>JAOWBL010000018.1:10636216-10655880 GCA_028564865.1 Zenarchopterus dispar
CTAAGACACTTTTCCTTCAGCTTCCATTTATAAATAAGTACAGAAACTATTCAAACAAAGGCAGAGGTTTGTAAACAACTGTTTTTTCCAAGTAAGTGTGTGGGTTTGCTTATAAATCATGCAGACGTGACTAAAGAGAGACTACATAGACAGGACGGTTTGTAAGAACCAGATTTGGGGGATCAGTTCCTACCTGGTGCACTGAACTGGCTGCTCCCGAGCGTAGTCGGCCTATTTTTTCCCCCACTTACAGGTGGAGAGAACATCTGAAAAGGAAGAAATGTGGACAATTAAACAGAGTCACCCGGATTAAAGTAATTATCCTGATGTTAATTTTCAGAAATCAAAGACAGCTTATAAGTTTACAGATTGCATTACTGGAGAAAATCACAATCATTTTTTCTTCTTTGTTCACCTCATTTCCCTTCACCTGCATAAAAAGTCACAGAAATCCTTCATTTCCTAAACTATTTCCACATAAACTCCCCTCATGCAAAACTTGAATGTCAGTATTTAAATTATATTATCTTGTCATTTCCCCATTTTACAGCTTTTATTTAAAGTCACCTGAGGGGAGAATTAGCGCCGCCAACAGTTCATTTCAAGGATCTCGTAATAAAACACTGATTCCTGAAGATGAGCTCTGTTATCATTAACATTATGGATTTATCTGCAATGACAAAAATCACGAATCTAACCCTTTGAAAGAAGATTTGGGTTTCTGAATGACTTAAAAAGGGGAAAGTCCAGCAATTTAGAAGGGGGTTATTGGGTTTCCAGCTAAAAATGACAGTAAAAGGGACACTTTTCCACAAAAAGAAAATTGATTCATCTGCCACTCAATCTATGTTGTAGAGTCAAACAACAAAAGATACTGTGTTTCAAACATTTATTTGGTTTTTATTTACAGTTTCCTTATGTTTATTTTCAATGAATGGATCCTCTAAGACACTTTCTAACCATATTCATCCCAGTAGTGGTAAAATGAACAAAAACACCACTACTGTTAACTGTCTACTACAATATCATGATCATAACAGTCTTACATCTAAAACTATATTAAAACACACGAATAAGAAATTGCTTTTTTTTTTCTTTTCAGAAAAAGGATAAGCATCGACTAAATTTGCCCCCCACATATCTGAATGGCACCAACAGGTAAAAGCGAAAAAGGAGAAAAGAAAAAGAAAAAACAACAACAACAACAGTAAATCCTACCGCACTAAAATCCAGCAGGTCACTTAATTCCTTGTCTGTTCCGAGAGCGGCAATCCGCTGCTGGGGATTCATCCTGGCGAGCTTGAAAACTGGAGAAAACACAGTCCGTCAGGTCACATCTTTTGGTGCTTTATTTTGCAGCGGGGTCTGCTGCCACGGGAGGCATTTGTTATGGATGCAGAATAACAAAAAAAAAAAAAAAAAAGACCATCGCTGCGAAATAAAGTTGGCTATGGCACCGCGTCATTTGGACACAGTGACAGCTCGGGATTCTCGCTACTGATCAAACAGCGCGTTTTTTTTAATGTGTTGCACATCTTGATTTTAGTCTTTTCCGCGCTAATAAAAAAAAAAAAAGAGAGAGACGAGAGCGTCGGTGGGACTGCACTGAAGAGATGCCTCAGCTTGTTTAAAGCCAGGACCCGCAGCATCGCTTCAGACCAGCGACCATGTTACTTTGTAATAACACCCAGACGTTTATGCGACCTGCTCATTAGGCTGTCAGTGACCGTCTTTCGGTGTCAGTGATTTGTTGCGGATAATTTTCCCAAACAGGACGACGGTCTTCCGTTAGCTGATGAACCAAACGTTACTGAGCTAGCCGGCTAACGCTAGCCGCGTTTACTGGTTCATATGGGATGAAAATCGCCAGCGAAGCTGCAGTGGGTTCAGTCTTTGTAGACACGTACAGATGTTTAAATTCAAACTGCAAACCGCTTCAAAACAGACAACAAAGTCAAATGAATGCTCTGAAATACCAGTGACAATCTCAGTGTCCAAGCTCAGAAAACAAAACGCAATGATGGTCTCTCTCAACTCCCAACTTCTTTCACGGCTCTGAAAGCTTCTAGGGAAAACTCCCACTCATATTTTACCTGTTTTCTGGTTAAAATCCCGACTAGGGTGATCTGGTGAAGAGTCGCTTTTCGACAACACGCCTCCAAACAGCAAAATGAACGTTTAAACAGCAATACGTGGGGAAAATATCCTCTATATATATCAGTTACGAGTTTCCCTTAGGCAGACATTTTTGCTTTGCAAAAGCCTCAGCACCACGATGACAGCGGTTACTGTATCCCTCCGCCGAGCCGAGCCGAGCTCCGGGACTCAAACGGTCCCACGCAGCGTCCACGGTCACATTGGGAGATGCTGCGGGGAGTCACGCTGATGCACAGCTGCTTTTTGATCAATACTTATGGGCCATGCATTTTATTGCACTGCTGCACCGTTTACATATAAGACTTAGCTTACTTTTATCAGGGAGCTGCTTTTCTGTACGCTGCCAAATAAAACTTCCGACACAAACCAAACAGGCAAACTGCGGCAGGATCCGAAATCACGAGAAGCGTGAAAATGATATGCTCACTGAAACTGGTTTTGTATTTGGATTAATTATTCTCAAACATATAAAAATGTTTGCCCAAGAATTAAGTACAAGGTGTACATTACTAAAACTGTAAGATAAGATCGGCTGAATTTATTTTTTCCCATCAGAGCGATCTACATAAATATATTTTAGAGCTGGGTTTAAAGTCTGCCTTTATGATAGGCAGCTACTGATCTCAGTGTCACATCACAAAGAAAGAGAGAGTTTTTAGTCCTTTATCTGCACTTATCAGGACAGATAGTTTATCTCCGTTTCAAACGTCCCTTAAAGTCCACTTTTACCGGTAATTACATTATCTGTAATAATATCACCATCTGGATCTAAATGGGTTTCACGCGTCCCCTCTTCGTTTTTTCTCCTTCGCGCTTTTTTTCATAAAACGTTGGGCTTTTATTTTGAAGGGTTTAAATCGGAAGTTGTTTACACGCCGGCGGAAATGAGGCGGGGATTTAAAAAACACTGACTTATCGAACTTATTCTTACATTTCATTTGCGAAGAAACTATTGAAAATTCAGTTTTCACCAGTCAACAACATATCCCCTCGATAATAACCAGCTCTGAAATCAGCTGAAAAAAACAATTGTCTATTTAAAGAAAAGTGATATTTTTAACGTGGACAAGATCAAACGAGTAGTTGATAAGATATATACTGAAACAAAAATGTCCTTTATGGGACATATTAGACACTATTATGCGGTGCAATGTTGGGCCTAAATAGTTGCTAAGGTTCAAACCATCAAATGAACACAACAAAACACTTATGAATTAAGTAACCAAACAAAAACTTGATGCAAGATCTTCTTTGAAAAGTGGCGACGATCCTTTGATTTGTAATCCATTTGTCACACATGTTTAGCCAGTTATTGTTATTCTTAAAAAGCGTGTTTTATTTAGACCGAGAGTCACAGAAAAAAATGTCAAAGTGTTCATAAACACAGATTTTTCCTGTAAATAAAAACTGCTCTCGTAAGACAAGTGGGTTTATCTGGAGCTGAGTTCGGGATAAATACCGTGTTTATTATGGTTTACTTTTGCAATGTTAACGTGTAAGGACGGGAGGAACAACGACAATGCACCGAAACACGTCTGGTGTTTTTTGTTTTTTTTTTCTTAATGCTCCACAAGAGCATCCCCATCAGAGCGCAATCCTGTCAATGTGGGAACTACTTTTTCTTCCGCGCTGTCGTAAAGTTGTGTTCCTCGTTTTGGCAAAACGTGTAATTTGCCAAAACGTCGGTTTGTTGCGATTTTGACGTTACGCAGTTGAATTTGTTGATTTTGTCATTTGGTATATCGTGTTAAATGTTGGGTAGTTGAGGGAATGTGTGCGCGTGCGTGTGTTGGGGGGAGGAAAAACGGGGTACGATTGAGGGGAATGTGGTTTTTAACAAGACTGTGGTAATTATGTACTTTTATGCAGTTCATTAATCCCACGGGCGTGGACTGTGGTAGAGACCTGAGCTGGGACCGACATAAGGAGCTGGGCTGGGTTTTGTGGTCACGGCTTTGCAAAAAGATTGAGGAGGCATGCAGGAGTAAAGCCTGGCTCTTATATCTCTGCATTTCATTGTGGAGATTTCATTTTTCTGCATTTAAATTCAAGAGCAGTTTAGTAGTCAATTAAATGCTTATGCATAAGCTGTTAGTTTCATTAAATCCTAGTCTGGGCAATCTTAAATAAAGAGACACATTGGATGGCTATCTAGACTTTATTTGCATTGTTTTGTTTTTTTAACCTTTTTTAACTAGGGAAATAAACTCTCAGTTTAAAATCTCTTTTTCTTTTTCGAGAGTGCTCTGGCTACTTTGGAGTGAAAGAAATTTGAGTGTGTTTCTGCCTTAAAATGTAGGCACTAGCCAATTAAAATCACTAATCAGAACATGGGACTGTATTTAAAGATGGATAGATATGACAAAATTGCAAAGATCGACATAACATTACATTAGAGGACCAAAATTATGTTGTATGAGTTGATGAAGTGAAATACTTTGGTATAAGGAGGGGTTTTTTTTTTGTTGTTGTTGTATTATGTTTTTGAGAACATTACTGGTGATTATCAGGGTGTCATTGTCTCTTGACTCTGGAAACGTGATTATTGGCAATGTTTTCCAGTTAGGGATTAATGTCGCATTTATTCTTGAGTCTGTAGTTTTAACCCTAAAAAGAAATAAAAAATAATAGAGCATAAGGTCTCATCACCTGAACAAAACAGAATAAAGGAAATTTCTTTCAGCTTTAGGAAAATCCACTAAAATTCGGTTTTAAAAAAATTGACAGGTGAAGATAATTTTTCGTGGGCTGTCATTTTCATTCATCTGGTTAGTAAATAGTTTACACTCAGTCCCACTTACCCCTAGCTTGATTCTTTCACTTTTGTAGAAGAGATCAAGAAGCTCATTATTACTGTAGACCCCACATTTCTGATGAGAACACATAGTGTGTGCACACTTGAGTTGAAAAGGGAAAATTGAGCAGTGATGACTAAATTCTGTGTTGCCAGTAGAAAATTTAAACTGGACGGCTCTGTGTGGACTTTTGACCTCTGTGAAATGTCACACATTGTGTACATCCGAAGAAATTTTGGCCACATTAACAATTCAACTATGCACGAAGTGTAGAAATTTCATCAGGTTATTCATGTTGTGAAGGTTAATTTCAACCAGGCACCGATGTTAAGGCAACACTTTTTTTTAGAGAGGAAGAAAGCAAACTCAAAGAGGGAAAAAATAGCAAAGAAAGACTTGTGGAGAACTTTTGGGGTGGTTTTCTTTAAAAATGGTGATAAGCTTGCAGCTGTACTTCCTTGTCCCGGTGTTTGACCCTGTTTTCAAACCATCACTGGTGTGCATAAACCCTCCCTCATTCCTGTGGAGGAGAGGAAAAAAAGATTGACATGGTAATAAAAACATATAGTGGCACATTTTCTAAAAAGAAAAAAAAATATTCAAAAACATTTTTGGAAATAGTTCTTCAAAATGTAAACTTTTATGAAAAAAAAAAGCAGCAGAAGGAATACTAGACTAGAACCATGTTGTTGTAAGTAGGGTGGAACAGGACCCAAGTACAGGAGACTGAGACAACAGGAGTTCAAAAACAAAAGTATTTTATTATAACATAAAACTCTGCTCAGGCAGGAACCCAGAAAAAAGTAAAAATACCTCCAATTCAAAACAAAGAAACCCCAAAACAGGGAAAACCAACCAGGTAGAAAACCAAACAGAGGCTGAATTACAGACAACCAGCAAGGAAGAATGACTGGCAAGACAAGATATACTAACCTGGCTGAGGAGACACAGGTGCAAACAATCCAGACAGATGGGAACCATGAAAGTCAAACTGCAACTAAACACAAGGGCACGGACTTTCAAAATAAAACAGGAAATGGGTTACAAACACGAACTCAAAACTAGAGAACCAAGCAAAACCCAATAAATGAAACTCAAAACCCTACAGAAAAACCCAAACCCCAACACATGTTGTTTCTATATGACAGGTGGAGTTTAAGTGAGAGAAATGTTGCGTGTGGGTGTTTAGTGACATGAGGCGAAAGATGAGGCAAGGCTCCTCTGAAACTATGACTGAAAGGGCGACATGCTCGAAACTGAATTCTCACTAGATGTAAAATGTGTGGAGAAAGCAACTGTGGTGGATTACCTTGTGCACTTGTCACAACCTTCCATTATTGGTGTTTGACGCTCATCCCATTTTTATACATCATTAACTTAAATCAAATCTTTGTGGCCAACATGTTTATTGCTGAGAAAACAGGATATCTACTCAAAATAGTATGCAAAATCTAAAGTTGCTTCAGTTGGTTAAATTAACTTCTCAGCAGATCCTAATTATGATCTTAATTTAAGTATACTTTCTATGTGTCAAATGACTGTGAATATTCAGCCAGGACTGTAACTGAAATGTAGTATATGAGTGATTAAAAAAGCTTAAAGGGTTACATAGTGACAAAAGATATTTTTTAAGAGCACATATTTGGATGCTTGAAGCAACATCCTACTCAAAAACTTCTACTTAACACAATCCCCTCACTTTTTGTGCGGCTGCCTGGATCTAAAAGTATGTCATTTCATGAGCTGATCAGATTTACAATTCTCTGTGACATCACAGACCCAGATTGGGGTAGAATTATCCAGGCCGCCCTTTTTAACCTTCACCAAACCTACACTGCAGTCACTGCCTCAGAAGTGTGCAGCACAAAACTGTAACGCTGTGAGAAGTAGGGTTGATTGTTATTATGCAAGGCTCCATTTCCCAGAGGTGGAGGAGATGTTGCTAGATGTAACACAAGAGACATTATTAAGCATTAAAGGAGCCTTCAGGCGAAAGGACACAAGGACTTGATGAGGGGAAGGTGGAAGGACTGCAGTCGCAAAATCTGGAGTTTGACTTTCAGGAGGAACTCCTCAAAGAAGTCACATAGCCACAGCAACGGGAGGCACCTCCACTAAATATACCAAACTCTAATAATAAACTGAGATCTACCTCCCTTCAGGAAACCTGATCATGTCTTTGAGTCTTTCTGTGGTAAAACTGATGCTGCACCAACATTTGTCGATGCTGAGCTGCCGTTTCTCCTTTGTTGCGAAGGTCAGCCTTTTTGGTGGTAAAATCTATTTAACGTAAGTTGAACTTACAAGGAGATCCATGGCAGAAAAGCATGACTGATATGTGATGAGACATACAGCCACTCCTGCAAATGAAAACCCAGCCCTGCTTTAGACACCGACGTGTGACACTAAAATGCACAATGGTGCAAAAAAAGATGACTTAAATGCAACCACAGAAACTGAAACATTCAAACTGTTTTATTCAAGCTTTAGAAACCTGATAACTGCCTTTACTTCATCAAGGGTGTTTATTCTGATTTCAAAAAAGCTCCACGAGAGCTGCACATGAGACTACATCACCATCCGTGAAGATTAATAGGTCCCTTTCACAAATGAAAATATTTATATATATATATTTTCTACATGCCATATAAGTTAAGTGACTATTAACCGCCAGTAGATGTTGGTTTAAATCATCTTGAGCACAAACTGCGTTTAAAGCAAACAAGGGACGAAGGAAGATTAAACTATCTTATGCTTGGGAATGAATCTGTGTTGTTAATACTTGCAACCAACAATTTATTTTATTTAGTTTTTAATTGGTTAAAGATACAAAAACTCAGCATTGTAAAAAGTAGTCTCTTGATCTAAGTGTCAGTATTCCTGTTGACTCGCTGTTGTCAACAAGTCTGTCTGGTTTGCTGATGGTTGTTGCAGTTGGGAGAATATTAATGGGTGAAAAAAAGAAAGAGGAGAAAAGGAACGTTTTAATTAAGTGTTTATTATGAGTAAGAGTTGCTAAGAAATCAAAAAATTCACAGGGGAATTCAAAGGCAAAACTCGAGGGCATTTCTGAAGACTATTCAATGTTGACATTGAAGGTTCGCTACAGACTTCAGATGTGCTGCATCAGTTGCCGTGGAAGTGGGTTCAGTCCTAATCAAATGCTGTGAACAGTTGTGGTCAGTTTTGAAAATGGCAACAATGACTGAAGCACTGCTGGGTATGATGGGAAAATACCTCACAGTTTATGATCAGTTTAGGATTGCAGCTCAAACAAGATGCTTTAACTGTCTAATAAAGTTGTAGTTCTGTTGGTTGGATTTTGCTCTCATAAAGATTGAGCTGTGCAGCTGAAAGTGTTTACCAGATGAGATGTAGCTACACTACTCCTCATAATATACAAATGTATTTGTTTGTGAAGTGTGTGGATTTGGTCTGCTTTGTATATTCTTACAGTGTATGACCAAACACAGTGTAAAATCAAACCTAAACCAAGTAGTTCCATCAACAGAATTATATTATTGATCGGTTTTCAATTGTTTGTATGAAACAGTGGCTGAACAAGCACATCAGAGGAGCCAGCAAGGGTTTGACATCTTGGAGAGAAAGGAAGAGAGGCTGGATTGAGATGGTCAAGACACAAAAAGAGGAGGGAAAGTAAATGGCAGAAGGATGCTGGAGATGGAGCTTCGATGCAGAAGTAAAAGAGAAAGACCAGAGAGGAGATTTCTGAATGTTGTGAAGTTGTCGTGAAATCTCATTGGTGATTCTTTGGCTCTCTGTTTGCTCTGTTCCCCTGGTCTTAGTGCCTAGTATCTTATTTGGCAAAAACTAAACACATTATTTCAGCATAAACAGCTCTTATCACAGTTAAGCACAGCAGTGGAGAGGTAATGAGTTTATCTTGTTTTCCAGCCACAGAACATGGACACCTCACAGTAACTGAGTCACATAAACTCTTGTGTATATTCTAGAGGTAAACGTGAAGCCATCTGTCTGATCTGTCTGATGGCTAAAGCTTGCTCAAAACTGGTTCAAGCAACAGAACAATGATCTGAAGCACACCAGAAAACCTACAGTGTAAATAAAAAGTTACACAAACTTTCATTATTGCAGGTTATCTTCAAAATATAAAGATAGAAATAGCATTAATGTAAATATTAAAATTAGCACATAGTTTACATGATCTTCCAATGAACAAAGTCCAGGAGGGAAAAAAAACATCAAGTTTTAATGAAGTTTTAAAATGTTTGGGTTGAATTCTACTGAGTGTTATGGGCCACAAAGAGTTGACAAAGAAACTGCTAGACTTAACTGAGGAAAAGTCAAAATCAGCAGAGGGATATAAAAGAATATCAAAAGTGCTGAATGAACCATGGTCAAAACCACCATCAATAAATGGAGAAAATATGGCAGCACGGAGACATTACAGCAACACTGAAGGAAATACAGGGATTTCTGGCAGGTAGTTGTCACTCTTTGCATGTGATGATCATCACCTGTGTTGTGCTCAAATCTGGGTTGTGGAGTAGGGTGGCAAGACTGCAGCCATTTCTAGCAAAAGACAAAAAAAAAAAAAAAATCAAAACCAGTCTGAACTGTGCCAACAAATTCATTCAGTCACCCCAAACCATGAGGAAAAATGTGCCACAGTCTGACAAGATAAAGCTTGAACTTTTTGGGTCTTTATTCTAAAAGTTGTATTTGATGCGAAGCCAAAACAAAGCATCATCCAAGGAAGCCCATACCAACATGGTTAGCTGCTACCTCCACCATGCTTTCATGTTGAGCTGTAGCCCTACGTTCTTGCATTGATTGGTTGTTACTGTAGTTAGCATGCTTGGTGGAAAAGTGACCGCTGATGTTGTACTTCTTTAAAACCGCAAAGATTTCTTGCCAAATAAGACATACAACCTTTGACCGGACTTCAGTAAAAAATAGTATTTATTTGTCCATTCCTTGTTAAACACTTGGCACTTTTTGTTGACTTTTCTTAGGCCCACTCGTTGCAGATGGGTTCAGAGCAGCAGTAGAGTGATAACAGAGTAGCTAGGGCTCCGCAAAATCAAGTCATTGCGCTTATTGTGCCACCTGGTAGAAAGCCAGGCATTACAGGTCAAGGGTGAGGGCAAAATGAATACCTCTAAATATAGAGACATATTTTGCTGCAAAACTTTGTTCTTTGTCAAAAAGCTAAAAATATAAAGGGGGTTTTCACATTCCCACACTTCAGCACAACAATGACCTAAAGCAAACATCAAAATCCAGCAATAAAAAGTAAGTAGAAAAAAGAAAAAGAAAGTCAAAGTTTTGGTCAGAGCCCAGACCTCAGTCCCAATAAAAAAAAAAAATTAAAAATCTTGGAATAACTTAAAAAGAGCCACCCTGGAGATCTTCCTGCAATTTGAATAAATAAATAAATAAATAAATAATTTAAACTTTTTTTGTTTTTTACAAAGGAGATTAGTGAAGACTTTATGCTGTAATAAATGCAAAATGTATTTATTTTTATTTATAATATTTCAAGTAAATAAACACGCCTTTAATTTTCCTCAACTTGAGTGATAGCATTAAAAATGATACAAGTTAGACATTTTAACACGTTATCTCTGTCTGTGTATTTTAAAAACCAGCACCTTCATAAGGGTGTTTTTTATTTCTTGTATCCACTGTACATCAGAATGGCTGAAAATTTAAAAAAATCAATCAGTTCGGGTTTCTCTTCATGTCTTCAGTACTGAGCCAGGCCGTACAAGCCCAGGCGACATTAACTGGGTTTATCGCTCCAACACACCGGGGAGCCATGATCACGGTGCCATGCCAACCAGCTGGCAAAACCCGCGAGAGACGCCGGGAAGCGGTCTGCTCTCGGGCATCGGATTGGTTCAGACGTCCCGAGCATTTCCGCCGCCTGGAAGCAAAAGCTCTCCCCTCCTGGCTGCTGTGCACCCGCAGTGCGTGAATATATATACCCGTCTTCAGGCCAAGGACTGTGCCGAAACTTTCACATAAAAATGGCTTGCATATGAATCCCGAGACTAAGAGTGAAAAGGGTAAGATGAAATACAAATACCTTTAAAACAAATCTTTGTCTCTGATCCTCCCTCCTCCTAAAATAAATAAATAAAAAATGTGAAAATGCCTCTGGAGGTTGGTTAATGTTATGGAACTGTGGGTGGTGACCGTTAGCAATTGTGACCAAAATGCAGTACTGTTTAGGAGATCAAAGATGTGAGCATTTAAATCAGATTTTTTATCTTTTTAACGCTGCAGCAGAGTGCAGCTGTTTAGACGTTAGCATTAGCTTCTCTGACGTTAAAATGGCCCGGAGCTGGTGGCATAAAGGTACCTAAAACACATCAGCTGACGATAGTTGGTCCTACTTTAACTTTATTTAAAAAAATATTTGCTGTATCTGACAATATCTGTATCTGGCGTGTTTTAATTGATTATGTGGACGACATTGTTGACACGACGGGGTTAGCTAGTTTGCTTGGCAACTAGCATTTTGACATCCTAGCATAATTTCACTCAGTCGTTACATGACACGAACGTGTTCACCGTCTCATATGCTGACATTTATAAGCGGTTAATTAAATCTTAAGATTTCAGTTAACTAAAACTTTGGAAGAGACATCTTTGTCCTAGCTGATGTTTGAAAACGGCATTACTAATCGATGCTGTCGCCATCTTGGAAGCCAGTTGACCAGCTTTGTTCCAACTAGGCAATAGTTAGTTATTGATCAAGTTTTTTGTTTTGTTTAGTTTTGTTTTTGTCGTGGTAAAATTAAGTCTAAACGTATCACTTTGTGCAATACTTTGAAATATGATGTCTGTATGGGGTGACAATTTAACATAGAGGACAGACTGATGTGTATATTTTTTCAGTGGATGGAAAATAAGAATGAAGTTTTGCAGGTTTTCTGGCTGTTTAGGTTCACATGTTTGAGTTAAGTAGGCATACTAATGTGCTTCATGTTTTGTGACACTGGTAGATTTCTGAATTAACCGTTTATTTTAAGTCCACCATAAAATTCACCCTAATCATAACCCGAACCCTTCAGTTGGTTTGCAGCTACAGTTGGCTTGCTTTCAAACCATGGTAACAGTTATTCAAGTTTTATGTTTTTAGTAGTCATGGCTTAATCAGGTCTTTGGATGATTTTTGTTTTGTTTACATGTCAAAATGATGGAAAATGTACAGCTGCTTTGCTTGGAAGTTTGTGTAGGAGATGGTCACATTTTCCACTGCATAGCTACTTTTAACACTATTTATTTCTTTGATTTTATTTGTTAAGTCCCTAAGTTACCAGTGATGAGGTAAAATGATGAACAAGCCTTCAGCCCAATGGTGTTGGGTGTTTATGTGATGTCAGAGTGACATCATGTCAGATTTCATACGTTCCAGTTCCAAGTCAGAAAATTAATTTTTCAAATGTCTGACTGGCTGTTGTTGCTGCAAAGTCACTGTTAGGAATACTAATACATGACAATGCTGTACATGATACTCTGCAAATATTAATAGTGTAGCAACATGTTCAGTGATCAAAAGTGAACATGGTGTTATGTGCATATCTGATATATAGTGAATAAAATGGGACATAACTTTTGCATACAGTAACGTTAGACGAGAGTTTGCTTGCTTCCTGACACAAGTAGTGTCTGCAACTGTATTAGATATGTGAGGTTTATACTCTTGAGTTAAGGGGATGTTTCAGTTGGAAACTCGGACTTGGAAACGGGAAATTTCAATTTCAGACTACATATGGAAAGCGCTCTTTTGTTGAGTAATGAAAAATACACAAACTGGTGGGACACACATAATAAACATGTTGCACTGTACAATCTCAATACGTGCTGTCAAGTAGATACTTCAAACAAGCAACTTACTTCATTCTTCTCATCACTAATGGATTCCAGTGATTTTTTTTTTTAAAACACTAATTTTACTTCCTTTAATAGCTCCACTTCTTACCCATAACTGCCTTTGATGTTACCATGACATTTTGACTGTTGATGTTTTAGAGATTAGTTGACATTTGTGGAAATACGTATGATCTTTATTATATAAACACTATCTGACATCTGCTGGAGCCTTGTGTGGTCCTCTTTTAGAAGTTCAGTGTGAAAATTAAGTGACCCAAAGATAGATGTGAAATTGGACTGAGTCCCCTGGACTTACCTGATGTGGATGTGCTCAAGACCTTTTTTTCAAGGACTGCTGTGGCCCTGAACTGAAGTGTCAAAGGTGCACACGTTAAATTGACCAGCAGCTCAGTTATGTGCATTCCTCCCCATTTAACTACAGAAACACGCCCACCATGTGTCAGAGTTATCTTTTCCTATAATCTCTTTCTGATCTCTTCCAGAGAATCCTCGTTGAAATATCGTCAGCGCTGCCGGCAGACATTTACAGCTGAATATATAGCTTAGTATGTTGACTCAATGGCAAAATCAGAAGTTACTGTTGCGTCTAGTCAGTGCTAAGTTAGTACATATGATGGATGCTTTGCTAGGCACGGTAGCATGATGGTTATGAATGAGGAAGTGATGCTGGCTAGCCACTTGCTGAGCTGAGTGTCCATAAGTGATGTTGGAAATAAATTTAATGCTTTGTATAAATTCTGCTGGTGTGGTACACAACACTGACCCCCTTCAGAGTGGACATGGGTGTGAAATCAAACAATTGTTTTGAAATCGGGCTGTTAATATGTTTATTTCTACTCTAAAGTTGAATATTTTAACTTGGGAGTTGATGGAGACTGACTCGCTTTGCAGCCAGCCTCTAGCTGCCCGTTGAGGATCTACTACAAATTTTAGTTCTGCGTGATCCTCAATCTAAGGTGTTAGATGATTGGTTTTAAGGCTCTTTTTCTTCATGCTGCTCTGTGCATTGATGTAAATGGGCCGAACAAACAATCCCAGGAAGCTGACTGGATGACTCCCACTTTATGTCCTGAAGGAAATTTTCTTTACCCCGATCTTGAGGAGGAAACTAATTATTTTGAGCACTTCGTATTTACAACTTCTAAATCATGTTCATTAGGCTACTTAATGACTTTGTGGCTATTGGAAAGAAATAAAACTGGAACGTATATATGTGTGTGTGTGTGTGAGTTGAAAGGAAAAAAAGTGTGGGTGGAGCATGGGGGACTGTTTAAGAGTTGGGCCACTTTTCTCACAGTTTTTCATCATTCACTTTCTAATGTAATAGATTAGCGTATGTTCAGTGTCCATCATTATTAATAAAATTGACATTTGGAAGTAAGTATTTTCTTATATAATTAATAACTCAAAGTATTTTGTGTGAAGTATGAACAGGCGTGATGCATGGAAGGATAAGATCATATAAACTGTGACAAAAAAAAGAGGCTCTTTAAAAACCATCAGGGTGTCAGGAGTAGGCTACACATCTGATTTGACTGTATTAATATCTATTTGGATCCTCAGTACACTTTTCTGACACAAATATGATATTATTCAGGCATCTAAAATGCGCATTGTAAGATCAATTGTTTGATTAAATATAACTTGTTACAGCTTTGTGAGGGGCAGGAGACAGAAAGTAACTTGGGGTATGTTGAAGCAAAACTGCTCTTCACCAGTTTTACTTCACAGAGTCAGTTACCATGGTAACAGACTCCAAATATGAATTACCTTGCTTTCTGAAATTGGCTCAACTAAACCCTCTTGCTTGGAGTTAAGTTACCTCGCTTAGTGAAATAGAAAACTCAGTTTCCCCGAGATCAGGTTCAACATACTCAGTTTCAACATTACCTCCTTTGTGAAACGGACCCCAGATTACACATGGCACGTTTCCACAAGCAGGAGTTCACGGTAAACCCGTCAGACAGGAACCTCTGACAGGGTCGGCCGTCTTCTCAGCCCCTTCAGCCTGCGTGTCTCTATTACACTGTAGTGCAACAGAAGAACCTTTGATTGAGTGAAAAAATAACACAGCTGACCACGAGGTGCTGCTCATGAACGTCCAGCAGCATACAAGGAGACAAAAAACAAGAATGCAGCAAAAAAACAAAACAAAAAAAAACAACTTTTTTTTTTTTTTTTTTTTGAACATACACCATGTGGACTGCTACATTGGTGTAATATGCCAACAAGATCTGAACTGACTCATCGGTCCATCGGTCTTTTTTTTTTTTTTTTTTTTTCTTGTAATCTCCAACTTCATCAAATGTACTTGTAACAAAATGTCTCTGGTCCAAATGGTTCAAATGAGTTGTGGTCACATGATTTATGTTCACATGAGAGTGCTGAACATAACAGAATTCCCGATCAGCAGAGACGACCCGTTCCCCACCAGGAGGTTCCTGTTGGACAACCTGAGTACCTCTCCGACTACAGGGATGTTTTTTGCCCTGTAAGGTTTCCTGAAGGCCACTTTTTTACAGGGCTGTTCCTGGTAATAAGACGCATATAAACAGCCTGGCCCTGAAAAATCTACCTGGAGCTCCCACTAGTGGAAACAGGACTATAGTCCTTTTCAACATAAATATGTAGAAATGTGCAGGTCACAGTTGAAGAAGTACATGTAAACAAACAAAAAAGAATGTACTGGCTCAAAAAAATGATGTTGTTTGACTTTCTGTTTACTTAATACTAAGATACACTTATCATTTTTACAATTATTTAGCTTTTTTTCATGATTTCAAACTTGAGGGTGCACTAACTTTTTCAGGTGATCTTGAACTCATGATCATATGTCATAAAGATATATTTCAGGCAAAGATTTTCTTAAATCAAATACAACTGAGCCAAAGTGCCCCTGTTCTGAATTATGGCAAACTATATCATTTTTAGGAATAGAAAAAAAACTACAATGCATTTCTGGCGTTTAATGATCCCTAAAATGAGTGAAAACTTTTAGACTTTTAAGTATAAGGGGACACCTGTGGCTCCAGAGGCCAGTTAGAAAGTCTATTTTTCATTTTCCGTGTTCACAGTTCATATGTCGAAGGGCAAAATACTGAACCCCATTATCCCTCTGATGTATTCAATAGTGTGTGATAGAAAAAAGTACTATATGGACTGGATTCATGGAAATAATTTTGAATCTCTATAGACTAATATATACTGTATATACCTGATTTTCGTTGTTGGTTGTTTAACCTCTGCCCAATAAATAAATAAAACCTCTGTTGCAGGTCCACAATGTCTGAACTGTTTATGGAGTGTGTGGAGGAGGAGCTGGAGCCCTGGCAGAAGCAAGTTCCTCAAGTTCACTTGATAGACGACGATGACGACGAGCCCATCTTTGTTGGAGTGCTCTGTATGTCAAAATATGTCTTTAAACATCTTTACGTTAAGTATTTAAACGCTGAAATTGGCTGATGTTGAAACTTGCTGCATGATGGATCATATTTGTTGTCAAAACAATTTCTTTTGAACAAAGTAAAATGGGTTATAACCCAACACATTTGTTAGTTAAATACAATCTAACTTTTTTTCTTAAAAAAAAGTATCATTTTTGGTTCCTGTATAAAACTGTTTGGATCTGTAAAGACCTGTATTTTTATGAAATGCTGATTTTAGCCGCCTTTTGTGTTCTTAAAGCGAATAACCAGAAGGATGGTGCCCCTAACCCCGCGCCTGCTCAGAAGAACAGTTCTGGCAAACAAGAAGTAAAGCACCCTTCTCCTCAGCCTGGTTCTGGCCCCTCACCGATAGTGCTCCCATTGAGTGTACCCGTAACTACAGTGAATACCGCACCACTCAGTCTGACAACAGTGACTCCACAACCTGTTATAGTTAATAATCAGGTAATTAATTTCTGAATAAACGGTGTTTCCTTTATATACAGTTAGCAGGTGTAGACTTTGCTTCAAATTTACTGCCACCGCTGCTTCAGGAATCGGCTACGTCAGGTCCACGGCACAGAGGGCTACACTACCAGTTCTGATGAGTACAAACCATAAAATCACATGAAACAGAGCTTCACATTCATGCACATCTGTACATCTCAGGTCAACAAGTAATATTAATCACCTTGCATAGATCCAACTGAATCTGTACGAAAACAGAAATTTGGTCTCTTTACAGTGTAATAATTGACCTAAATACAAGAATTATTTTTCCATATTTAATTACCCTTACTACACCTGCAAACCGTGAACTTCCCCATGATGGGGCTAATGAAGGAATTTTTGTTCTTAACAGTGTGAGGAAACAGCATTTCAAGTGAATTATCTTATTCATTTATTTATTTTAATTTTTTTTTAACAGGGCTTTATTGTCACCTCTCCACAACTGACAAACAACAATGATCTTATCGCTACTCTAGGGACTCAGTATCCCCCTGGAACTTCATTTACAATTGTACCAGGTAAATATGGATATGCTGTACTTCTACGGTGTACATTTTAACTGCCTTGAACTCAGTGAATTTGTAGCTTGAATTGTTAATTATGAGTTTGTACTCTGCCTCTTTCAGCTGGTCAGCAGCAGCTTTTTCAGCAGGTCTCTCCAGCTTCAGTTTTACCAGGTGTCGTCCACAGGCCCCAGGTGCAGCAAATTAGAAACAACGTTGTGACTTTGTCCAATGTCCAAAGCCCCGCCATGTATTCGCCACGGTCTAGCCAGATGCAGTCCAAACAGCCCAACTCCCAAACTGTTCAGTCTATTTATTTACCTGTGACAGATAATGGCAAGAATAAAGGTATTTTTCTTAATCTGTTCACTTTACAGCCATTTTAACTTTTTCATTTTACTGGCGAAACCAAAATTGTAATTTTTTTTTTTTTTTTTTTTTTTGCATTTCATTCAGATCAGAGCGGAGTCAAGAGGACACTGACGTCACAGGAAGTTGACAGTGTAGCAAAAAAAGCAAAGCTTGATTTGGGTAAGTCTGCACGGCTGCACCAACTGGCAAATTTTCTTTACACATTACAGTTAAAAAAGATCATTATGATGACAAACAAAACCTTTGTGCATCTTATTGTAACATTTGTTTTCATGTAGCATCAGCAAAAGTAACTGTTAAAGTGGAAAATGGTTTGGTAAAGAAAAACTGCCCCACATGTCAAGAAGAAATCCTTACAGAAGAGGCCCAGAAGTATCACATGATGGTGAGTTGTTTTTGCACATATTGATTCTATCTTTTAAGGTTTTTTTTTTTTTTTCTTATGCAGCTTTAATGTTTTGTCTTTCAAGGCTACAGTGAAGAACTCTTTGCAGTATATGCAAATTATTATAACAGTCCATGCTAAAATTGTAATATTATTACTACCTTCATGTTTCTAGTTTTTTTTTTTTCCCTCTGGTTGAGAAAAGATTTTAGCGAGAATCTTTTTCCAAAAAACGTCAGGTTTTGACGTCATTTTCCTACGTGACCAAAAAGCTGAATGGGTTATAATCAAATTGATTGACATTAATTTCCTTTATATATTTTAGTTATTCAAGAATGATCAAATTGCAGTTGTTGTAATAAAATAAATTGGAAGTTGGGCTAATTCATCTCTCTCTTTTTTTAAATCTAAAGCGATGTCGTGCAAATGTGGGAAATCCAGCTCCATCATCCACAAACGTCAATGCAAATAAACTGATTATGCTGGTCTCAGATTTCTACTATGGCCGCTTCGTAGGAGATGTACAAAAGAAGGACGCACAGAAGACCAACACCACTTTTAAATGCCAAAGCTGTTTGAAAATTCTCAAGAACAATATCAGGTATGTCAATTGGTCGATTTAAGTGGGCTGTTAGATAAACAGACTCTTAATAGCCATTTTAATTTGCTTTGCTGTGTATATGGCAAATTCAAGCTGCTTTTTTGTTTTTTTGTTAATTTCAAAATTCAGGAAAATGGCTTTCATGGTTGAGTTTTTTGTTGTTGTTGTTAAAAAAGAAAATGGAGATAGGTTAGTAAATGAGTACATACTCAAAAGGCACATGGGGACTTGAAGGAGCTACTAAAAGGTATCTGTTCAGTACCAAAACAAAGGCCACCGTCTTTCGCTGCACCAATCCTACTTTCCTCTCAGATGGATTACAGTATCAGACCCCTTTCCCTCATGGGTCTAAAGATGAAAAATGACTGCTAGTTTACCTTCTGTAAAAACTGCTCCTTTGATTAAATAACTTTGCTTCAGAACATCACAAAAAGCCTCTGTAAGCTGCTTTTAATGGGGAAATCCATTTGTACTGCAGCCACAGTCTCACAGTTGAGGTCACAGTTTCCTCACATGAACATTTCTATTAGGGGAGCTGAGGTAGCAGAATGTACGGGCTGAAAAATGGGGTGCTCCTTGTCAGGGCAGAAATGGCAGGTCAGTGTAGAGATTGTCTTTGCTGCTGTTGGGCAAACAAAAATCTTTGTTTAATTGCTGGTATTATAACAGCTATTATGCATGCTTAGAAAATGAGGCATGAGAAGGATTCTTCCTTTATCACAAAAACCTTTGGGAACAGGACCATAACTGCTGCATGTTCACAAGCCATTAATAATTCAATCCACCACCCACAAACACACATCTTGTTGCCTGTTTATTTAGTTTAAAAAAAACCCCAGAAGATTAAAAAAAAATGTAATTAATGCTTACTTTATCATTTTTCTATTTGTTATGGAACAGAAGACTCGCCTATTGTCATAGCACACTAACCGTAGATGTAATATTAGTCTTTTGGGTGGTTTTCAAAGGTGTTTGATTTTAGAACTAAAAAGTCCCTTAATCTTAGTTGTGTGGGCACCTTTTTTATAA
>JAOWBL010000018.1:10657334-10669582 GCA_028564865.1 Zenarchopterus dispar
TAAAATTTTACTATTAGATTTTACTACCAGTAAAATCTGGTAGTACAATTGGTATTTAATTAAAATCCATTCATTCTCTTTTTTTCTCTTAAACACATCCATTGCTCATTGCAGCCAAAAAGTTGTTTCTTAATTTCTTCAGCCCACAGAGCTGCAACATTCACCAGGCTTTAGATGTTCAGCGTGTGATGACTCCTCTTTGATGGTCGTATTTGCACAGGTGTCCTTTCACTGTCTCACAAGTTCAGGATCCTGAATCCTCCTCAAAGTCTTTGCAGTCAAATGGTGGCTTTCATTTTGCTGATCTGGCAAACCCGCTCTTCCTCAACTTCACCTCTAAGTTAAATTGGCTTTACTTTATGTTATGAACTGAGAAAACAGCCACTTGAAAAATGCTTAACTCTCTTTTCATCGCTGTCATGTGTGTTTGAGTCAACAGCTCACATGCTGATTATAGAAGCGAAGTTTAAAGGGTCAAGCGTATTTATAAAACTTTGAATCACCTGACTATTTCTAAATCATGTTTGTGAGTAGCCATACTCTCAAATTTCTGTATTTAAAGGGTTTAAAATACTATGTTCTTTTTCCCAGTGACCAGAGCTCCCTGTCGTCTAGCCGGACACAGCAGATGCACGCGTTCAGCTGGATCCGCGATCATTTAGAGGAATACCCAGAGACCTCGCTTCCAAAGCAGGAGGTCTATGATGAGTACAAGTACGTTCAAACAGACAGGTTTACATTTCTGGTGCTAAAATGTAATGTGTTTTTTTTTTTTTTTTAAATTTTGTACTAGCAGGGAATACTGTTTGTGCCTCTTTCTCCTCTGCATAACTGGGAGCTAAAGCGTCAATATAAATAGACAGAGCAGGCACGAGAATCACAGAGCAGCATGTGTTGGTAATATTAGAATGGAAAATCTGAGACCGTCATTGAAAGGCTCTGACAGTGTTATGCAACTATCTTTTTAACGCCACGAGAACAGAAATACGGCTCTCTGCAGAAACACTGGCGCCTTCAAGACAGGCTGCTGCGAAGGCTTAAAAAAGACGTTTCACGGTCATTTTCAAACTTTAGAGTTAAAGGATCGTTGTACGGAGGACTGTTTCATTGAACAGCCAGATATGGTTTAAAATGAAAGAAAATTAGGTAAAATAAACCTTAGTTTTACCTGTTAAATACATGTAAAATGTTTAAAACTTTACATCATCTCTACATGTTTTTAAGGTTACCTGCCTGTAGTGGCGTGTTGTTTGTTTTAGCTCACATGCAGCTCAGATCTTGGTCTCTCACTGATCAATCCACCGCTGGTGATAATGTTCAGAAAGATGTGCAGTTGACACACCAACAGCCAACTGGTACATACAAATACATGTATGGTTCGTGTCATGGATATCCAGTTAAAAGCATGAGAGGGGAGCCAAACTGAAGAAGTTGTCGACTGTAAAGCCAAAAACTGAGCTGAGAGAGACAAAAGAATCTTTTCTGTGGTGGGTGGAGATGGCAGGTGATGATTGACTTCATCGTTGCTGCTATGACAGTATATATTACTTGTGCTGTTTATTCTGGTAATTTGTTTCCGTAAACGTGTGTTTCAGGAGCTTCTGTGACAATCTCAACTACCACCCGCTGAGCGCTGCGGACTTTGGAAAGATGATGAAAAACGTCTTCCCAAACATGAAGGCACGCCGACTTGGCATGAGAGGAAAATCAAAATATCCTTTACTGGAATGGGTTTTATCAGTCTGGCCTATGTGTCTGGTCTCAGACCATCTGCTGCTGCAGTTCATAAGCTCGCTAAATATAGATGTGAAATGAAATGAAGCTAACCCCCCCCTCAGTGCCTCAAAGGCACAAACATAATACAGAGATCCTCAGGGGGATTCTCTGTGATCTTGACCTTCATCACACTCACGGTTTTCTTTTTCTGTTGCGCTCATGACGTCAAAGTGCAACACTTGGTTTATGTTCATGACCTTCATTAAGTTTAATAGCATTTTATTGAGTAAGGTGGAGTGGTAGTTGTCACATTTTCTGTGAATTGGTAGAAAAACAACAGTTGGCTGACTCAAGGAGGGTTGGTGGTTGAGATAAAAGCTAATCTAAGACGGGACAAAATTTAATGTCATTTATACAGTATTTTAGTAGCCTTTTGAATCATTTACAATTTTTATATGCTGTATGTATGGTCAAATTGTTGTTCAAGTGAAAAAAATCTCAAATTTATTTAATCAGTCTTTAAATTAGTGTCAAGAGTAAAACTCCATTTCTAAAACAGAGTTAGGATTAATGCAGTGCTGAGAAAATAATTGTTGAGAAAAGAAATCCCAAATGTCAGCTATTAGAGCATAATAACATCACGTTTTGATATTAAAATTATATACAAAGTCTAATGAAACTAGAAATCATGAAGAAAAGTTTTACTAACAGGAATCCTGTTATCCACTTATAGTCCAATTAACCAAATATGAAATGTAATTTTAGTGTTGTTGGGACTTTGAGGTGAGGGGCATAAAAGCTGAACGCTGCCTCGTCATGTTTGGTTTTAGCTAAAAACAAAGTAGGCGTGACCCTGACGGCCTGAAAACTCATATTGGTTCATAATGGACCAGGAGATCAGAGATGTGCTTAGACCATTCAGAGATTTATAATCCAGCTGCAGGTGACACTGTTGTGTGGCTGGAAACTTGACTGGAAGACATCAAACCAGTCAGTCAGTGTCAGGAAAACCAACCTTTTCTGTGATCGTACTAATAAAGGGGAAGTCTGATACAGGCCCATGACTCTTCATGAGTGATCTGTCTAGGTTGGTTTTTTTAAAGGTACCTTAATAATGACTGTTTTTAGGCACTGACGCTAGATACCTGAAAACAGATTTATAATCTCTAGATCTGATGCCATGCAATGTGCAACAGTTAAACAACCCTGTTGGCAGAGTGTCAAGGCAGTAGTGGTGGAGTTCAGGTGATGTATGATGTCATCCAGGTTTTTATGAGTGATTGGACAAATATGTCCTACAGAGGAAGCAGATATATACACATAGTGTAGGAGCACGGACTGTCTAATTTTCTGAATTTTGTCAGTAAAGAAGGACTCGTAGTTTGTAGACCCCCTGCAGCACACACTGAAATTTTATTTATTTGTTTACTTGTTTTTCCAATGTTTCAAAAGTCCCCCTGAAAGAAGCCTGTGTTGGACAGGTTGCTGGCACGTAAGGTGGGTTGTGCGTGTGCTTGCCTCACCTCTGTGCTCATGGGAGCTCATTTCTACACAAACAGGAGACAGACTTTCTCTGGAGGATAGTTTTCGTCTGTTGAATACCTTTTTGCGTGCCTGCATCCAATGCTCGTTCCTGATTTTCATGTGTACTGCACGCTATTGGGCTCAAGTGTTCAGGTTTGATCTGAAGTAAAACAGTACATGGTCCATGTAGCAGATGGTTACATTTTTATATAAAAATAAGCAATAGATAATTGCAACTACTGTTCAGCTTTCATATTAGCATTTTTTTTCCCTCCTTAACACTGACCTACATATTGCTATAGTGGACTAAGGAAGAGGCCCTACATTCACATGCCAGCTTTACCAACTCTGGACCTCCATAAATCAACAGATGGAGTAAGTTTACCAGCATAGTCTTTATCGCTAATTCAGAATACTTTCATTTATACTTATTCTTTATATCTATTTCATGCAGCACCAGTGTGATGTACTAGAGTCACCAGGTCAGCTGAGCAGCATCAGGGATGAGGTGCGATTCGCAGCCTGCGATCTTGTGTGTGAGTGGGCCCAGAAGGTGCTGAAACGCCAGTTTGATGCAGTGGAAGATTTGGCCCGCTTCCTGATTGACAGCCATAACATCAGCAACAAGTCTTTGGCTGCTCTTACTGTCATGACCAGCACTGCAACAGGTAAGCAAGCTGACATCATGCCCCATATACCTAAAAGAAGATGGTAGTGACATCTGGTGACAAGTACGTGTCACTACACTTACTGCCCTCACTTCTGTTAAAGTTAGGTTTAAACCTAAATTAGCTGGTTTAATTACATAAATCAAGTTTCTGTATTCGTAGTAGATGCTTCATATTTAAGCTATTTTCCCAATATAACAATGCAAAAAATATCTGTGGACTATTGTTTAATTAGTCTTTTTTTTTCCTTTGATAAAAAAGCTTGAAGTCACAGTAATTCAAAATGTTTGGAAAAAAATATTTCAAACATTTTTTATTTTGAGATTTTGTACAGCATAAAACAGCAAAAAAAGACTCATTTTTCATTATTCTTAGCATTAAAATGATGTATAAAGTGAAGTCCTCCTTTCCTTCTCCAGAGGTCAAACCTCAGCAAACGGCGTCAGCCTTTGCTCCCACGGCGCAGGCTCACCCCTTCCAACCTCATGTGACGTTGCTGTCATCCCCGTCCGTCGATGCAAAGCAGCAGCTGCAGAGGAAGATCCAGAGGAAGCAACAGGAGCAGAAGCTGCACTCTCCTTTACCTGGTGAAGGGCAAATTAAGAGGGCAGAAGATGGTGTGCCTTGTGGTAGCCCTACCCCTCCGTCACCACAGCCAACCATAGGCATTGTGGTTACTGCCGTCCCAAGCCCCATCACGGTGAGAAAACAGAGCTCCGGTTATAATCTGTTTCTGGTTATTATATTCAGAGAAAAATAGTTTAGTCATTAAAAGCAGAGCAAAAATAGGTAGTCTTTTTTTGTATTTAATTCAGTTCAACACACAACAAAAGAACTGAATTGCATAATACTTCATGGAAACCCAAAGGGAAAAATGATTGTTTCAGTATAATTGAGGACAAAACAACAGCTGGGACGTTGGAACTGCGGTAAAGAGAAAGAGACGTGTTTGAAAGTCTCAGAGGTCTTTGTATACCCTGGGGTGTGGGGTTATAGCCTGAAAACAACTTAAGTGATGATGTCACTCATAGTGTCAGCAGTAACACAGACGAACTCTGAGTACAATACAAGGGTGTGAATCCACGCCATGTTATATTATAGTATATGGTATTTATAGTATATAGTACATTTCTTTTGAACAGCAAGGAGACTGTCTAAGTTCTGACTGGATTGGCAATTTTTCTTTTTGCTCAACTCTTATTTTTATTTTAAAAAACAAATAATCAACCCCCGCCCCCAACCCCCACCCCAATAGTATGGTATTGGTTCTCACAGATCCCATCAGATTAGTATTTGGAGTTTGGAGGCCAGGGAAACACCTCAAACTCTTTGCCTCGTTTCTTGAGCACTTTTTAAAACAGTTTTTTATTATTTTTTTAGGTCATTGCAGGGTTGTGCTGTTGCTGTATATGAGTTGTGACTGGTCAGTAAAAAGTGTTTAGCCAGGCAGAAGTTTAAAAGTAACACTGACATCAATACCAGCATGGAGGTTTTTAAAGCGGAATATTGTTTTGCAACAAGATGATCATATTAACCTTTGGTTTTAATGTTGTAGTTGAACAGTGTACATAGACTGATAGCCATATAAGTTCAGTTTTTTAATTGTCATATTAAAAAAGTGGTTAAAAGAAATTCTAAACTTCAGTGTAATAATTGTTAAAACCTTTCTTTCAGTATTATGTCAACATCAAACAGCCAAGTATATAGTATGCTATCCTCTTGGTATTATCAAAAATGAAGTGGTTCCACTTTGTGATTCCTCTTTTTCTCTGCAGGTTCAGAGGAGCAGGCAGCTGATGTCTCCAAGTCCTGTGGGAACAGTGGAAAGTAAAGTGTTGCCTCTGAACTTCCAAATGGTCCCTCAGCCAGTTCCAGCAGTGAAACAGAGTCCAAAACCTATCCAGAATATTCTGTCAAGTCCCGCAGGAGAGCGCACACCTCGGCAGCGCTATGCTCAAATCCTGCCCAAACCTTCAGCCACATCTGCTATTGCTCTGCGTTCGCCCTCCACCATGATCATTGCTAACAGCCCCATCAAGACCGTGATGACCACGTGTCATGTCAGCCCAGTAAGTTTGGTCAAGATGGCAACCATATCACTAGCGCCTAACAGCAGTGAAAGCAACACGTCCCTTACAAACGCTATGCTGCAGCCAGCATCAGGAGGCGTCAGTTCTGCAGGACATGTTAGCTCGAATCAAAGCCACGTTCTGGCCAAGCCAGGGCAGACCACTAACACTCAGAGCATGGATGTCGAAATGGAAGTTGAAGCTATACATAACAGCAGCCAAATGCAAAGTACCAGCACTCAAAGTTTGAACCAAGGAGTGACAGGAAATAGAGTTGGGGGTGCTTTACAGAGGGCTGCAAGTGTGCCCATACCTCAAACTAAAGGCCTTCTGGGTCTGGAGGAAACACCCAGCACGAAATGCAGAGGAAAGTCCTCAGAAGGCGCAGATTCTGTGATTGAAAACAGCAATAATAGCGGTAAAGATCAAAGCAGTTTGCACTTCAGTGCCTCAGATCAGAATGCCAGCACTGTGTCTTTACTTAACAGCAGATTGTTATCGTTCGGAGAAAGCAGCCAAGTAAAGGAAGATTTCTTTTCAACAAAGAGTCTCAGGAAACGCTCCGGCCTCAGCCCAGAGCTTTCCCCAGTTAAAAGGGCTTTCATGCCTCAACAGCCAACAGAGGGCACTGCTGGTCCTGGATATGATGTTGGTAACACCTCTAGGCCAGTTACTGTGGCCAGGCCTGAAAGTGCACCAGCCACTAGGGAGGTAGAGATGAATAGAAGCTGTGTGGCATCCACTCAAGTCCATGCACAATGCACTTCCTCTCTCAGAGCCTGCGGGTTTGGCTCCGTTGGCAAAACGCATAACTCAGTAGAGATGAAAAACACTTCCAGTATTGTGGAAACTGGTATGTCACTCAGTCACCCAGCGCTACAGGAACACCAGGGGCACACAGTTGCTAATATGCATGCCAGTAACCATGGTTTTCAGAAACATACAGGTGTGAATTCCAACTTGCCCACAGGCAGCCTTGGTGGGGCTCAGCAGCAGACTTACACCCAGTCCAGTGCTGCTCCCGACACCTTACAGTTTTTGCACCAAACATCATCCAGTCAGCTGTCGATGCATGAGCAAATGGACTACTTTCCCCTTGATGACGATGTGACTCAGGACAGCATTGTGGAAGAGCTGGTCCAGATGGAGGAGCACATGAAACTTAAACGCCTGCAGGAGTATGGAAATTGCGCAACACTGCAAAGCCAACATGCTGCAATCCCAGGCAATGTTGCATCCACTAATCAGGCCATGACTTCTTTCTATTATGCTGCCAACAACAGTGGCAACCCCATCCAAACTCCCACACCTACATCGGAGATGATGGGAGGAGCCCGAAGCATGACCGGAGAGAGTCCCTGCTCCCACATCGCTTCTACAACGCCGGTGGATAGTGCCCTAGGAAGCAGCCGCCACACCCCAGTGGGAACTCCACACTCCAACTGCAGTAGCACTGTTCCTCCCAGTCCGGTGGAGTGCAGGAACCCGTTTGCATTTACTCCCATAAACTCCAGCATCACCGGTTTTCACGACAGCAGCGCCGTCTCCTGTAGTCCGGTCAAGCCAATGCAGAGGCCGACAGCCACACATCCGGACAAAGCAAGGCTGGAGTGGATGAACAACAGCTACAACAGCAGCAGCAGTGGCTGCGCAAACAAGTCAAACACTGGAATGGGAATCATCTCCAGCTATCAAGGCCTGATAGACGACCATTTTCAGAAGCCTCACGCCTTTGCAATCCCGCACGCGCACCACCATGACCGTCATTTTGGCCGCTTGACTCCCATCTCACCTGTGCAGCAGCAGGTTGCAAGTATGAGCAACACAACCAAACAAGAGGGTTTTGCTGTGCCTGCCCCCCTGGATAATAAAACAACCAGCGCCGCCGCCGCAACTTTTCGATGCCGCAGTGTCAGCCCCGCAGTGCATCAGAGGACTCTGAGTGGGAACACAGGAGGCAGTTCTCTTTCTACTGTCGCTCGATCAGTGGTGTCACCCTTTAATTCTCCTGTGACGCCTGAGGTGTTGAGCATCTTTGCCAACAGCAAGACGCATCTTGGAGCCACCAGCATGGCTCAGAGGAGCCGCTCTGTACCGCTCAACGTCATGATGCAAACTGAATCCCTCCCCACACAGGGCCAACAATGTAGCAGCAAAAACATCACCAGTGTCCTCCTGAGCAAGATGGATGCGGACCACAGTGACACTGTGCGGGGTTTGGGCATCAATAACATACCCTCCAACTACACCGCACGGATGAACCTGACTCAGATCCTGGAGCCCAGTTCCACCGACCACCGCCTCAACCTGATGCACTCCGACTCCACCAGCACCTGCAGCTCCCAGAGGCCAAATTACCTCATAGAAAATGTTATTAATGAACAAATGATCCTCTCGGCAGGCCAAAGCCATGTACAATCAACGCCTGGAGAGCATCATCAACAACAAGCTCACTGTGCAAAGTTAGCTTTGAGCTCACAGCCGCAGCATGAACTGCAGCAGCAGTTAGATTTCAGCAACACGCAGCACCTCTTAACAGACAGCAGTCAGCTCATGGACCATATGTCTGAGTTAACTACAGGTGGGGCAGATTTCCCCTGTGAAATCAGAATGACATCGGACCTCTCGAGTAGCATCAACGACCTCAGCTCACTGGACGCAAGTCTGTTATTTGACCCCAACCAGCAGCAAAGCCAATATCAAAGTGCTGCTCCCGAGGAGCTGGTGAACGATCCGTTGTTTCAGCAAATGAGCGAGACACCACATGCAGGTGGACTCGACTGGCTAGAAAGCAAAGATCATCCAACTGTTGGCCTGATGGGCTGACAGCACATCTTTTCTTCACGTCATGTTGAACATGTTAATCTGTGGCTGCTTTTAATTTTATTTATTATTAAGTATTTTCTCTGTATGCTGCAACTCTGGACATGCTAGTTTGCCTAGTTTAGGTGCCAGACTAAACTGAGATACTTCTGCAACACTAAGTAAAATGCAGGTCATTTCACTTTATTAATAACACATCAACTCATGTTGTTTGATAAAGAGAATTTTGAACAAGTTCACAAAACAAGAAGAAAAAAAAACCTTAATCCAACATAATATTTTTCACTCAACAGTCACTGGGTTAAAAAAAATCATACTAGAGCTGCTGAATTCTCAGCATAAAGAAAAGTGGGACTTAAAACTTTATAGGCCTTGTCCCAGTGATGCACAGGAATAAAAAAATACATATTTCTCTCCAACGCTCGGGATAGATAAATTTTCAAAAGAATAAAAAAAAATTGATTCAAAGTATAAAATGTAAATGTGTTACTTCCACAATATACACAAAACTGTTGAATAGAGCTTTGTGGAGGAGTAGGAAGAAGTGTAAGAGAGGGGGCAGAGTTCAGCTTCCTGCCAGGCTGATAAATGAAACTGTTCGTCCGTCTGGAGGAGCCAATGCGGAGGGTCCGGTACCTTCACCCAGAAATCAGGAAGCTGAAGAGACTCGTGTGTAAGGTGGCGGGGGTCACCCAGAATACTGTTTGCGTTGTCAGTGAGGCGGGTGTTACTAGTGACCAGGAGGAAGGGGAGGAGTGGGATACCAGTGATCTTCCCAGATACAGGGTCCTGCAGCTGTAGGTGGTGGAGTAGGAGGTGGAGCACCTGTGCCACACAGTCATGCACCTGCTCAGGATGCTCTCATGGTGCCACGGTAAAAGGTGCACATAACTTTGGCTGTCTTCAAATTGTGGAGTAAATCCAAGTACCGCTTGGCTTCTGTGGCATGGTAGTGTTTCCAGGAAAGGTCCTCGATGTGCACCCCCAGGAACTTCATGTTGCTCATGGGGAGTGGGGCCCATTTGGATGTTGATAACTTTCTCTGTGGTTATGTTGATATGCAGGAGGAGGTTTTTACTGCTGCACCATGTGGCAACATGGCTGACTTTGTTACTATAGCAGGTTTTATTATTCTTGGAGATGAGACTCACAACTATTGTATCATATAAAAGACAAATTATATTAACCACTTAATATATGTTGTTATTGAGAAATGTGTCATTACTTTTAGAGGAGTAAAAAGGAAGGTACATGATACTAACTTGAATTTTCTCTAGAAAATACTAACAAAGACATAGCGCTAAATTAATTACACAAATCTTTTTATAAATTATATTCATCATCATACATAAGAGTTGGGATTTGGATACTTAAAAAAAAATGTATCCCATAATTTTCTTTTATAACTTTGAAGGAATATGTAAAAGGTGTCTTCTAAAACCTCATAACCACAAAAAATATCTGAGCTGTTATTTCCAAAGTTTCTCTTCTATTTCTTCAAGCCTTCTGTTGTCATGATTAAGTGTCTTAAACTTTGAGCCTGACTCAACCAGTAAAATTGAGAACTCAAGTCAGTCGATCTGCACATTGCTCATGTAGATGATGTAAATAAAAAAGGCCTCTTCATATGTGTTATGTGCTTCATTTTAACACTGTAGAAGCGCTCTGTAAACATGCACTACTTAGAAAACAATTAAGCCAAGGAGAAGACTACTCTGCCCCCCAAAAATAGCTTTAATCATGCACTAACGATTTATATAGTAGTTATGTCACACTGACTGTTGTTCAGGATTTTGTTATATAGACGGGAGTTTGACCATTTACCCCACACTGGAATAAAGGAAAGCATTTATAATAAAACTTTTTATTAAACTAAGCACCTTGAATGGGAGGGGTTCTTGCACTTACAGGTTAAAAACATAGAATGGAAAGCCATTATCCTTTTTGTGCATTATGTGCAAACTTGGTTTCATTTGAAGATGAAATTATTAATCCCTACTGTTACGTCTTGTTAAATAGGTACTCTATTATTAATTGTAAAGCACTGACAGTCTGTTGTGCTTATTTACAAAAATACACTGTGTGACCTGTGCAGTAAAGGTTTAAACGCCTGTATCGAGGAGTTACTTAAACGTGAAAGCCTCTGCACCGATGCCGAGCAGCCTGTAAACAAGACCGGCAACTTCTGTCTCAAAGACGCGTCTGAGGGTCTCTGGTTTCTGAGCCTTATGTCCATGCCAAAGATGCAACCGAGAACAACATGCACTGTGATGGCAGGTGTTATGTAACGCATCATCTTCCTTCCGTGTGTGATATTTCGACTAAGAGCAAAGAGTCTGATAGCAGCTATAACACATGTTGCACTGAACTGTGTAAAGAAGAGATGAGGAAAAGTGAAACTTTGGGGACATTTACAACACTAGAAAGACATTAGTCTCTAAAAATCAGTGTAATGGGAGAAACAAAGGGTTCTTTGTTTACAACTGATGCTTTTGTAAACACAGCAGGTATATGTTTTTATAGAAGCAACTTTTCCCCCCCCCCTCGGGTTACTAACAGCTCTGTTTTCTAATCACGTCTGTTTTTTGTTGTACAGGATGGAAGTGTGATCAGTCATCGAGTGCTTTTTGTTTGTTTATTTGCTTTATCGATATTTATATACTGTGTGTTGTTTGTACAAAAGATATAACCCTGTGAACTGTATGTCTTGTGTATTCACAGTTACCTGAATTGCACTGATGTTTTGTAGCATTTATTTTTGGTGTCATAGCATTTGATCATCATACTCCTTTCTCCTGAGGTTTTCTCCGGGTATTTGGACAACATAAAATAGTCATAGGAAACATTTGCACTTGTTTAAAATGTGGAAATGACAGTATGCATTAAAATACGGTCTAATATTCAACTGAATTCGTCACTGATACAGTACATTAAATCAGGCTTACTACAATTCTGTAAAAAACAGGTTTTATAATTGTTATATCACAATGTGACTCAAATTTAACATTGAGCAATTCAAACTTTGTTTTTAATAAGTTGTTTTTTCAGTTTAGATGTGTAACTTAACTGTGTGTCTGTGTGTTTGTTAGCACTGATGTTTGTTTAATGAAGACTTTAACCTTCCTCTTGCAAATGGTTCAGAGCTGTAAAGCTGCCCTTCACTGTCAACTTGCTGTGACCTTATTGCATTTTAGCAGTTGCTTTTATAAGGGGAAGTGCTTGTTGATACATTTTTTAAAGACTTTTTAAAACTAATAAACATTTTTAAGTACACAGATGAAGCGTTTGTTTTATATCTGTCTGAAAGTAGCCAAAGGAAAGACAAAGGAGCACAGGAAACATCAGTATGTTCAACTTCAGAGGAGGATGAAAACCATTTTATAGAAGATACTGCATTTAATTTATTCAGGTTTTTTTAGTTTTTGGTTGTTTTTTTAATAAATGTGTT
>JAOWBL010000018.1:10683754-10740594 GCA_028564865.1 Zenarchopterus dispar
AGAATAGAATAGAATAGAATAGAATAGAATAGAATAGAATAGAATAGAATAGAATAGAACAGTCCTTGTTTGACCACTGATGTTCTGCTTTGGTGATTCTGTGTGAATTGATAAATTTAACAGTGCCACATGAATGTGTGATTACACAGCAGAGTCATCGGAGTGACATGAGCATCTTTTGTAAGAGTTGTGTGATCTGCCATGCCGACTCACATGATCTCCACTGCTTCACACCTCTATTATTACCTCCCAAGGTGGAACAGATTAACAATAAAAATGCCCTGTCGTCCACCTCAGTTGTTCATGTATAAAGTCAGGTGGACTATAAGCTTTGAAAAGCCCTGCCTCAGATTTTTTTCCCTCAATATTTCAAGTTTTTTTGTTTTGTTTTGTTTTCTAGGCCTTTATCAAAATATTGTCATTTTGCAGTTGTTAGAAACTTTTCAGAGAAATTTTGGGACAGTATGGTAATTACAATAGTCTAGTCTAGATGTAACAAATGCATGGACTAGTTGTTCTGCATCTCTGTGAAACATTAACAGTATGTTCCTAATTTTATCAGTGTAACGGAGGATAAAGATGCTTGTCCTAAAAATTGAGTTTAAGGATAAATAGTGGAAAAAAGGAGACTCCAAGGTTCCTCAAAGTTGTACCATCCAGAGTAAAGGCATGGTTCAATGTGCATCTGAAATGTTTAGATCGAACAACATAAAGTTAAAAATGTCAAACCTTGGATTCAAATTCAAATTCAAAAATGTTTTATTTATCTCCAAAGAGGAATTAAATTCTGTTAAATCTTGTATCTCTTTCAGGGTGCATTCATAGTTTGTATGTTTGGTTTGGTTAAACAATGCTGTGGAGTAGTTACCTTGATGGAGAACACCAAACAAGTATAACCACAAGTCTATTGTCTCAGGACATGAGGAAAGTTTATGAAGAGCAGCATGTGGAGAGGATTCATGAGCACTGACCACACTATGGTCCTAATTTCTCAGCAGCCTTCCCATCAGGGCAGTAAAGGTCCCGTCCCTCTTCAGAGTTCAGCGGAAAAGGTCACGCTGCACAATTCAGGACGGCCTTTCGGACACTTCTGGGGTCAGTGGGGATGGGTGCATGTGGTAGCTGGAAGTCACGCCCCTCAGCCAACGGCAGAAGGTCTTGAGAAAGCTGGCTCCCATTTACCCACAACCTTACCAACATACATAACATGATAATGACTTATTCTCCATTGATCCTGCCTCAGAGCCTGACCTGAGCTCACATGCAGGCTGACCATCAGTCCACCCACAGACTCGGCCATGTAGGAAGTTGCCTGAAGTGAAATCCTGATAAACTGACCTCTCTGACTATAAATGAGGTCGGCTCTGGCTTTCTCACGATATTTAAGAGAGGTGCCCACCAGCTACATTCAGGTTATGGACAGTGAAAGCCTTGTGTAACACAAATGTGTGAGTGTTTAAGACATTTTCCAACAAAATGGCAGAACAAGCTGATTTTAGAACTTTGTAAATTATTGTTATTATTATTATTATTATTATTATTATTATTATTATTATTATTATTATTACTACTACTACTAAGACACAGCGTCTCATTTTAAAACACCCTTATGACAACAACACATTTCTGTATTATTTTTAAGTTTTAGACCTTTAATGAGGAGCGTTTCTGTGACTGAATCAGCACTTTCTATATGTTCCCCCTTTCGGACATCACAGCTGGACGGTGGTCCTGCTGCTGAATTAAGGTTCACAGATGGACGAAGGGGGAGGACCACAGGGGGTTGGAGCTCTCTCTCCAATAAGTGATGGACACTGGATCAATATCGACATTGACACAGCAGCTGTCCTGCTCCTATCAATGCTTCCATGTAAATGCAGGTCATACTTTGAAAGAACAAACTCATTTTCATTAACATTTTCCTTTCTCGTCCTTTGGAAACCATTTGGGTGTGCAGTTGGTCTCTGATACGGAGGGATCTGCTCACATCAATATCATCAATAGGGGAAAGTGAACAGTTCTGCACTGGGGAGCTCTTAATGAGCGCAGAAAATGTAGAAAATGTTTGGCCTAGGCCAGGGTTCTGCTGTCAAGTCCACACTACTCACATAAAAAGTGGATTATTAATACTCCTTACAAATATTGTCAGTGATGCTGAGGAACTGTGTAAAATAATAAAATTACATAACTTTAACTTAATTTATTTGGTTGTAAACAATACAGAAACTATTTCTCTTGTTATTTGACTTTCCTGAAAGTCTAAAGCTTAATATATAGGCCTATCAAGCAAGCTAACACAGGATCAAACACCTGTAAAATTGATTTATTTACTGATAAAATGATATAGAGAAAAATGTCATTAGTGCAGTAAAACATGATCAGCAAATATAGATTAATTCGGATAGATTATTTAGATTAATTAAGTCTAGGCTATTCTCTGGACATCAAAGAAGGAAAAAAAGGCTTCATTCAATATCATTCAATGAGCTCTGTATTTACAAGGACAGTTAACTGGGACTTAGAAGCTCATTTAGTGGCTGAGAAAACCTCAGTGTGATAAAACTGCATGTCATCTTCTCTTATTATTTAAAATCTCCACCACACATGTCATGTTTACCTATCCTGTCTTTACCTGTTTGGGTGAATTGTGCACATTTCTCCATAAGCTAGTGTCCACAGTCATGAGCAGAATGTGAATTTCATTTGGTGCAAAATTTGGATTTCTGAAATAATTATGTTTTCATAATACATAGAATAAAATGTATTACTTCTCTAGACTTATCCAACATTTTTACGTTTCACTGTTTGTCATATGTAATACTTGTATAATACTGTCCAAGTCTGCATCAAGGATATAACTGAAACCTTTAGTTATTCAAACAGAAACAACTACTGTTGCAACTGTTCTTACAGTCTATTTTAAATGTGCATCAAAAGGGTTATAACTTTAGCTATTTTAAATCTGTAGATATCCAGTTCTTGCTCAAATCAAGTACTGCCCATCAGTTAGTTCTGTTATACCAAAATGAATATTTAACCATTATAATCTCCACAGATAGATTTGTGCTGGTAGTTATTCATTTAAACTTATTTAACCGTAAATGCTGACAACAGGTGTAGTACAGACACATTTATGTCTGTTAAGGATTATTAGACTTTCTAAGTCAGGTGTAGCTGTCGTGAGTGTTTTCTGCCAGCAGGTGGCGCTGGAACACACCATCTACGGTGATCCATAGAGGTGATCGATTGACTATGTCCATCCCAGAGGAGGGAAACGGCTCTCCTGCATCTCTGACCAGCAGTCCTCCTCCTCCTCAGTAGCAGCGAGTTCATGTGGAGGAAGCAACAATGAGAGAGTAGCTAAGCATGCAGGGACAATTAAAGTAAATGGCGCCCGTTAAAAGGACTTTATACCAGCGTTTGCTGTTCTTTATCATTTTTCTTCCTGTCTCAGGTAAGAAACAGTTCTGCTGTTTACATTATGTGAACATGATAACACTTTTAGGTCAGGTATGTCAGTGAGTGTGTCTGAGCTACATGTTTGTGCGGGTGTGGAGCCGGAGAGCAGATATTTAAATTAAAGTTGGAGCTCCTGTGTGGTCTAACGGTTATTTAACTGGTCGACGTTAAGTCGGTTATCTCAAATCTGTTGGCCACAAAATAGTCTGTTTATTACCAAATGTACTCGTTTTATCCTCAAATTTGCTACCATTTGAATATTTTCGACGAAAAACAAAATGTTGAGTTTCATATAACAAAGTTACCTGTCTTTTATTTCTTTTTTTTTTTTAAGCTAATTCGTCTGTCAGTTAACTTTGAAACAGACGTATCGGCCTATATTGTTCACTCTTTATATTATATGTATTACATATCGAATAATAAATTATTATACACATTTTAAAAAGTACACTTTCACTCAGTTTACTGTCACCTACTTGCAGGGGTTGTATTTTACCTTTAAAAAAAAAAAAACTTTTACTACGCTGTTCATAGTTGTGTAACGATGTTCTTCAAGTGCTGGTGATATCCACAAATACTGATGCTTTATTTATTAATGGCTTTATTTATTTATGCATTAATTCATTAAGTTCACGCTGGGAGTTCAGCTTCAGGGTTTCCGTGTAAAGTGTAAAGGACTACCAGGATAATCTGTTTCCCCTCCGGCTGATGACTTTATAGCTTTATGCAAGTGCAGCAGAGGTTCTTCATGGAGCTGCAGGGCGACTGCACTGCTAGACAGTAGGCTTAGCCCTGGCAGCTTTCCAGGCTTCCTAAACTGGTATCTTACCTTAGTTGGTGCCTTAATCTGTGTCACATTTGTGTACATTGTCACCATCGTAAATTATAATGTGTCAGGCCACAGTCGTTAATAAATGTAATTACTGAGTCCAGGAAAGAGAGTGGAGGTCTGCCTTTAAGGGCTTCAGATACGTTGTTGGATCCTGGCAGCATGCCTTGCTCCTGAGCTCCTGACAAAAGGCCCCATGCTGACAAGTGCATTCACTTCTTGTGTGTTGTTTTCTGACTGATCTCCTCGTCTCTCTTTTCACAGGTGTTTTATGCTTTAGTGAATTATTTTTCATCAAGGAGCCCCATGATGTCACTGTCATGCGTAAAGAAGCGGTTATTTTGGACTGTCAGGCGCATGGAGAGGCACCCGTTGACATCAGATGGCTCAAGAATGGAGTGAAATTAGTGGAGAATGAACGGGTGTACCTGCTGTCCAACGGCTCCCTTTTTATTTCGGAGGTGGAGAGCAGAAGAGGAGACAAATCAGATGAAGGGTGCTATCAGTGCCTTGCTCAGAACAAGTTTGGAACAATCCTGAGCCAGAAAGCCCATCTTACAATCGCAAGTGAGTATTGTTGTATTGGAGGGATTAAAGCACAGAGGACATGTTATAGGTCATTGTATATGAGTATGATCTCACGTGTGTTTTTTTTTTTAATTATTAGTTTTTGTTTTTTTGCTGCTCAGTCTTGCAGTTAGGGTAGCTTTTGTGGCAGCAGGAAGAGAAATAAAGTCTTCAAAGTTAGAGCTTAAAAAGATATTGCTTGGATAGGGAAAATGTCTATTGGTGTGTTAATGAAGGAGCAGGAAATTTGAAAGGTTAGTAGCTGTCCAGGATACCAGCCCTCCAATGCTAAAGAGCAGATGACCTCTATTCACTGGCCTGGGCTTTCATGTTATTGCGCCCTGATCGCTTGAGGAATTGTTCTTTTTGAATTCTTTCTCCTCCAGTCCTGGATGAGTTGGCCTCGTATTTTAAGGGGGAGGTAAGGATACTTTAGGTTGACTTGGTCTTGTGGGACCTTATATCATCTGCCATACATCTTGAAGTGGCACTTTTATAGGATGTGTGTAACCATCCTACCCTACATGCAGTGGATTTCCCACTGCACAAAAACATCCCATGCTGGATATCCTAATTTACTTTTATTTTGATTTTTAAAGGAGGAGCACAGCTGTAACTGGTATTGTTGACCTCATGTATGTCCTTAATTTTTTGAAGTTGTTCAAAAACTTTTATTATTATTTCTTATGATTTCTTAATATTTAAAAAGATCCAGAAGGTTAAAAGAAGGCCAAGCAGTTTACCATGAAAAGATGGATGGTGTATTTACAGTCACTACTATTAATGTTTACAAGTGGACCTACGCCTTAGTTTTATTAATTGATCGAGTAGTTTACCAGCTTAATAGCTTGGGGTAAAGAGGTGATAAAGGCTGCCAGTAAGCTTTACTAGTTTGTTTTAAAATGGCACTTAGACCTGCTAGCAGGTCTATCTGGAAGCTCATAAAATTTTCACATACCTGAGAAATGCTCAGTTGAAGGACACAGAGGTAGCAGTGGGGGTTTTCACAAGTGGGGCACACACACACACACACACACACACACACACACAAACAAATGTGAATTGCTGTTTCCCAGTACTGTGGCTTTACCCTGAGTGTTTAAATGACCAAGCTTTATTGCAGGCCTTCCCAGGTCAGGAGAGATTGGAGGCTTTGCACACAATTGTTTTCTGCCTCACTACTCTGGGGAAAGAGTGAAAAGCTTTTCATTCTGACTGGTTTTGTGCCTATTGCCTCTCATGTTCACAAAGACAAGGGATTCTTTGTGGGTAGTTGTTTGTCCTTAAATCAGTAGACAGAACAACTGGACTTGGTCACCACAGTGAGGACATTCACTCTAAAAATGAAATATAAGAAAGTCTATATTTTGGTAGAAAATTTAGATTGGCATGTTGTATGTGTTACTTTCTTTTAGTCTACTCAGAAAACACGTGATCATTTGTTTTTGTGTATGTCAACTGTAGAAATTTTGTTTATTATGAATGTTTTGATCCACATGCTCTTGTGACCTGAGGTCTTTTCATATGTTCGCACCTCAGCTGGAAGATGGATGGTATAACATGTGGGGAGCCTCTGTGCTTGCTTTCATGACATGGTTTATGTCATGGGTGCATCAGTTACCCTCTGTGGGAGCTTTTTTACTCTTTACACATACGCTGAAACTGCTGGCTGTCATTTGATGACCACAGTGTTGATGGAGGGTAACCTGAAACACTGGGTTGTAAAACAAAAAGTTGAGATGGGATTTGGCCTTGATGAAAAGGAATGTGACACTTGAGCTTCATCGTGTGACTTTTGTCAACAGTCTTCAGATTGATGAGGATTTTCTTGGAGAGATTGCCTCCTGAGTTGGGTCCCCTTTTCTTGGATAATATGACCACCAGCTCACAAGGCAAGAAAACAGAGAATAATGTATGGTTTCTTTCAACTAGCTACTGTTCAGGGTATCAAGTTTTGATTTCATTACATCTTAGATGGTTTCACCTACAGTACATTGATTGTCAAACCGTCAGAACAATCAGTCATGTTTGTCATTGGTGTTATTGATGTGGTAAAAAGTGAAAGCTGGGGTCGTGGCTGTAGACAAAACACCAAATTCTAGCAATAGTTGAAATTGACGGAGGATAGACATTCTGTGGGGGGCCAATCATCACCATTATAAACTACATAAATGCATTATGTGATACAACTATGGTGTAGAATGTATTAGGGTCATCCTTGGATTTAAATCATTTCTATACCCATTACAATGCATTTAGCAGAGGTTTCTATGCACAGACAGAATATGCAAACTTTACACAGAAAGGCTTCTACTGGGAATCAAACCAGGAAGTTTCCTGCTGTGAGGCAGCGTGCTACCTGCTATGCCATCATGTATGGCGACATAAAGACAGTGAGTTTGTTTCTTGGCATCACTGAATGTATGCAACCAATAGCAGAAACATTGAATGGCGTAATTAGACTGAGAAAAGAACTGTCTAAAATATTGGTCTAATAATTCTGGTGAATGAGATAGCATTTAATTTCAGTTCATTCCAAGTGTTTATTGACAGAAGTGAGAAGTAACTAACATGAACAAATTTATCAGGCTTTAAAGAATGTCATAAGTACTACTTTGCAAAGACGCTTATTGTAAAAATGCTTCTTGCATTTTAGAAATTGAGTCCTAATATCCAAGTAGAATGGTATTCATCAATTTTTTCAGTTGTAGGGAACTTTATATTATCTTGCAGAAATATTATTACTGCATTATGATGACTTTGTTGAGTTGAGTTTTGTAGTGCTTTTTATTTCCTCTTGAAAGGTTATTATCACAAATAAAGGTGCTGGAGTCAAGGCATACATATGTGAATTAATGTAGTAGCTCATTAAAAAATAAGCTTTAACCCACTGTGACTTTAGACCTTATTTAAAATAGCCTTCTCAAAATGGAGGGTTTTCTGAAACATTTAAAACTGTTGACTAAATATTTCCTATTGCCCAGCTTCTGAAGAAACTACAGGCATTAAATAAAAAAGCATTTGAGAGATCAAACCTTCTTCCTCAACTGTAAGTTAGCGCTTTTGCCATCTCATATATTTTAGCATTTCCAATAGTTATAATATTTGTGTGTCTTTAAAACATTTGTGTATGCTTTGCTTCTGGCTTGAGAGATAAAAGCACATGTAGGTGGGATCACATCATAATGGGTAAATGAAGATATAATAAGGGGCTCATGCACAAGATGTGTAAAGTTTATTTTATCTGCCTGGTATACCCACAGGGAACAGGATCAGGACCATTACTGCAAGTTGCTAAGGAGTGCACCTGACTTGCTCTGGCTTGGCAAAATTAGAAGCTGCAATAAGTTGAAAGCAAACCTTACACAGTGTTGACTGTGGTGGGAATGAATGAAATGCCCTTAAGTCAGGCAACTCAAAGCCTGGAATCTTGTTTTTCTCCTCTGCTGGATAAGAAAGGTTACTATGGTTCCCCCTGAACAGCAGGCCCAGAGGTCAAAGGTTTTTTAAAACTGTTCAGTACACGGGGGGTAGTGAGACAGAGAACAGGACTTAAATCTTCCGTACAATAATGCAAGTTTCTCTAATAACTTTGTCTTTGCCTAATTAGTCAGTAAAACAATGAAGACATTTTCAAGCTCACTTACTTTCCAAAATGTTTTATAATCGCACAACTTTTATTTATTTATTTATTTTATAAATATGAATTAAAAATATGGGTATGTAAATAACAATGATAAATACAAACTTATTATTCTTATTAACAATGCGGATTGACTTTTTAACTCTGCTCTTATATGGAGTTTAAAGACAATGAAACCACTGTGTGCAAGTGGAGGTTTGCTGTTGAGTGATTGGAAAACTTTGTGGCAGAGATAAGGACCTGGTGGAGGGGGATGAATGCTCTTCCCAACACTGCTCCCCCATCATTTGCCCCGAGGTTTGAGAGGTCACACTGCTCATGGGAATGGTTCTTTGTTTAGCCAGGCCAGTGGTCACTTGACTGTCCTGCAGCCTGCATGGAGCAGCAGCACATCTGCCAACCACCTAGTGATTGATTTGTGGGCTTTTTCAGCTTTGCATTCTTCTTGCTTATCAGCCCAACTTTTTTTTTTCTTTCCTGACCTTTATTATTAATTTTCAGTGGGGTCATTGAGTATTGAAAAGGACTCATCGCTCAGTTTAATAGTGATGCAATGAGCATAAAAAAGAAACAAGTTATTTTTTGTCAATCCATGACAAAGTTTTGAGGGCAGATTTCAGTGAACTGGTGGCCATCAATTCAGCATACAGCCTGCAGGATAAGGAGAAGGCAATCAATTTTAATGTGTCCTAGCAAAGATGGGACTCTTGGGGGTAGACTGGCTGAGGAATGGTAGGAGGGGACATCATAGCTATTCACTTAACTGTTTACACATGTTGTTTTTGTCATCAACCCTAGGGTAAGGTTATAGATATCATCTTCAAATGTTAAGGACATCATTTTTGGCCATTAGAAATGTTGCAAAAATTTCACACTTGAATGTTTTTTTGACCATAAGAGATTTGACAGAGAAGCAAGTTGTAAAGAAAGGGTACACTATTCTAAGGTCTCCAGGTAATAATGATTTAAATGAGCTAACCAGTAAAAGCAGATTGCTAAACATATTTTCTGTGTAATATTAAAAAATGGTGGAGTCTTTAAATAAATGTGCATCCTGCTAAAGACCAATACTGAAGCACAAATTAAAAAAAAGAAAATCTCTTGTGAAAACAATGTCTTATCTACAGGTAAAGTGTGTGTTATGTTGTGTAGGGCTCTAACTAAGAAACTGACAGCAAAGAGGGCTGAACTAATTCCTGGCATTTGTAGAGGAATCTTTGTTTGGGCTTGACCTGTCCACTGACCTTTAGTGTGTTGAGTCAGAAGGTCCATCTGCTCCAAGATAAAGTGTGTTAAATATAGCTTTACTTCAATTGTTTACTTTGGACTGTAGGCTGAAAATGCTGCAATAAATCAGGATTGTTTATTAACTAGCTTATTTTTGTATACTTAAGATTTAAATTTTGAATTCTAAATATTATTGGTGCATAAAATTTAAGGTGCTATTATATATGTAAAATTTATGCTGTTAGCAAGGAGAGGAAGACAAGTTTAAAATTCATCATACTGCAGTCAAGCACTGGTGTGATATGATGCTTTGTGTTTTCTTTTGTTGGTTGTAGTAGCAGCAACTGGCAGATGTCACTGATACAAGAGGAGAGGATATTAAAGCAAAACTTTAACTAACTTTAAATCCTCACAGCTGGAGGACAATATAAGTGATTTCGAGGCAGTTTACTTGGCAGCAGCACAGGGTTGGGTTGGTCAAACAGCTTTCTGGCAGAGTTGAGTGCTAGTCAGGATTTGTGGAGGTCAGAGGTGAGAGGTGAGATTGCTGAGAAGGGCAGATGGTTGGAACTGTTTCTTGAAGCTTTTGGGGAATAGGCTGAGGTATTTATTCTGCGTTTGAGAAAAGGTTGAGGGCAAAATGTTCAGCTAAAAGTTTCAAATCTATATATTTTGGTGCAGTTAAGAAAATGAAGAACATCTTTCACTCTGAAAGTAAAAATAATAATACTTTTACCACTTTATTTTGGTAAAACACAATGAAATTAGTAAATACTTTAGTAATATAATTAAATAAATCACAGAGAGTTTGATATATTTGCCGTGATAATTTAATCCACACATTAGATGCCCCCCTCAGCAAACATCACACCTCAAAGCAGCAGGACTGCTCTTGCCAGTATGTGACAACCGCTAGCATTTATAGATTTTCCACCTTGTCCTAGTAGTTTATCAATAATCAATGAGTATTCTGCTGTTTGTCAATCCAGAATCACTTGCATAAATGGGAAAGCAAAGTAGTGCGGCATAGGAGCAGTGCAGCTCATCTCTTGTACCCTGCAGTCATGTCACTTCACACATGGTGGGTGTGTGGAAGTGGGGGTTTGAATTCCTCTCCCTTCCTCTATGTTCACATCAAACAGCCACGGTGGAGCTAAAGGGGTGACAGCTCAAGACTAATTTGATTAAATGGGACCATGGTGAAGACATCTGATCCAGACTTTAGTTTACCACTTGTACAGCAACAATGAGATTAGACTGAGCCTTGAAAACATCAGTTTTGTGAACAGCCATCATGAATTTCCCAATAGTTTGATGCATTACTTTGTCAAGTTCCTCATATCCAGTCCTAAACCACAAACATCAATAAACATAATAAGGATGTTTCAATGGTTTATTATGCATACATGAGATTAAATGATTTACATATAATATATTACGTATGTTCTTGACTGTTGTGTAACAACTGCTGAAAAAGCTGCTGTCTGTCTTGGCCAGGACATCCTTAAAGAAAAGACTTTAAGTGCTGAATTAATGTCATAATTCACTAAATGTTTTTTTTTTTTTTTTTTAATCTGGGTTGTACTCTTTAGCACCCCACCACCTGGTAACTTTGCCTGCATGCATACATTCATCATTCCCTTCATACACACTACTGTATGTACTTGCAGTGTAGTGAATTCCTGTTGGCTTTTCTCGAAAGCAGAAGTTACCGCAGCACGATACTTTATGTTGCGGGAAAAAAGAAGAGTATAAGGACAACAAGTGTCAAAGTCAGAACAAAGTTGGCAGTGTTTGTTTTCACTTTTATGACGGCTATTTCACCTTTCATGAGGTTATCATTCCCCCAGCCCCCACTCCCTTTGAATGTAAAGTAAATACTGCACACTTACATAGCACATTTTAACTGTGTTTAGTTTCTGTGAAGCAATATATACAGTATGCAAAGCTTTGTCTTTACAATTTTACACTCACAAACATATCCGGGACGATGTAGGGTTCACTGTCTTACAGACATTACTCATATTGTGTTTGGTAGGCAGTCGCTCCATCAACTGAGCCACACCAGTTGTTTGTAAAGGTCTGTACCAGAATAGAGCCATAGTGCAAATGTTTTATATCAGTGTTGGGGTTCTTTGCTGGATGAGAGTAAGTGTTGGAGCAAAACACTCATGTCTCTCCTTTTTTTGTTTCTGAGTCGTGACAGCTTAAGTTAAAGATCACAACAGTGTGTTTCTTTATCCATACCAATGCAGGGAAAGTGTCAGATAGCAGTAGTATTGCAACTTGAAAATTAGCAGACTGAATTTTAGGAAAACTAATGCAGATTTGTACAGTCAGTTGACTGGTCTGTATCTGTGCCTTTGATAATTGTAAATATTTATTACAGTTAAAAGTTAACATGCTGTGAGTCTGTTTTTCTCTGTCACAAACAGCTGTGCAATTGATTTCTTTTAACAAACGACTGACCACAGGCTTCTGGAGCTTCCTGAGAAGAGGGGGATGGTACAGCTTTGAGTAACCTTTTAAAGACTTTTATGGCTCTCAAGAAGCTCCTGTCTAAGGGATTATTTGTCAACCAAAATGGCTGAAGCCATTTAAATTACTATCAGGATTTACAGACCTTTGCTGTTGCATTAAAAACTTTGTTATAATTCATTTTGCATCTCATTTGCTTGATGGTCATCTGGTGGCTGGGATCAGCTCAGTTTCAGGGAAACCTTATCCATGCATGATGATGCTGTTCCACTCCACTCACCTCACAACACTGGGCTTTAGGTTATAGGCATCTTTGTTTTATCACATCCACTCTAGATCTCACTGAGATAGATATATGTATATTTCAACAAATGTATTTTTTGTTTTAAATCATCAATTTTATGATTGAGACAATGCAACACCTCATTTTGACACACATATAAACACACTCAAAACTTAGGATTTAAACTAGAAGTGATTCAATCTTGAATATTGTTTGTTTACTTTTTTCTCCAGGTATGTCCTCTTTTGCACTCCAGCCAATGTCTATAGTGGTTACTGAAGGCTCAGTTGCCAGGTTTTCCTGTAAAATCAGTGCACACCCTCCTCCCATCATCACTTGGGAGTTCAATCGAGTCACATTACCCCTCGCCACTGAAAGGTTTGCCTTGTTATTTTCAGCTTATCTTTGAGGTGTTAATTTATATTCTTAGCAGACACAATCTTTTGAATCTTGGAAGATAATCTGTGATCACCGTTAGCCAGTATGATTTATAGAAACATTTGATCTGTAACTCAGAATCACAGTCCTGCCCAGTGGTGTTCTTCAGATCCATGGGGTGCAGCGAGCGGATGGTGGACACTACCGCTGCATTGCCACTAACATTGCCAGTCGCCGCCGAAGCACAGAAGCAGTCCTCACAGTCACTCCAGGTATGTTACCCACCTCTGTTTTTACAGATTTAAAAAGTGAGTGTGTTTGATATGTTGATCTAAATCTAGTTAGAATAAATTCTACTAAAACTGTCCTCCCCTCTCTGTGCAGCTCCCGGCCCCCAGCTTCCTCAGAGACCACGCATCATCGCCGGGCCACAGAACATCTCAGTGTCACTACACCAGACTGCCATCCTGGAGTGCCTGGCCACCGGCAATCCACGACCTCTCATCTCCTGGAGCCGAGCAGACAGCAAGTCCATTGATGTTTACAACACCAAAGTGTTGGGAAATGGCAACCTCATTATCACAGACATCAAACCCCAGCATGGAGGAGTCTATATGTGCAGAGCCACTACTCCCGGCACACGAAATTATACTCTTGCCTCAGCCAATGTCACTGTGCTAGGTAAAGAAACTATACGGTAGTTTAGCTGTATATGTTTTGACATTATTCTGAGCATTTATAATTCCTGATCTTGCTGTTGTTCTTTAAAAAAGCACCACCGTCTTTGGTGGAGTGGCCAGAGAGCTTGACCCGTCCACGTGCTGGCACCGCTCGTTTTGTGTGCCACGCTGAGGGAGTTCCACCACCTCAGATCACATGGTTCAAAAATGGAGAGAAAGTCCAGTCCAATGGTCGCATCAAAATGTACCTCAGGTATGTTTCTCCAAGGTTCATTTATATTCCCATAAATTACTCTTCTGACATATCAAATCAGTTTGCTTTTCATACACACACTAAGAGAAATCCCAAATTCTGTTGACCTTTCTTGACCATGAGACACTCATTTAACAGTTGTTGTTGACCAACTTAAAACACTTTAAATAATTGACTGTTGTTGCTACTGTAGACAGAAAACTGAATAATTTACAGCCGTGCAAATTAGATTGTAGTTGGTTTTCCAATAATTTGGTCTTGCTCCTTATTCAACTGTCACTGCTTGTTATAGCAATTATAGAATGATAACACCCTGGAGAAAGATTCTCATGAGGAAACCATGTGAACTGTGCACTCTGCTTTTGTGTGTGTCCCCTAGCAAATTAGTCATAAACCAGATCATCCTTGAAGATGATGCCATTTATCAGTGCCAGGCCGAAAATGAACTAGGATCGGTCCTCTCCATGGCGAGGCTCATTGTAGTGATGTCAGAGGACCGGCCAAGTGCACCCCGGAATATCCGAGCCGACACAGTGTCAAGCTCTGCCATACTCCTGGCTTGGGAAAAGCCTCAGTATAACTCAGATAAAGTTATTGCTTACTCTGTGCACTACATGAAGGCTGAAGGTAAGTTGTTGTTGTTTTTTTTTAATTATTGAAATATTTTATATTTGTGAACCCTGATTTGGTTACTTCTTGTGTTTTGGGATTTGCTTTGGGACAAGCCCAGTACTGTTTTGTTGGAGATCAAAAATAACACTGCAGTGTATTGAGGTGAACAACAATTTTTTTTGGACAAGCAAGTGTTGTCATCAGAACTGACATCCTGTGGAATTTTAAGAGGCACAGTCCTTCCCTTTTCCCTGATAAAATGAACTGTAAAGATAATGCTATTCCCAAAAAGCACAAGGGTTGTAGTGTAGCAGCACAAAAGCCTTAAATCCTTTCAGCTTTCCTGGGAACTCTTGCCATTGATAATAAGAGTCACATTCAAACAAGGCAACTTTTCAAGAAAATGGGCCGGTTGTGTAGTCAAGCACTGCACTTAATTACAATGCTGCAGACTTCCATTGGAGAAAAGAAATATACAGAATTCAGCTTGGTGAAAAGAACACCTGCTGGATTTTGTTGAGGATAAGGAGGTCAAAATAGAGGCTGAACACATTCTGGCTGAATTATCCTTGAATACCTGGTATCTCTCAGGAGTTTTCCGCACTTCACATAGATTTTCTGACACAAATTCCTTGTTCTCATCAGAAACAATATTTGTTCAGTGACATTGACAGAGTATAGGACAGTGCACTCTGCACCTGAGGTTGTTGACAGAGTGGTTTGGCACTGAATTGAGACTCTTCTGAAAGGAGGAACTAATTAACGTGTGTGATGGAGTGTCCAAAAAGTGTGTATTCTGTGAAGCAACGAGAGGGTGTGAATTGGACAGAAAAGCAAGTATTGTCTCTTTTCAAAGAGGCTCACTGAGGCATTCAGGCTATTTAGAATTACATTTTGTTTACTCTGAAGTACCTTGTTTACCAGGTCAGAAATCAGACCAGGTATTTTTTTTTTCTTCTCTGGGTACTAATCCTGTGTCTAACTTAGCCTAATTGGTCTTCTTAGAAGGGGTAGCAATGATGACTGTTGCTTTATAAAGTTTGTAACGAAATGGTTTTGAAAACTATATTGGGAATTAATTATATTGTATTAGCCTTGCGGTAAAATAAGACAAGTTAGGAAGGTAAAATAAGTTAGAAAGGAATTTGATATCTTGAATTTGGCTTTCATATTCACAAACCTATTTTTGTTTTCTGAAAAAATCCAAGTCAAGTTGAGTTTTTTCTATTTTTTTTAAAAAAGAAAATATCTTATTTTGCAATAATGATGTAAAGTTGATCTGATTTGATGTTATGGTTCTTTCAGCTCATCTTATGATCTTATCATTTCTCCAGGATTAAACAATGAGGAATATCAAGTTGTCATTGGAAACGATACCACTCGTTACATTATTGATGATCTTGAGCCGGCTCGCAACTACACCTTCTACGTAGTGGCCTACATGCCCATGGGAGCCAGTCGCATGTCTGACCACATCTTCCAGCATACGTTTGAGGACGGTGAGGACTACACACAGCTAAAATCCTAAATTATGATACCTCTCTTAATGTGAAGACAGCATCAGAAAAAAAGAACTTGAAATATAGTGAGATGAGTGAAGTTACATATAGTAAAACTACAAACTAAAAACTTAAATAGCTTCTGTTTTGTTTGTAGGTAAATTAATTACTTAAAAGTCTTGTATCAGACATTTCCATACTACATAGGATTCAAAAACAGGACGTACTACACATTATTATGTGGCATGCTACTGTCTTGGCGGTTTCTACTGTTTGTTTTGCGTTTCATGGAAAAATCTTGAGAAATTTTCCTGTTCTTAAATAAAGTAACCAGACAAAGTTTTGATAGTACACTTCAGTACTTCAGGTTTCACAATAGAGCTTGGCAATGACATCACACTGCATTTCACAGGGTAGCAGCTGTGTGTGAGTGAGTAACCACTGTCTTTTGTTTTGGTTACTTCAGTATCATTATTGATGCTGGTGCATTAAAGCGACATTTTCATGCATGAATAATTTAAAAAAATTTAAAAAGGGCGTCATTTTTTTCAAATACAGTAATTTAATTCTAAAGCTGTACCCAGTTAATATTTTTACATTCTTTATTGTCATATTTTATTCCCATTCTTTTGGATCTTATTCAATGCTTTTACAATTAAAGATCACAACTTTAAACTGTATTTACACCCTCGGGTATATATTTATTCTTCTCTCGATCAATTAAAAAGTAATAGATACCATCATCAGTTGTTCAACATTTTCATGGATTTATGTATTCCACTGCAAAAAAATCAAATGTAAATTTTGTTTATCACACTGGATTAAATGGTTCCACTGAAATGAATAATTAAAACAAAACCTTTTAAATCCTTGCATATACTGGAAAAAAAATTAAATAATTGTCTCCTGGAGTGACAATTAAGCATGAAAATTTATTTCATGCCATTCTTCTTAACAGTTCATTTGTGTTCCTTTGTTCCCTTGTAGCATCACACATGATGTTGCTGACTCATAAAGCACTACACTTTGATGCTAGAGGTCAATTCTGGTGAAGCAGAAACATTTACAACACTTTGGAGCTATTAAACACACCTCAATAAAACCAACATCTCAGTTTTAAAGGAGTCCACTCAGTAATAGGTCTTTTCTCATCATGACAAGCAGCTACAGTTTTTGATTTTATACTGTCTCCTGTGCAACAGTTTCCTTTTTATTGTAGATAAACCAAAAGAGATGTTTGCTATTTGAAGCTTGAAGTTTTAATGATGGGTTGGGTGGGGATAGTTGATTTTATAGTGTGAAATCAGGTGATATCACGATTTTGGTTTTACTGTATAACTTAAGGTTCATGCTTTGCTTGTTCACAGTTCCCCTCCGAGCTCCGGAGCTCAGTCTCACCAGCCGCAGCCCCACAGACATACAGGTGTCCTGGCAGCCTCTGACAAAGAAGCTAAGTCGGGGGCAAGTTTCCGCCTACCGCTTGTCCTATCGTACCAGTTCTGAGAGTGCAGGGTCACAGATAGAGCTACCTGGAGAAAAGACCCAACATCTCTTTGAAAATCTACAGCCTGACACTATCTACCTTCTCCGTATTGCCGCTGCCACCAGCATAGGCTGGGGTGAGCAATCTGCCTGGACGTCTCACCGCACTCCAAAGGCATCCAGCGCTCGAGGTAAAACTTTATGAAGAGCTGTCTTCTAAATTTTGGTAACAGCAGCATAGAACTGCAAAAAAGGCCAATTTTATGTGATTTTTGTGGGTCCAAGTGGTCTTGTATATTAAAAAAAAACATTTGCATCTGCACAAAGGAAATTAGCTAAGCCATCCCCCCAGTATAAACTATGAAACAGAAAGAGATGGGGAAAATCTTGAACTAATAATGGTGTTGAGGCAATTCGTGTGTTACTCAGTGACTTTCACTCTGCACCATCACTAACACTGGAGGGCCTTCAATCATGGGTCATAAAGATATACATATCAGAATGAGCATATAAACTAGCATTTATATACCCATTTAGCAAATATAGTAACATGTTACATATGTTTATTATTATGTATATATTTTTGACTCTCTCTTTGTAGTTCCCCTGGCTCCCGAGCTGCATTTGGAGCCTTTGAATTGCACCACTATTTCGGCACGCTGGCAGTTGACACCCAGGAACTCAGCCAGTGTGAAAGGCTACAAACTCTTTTACCATGAGGAAAGCCAGACTGAGAATGCACCAGTTCAGTTGACCGCCTCTGCCAATAAGCACATCATTGAAGGCCTTGGTGAGTGTTTCACAAATTACCTTGTGTCACAGTGGCCCGGTCTTCTCTCATGTTTTGGTGTTCACAAGAAGTCTCATATTTGTGGTCTAAGTTCCTCATCTGAAATGTTGACACACGTGGCTGCATTAATGAAAATCTTATGATCAGGTGTCAGTGTAATGTACCCTTACTGAGTGTATGTTTTTATTTATAATGTCATAGCTAAAGTTAACTATTTAGCACCTAAATTAAAGTCATCATTGATCTTATTTGCATAACTGATTAAATTTGATATGTATTAGTGCTTTTATGTGGTTATCAAGTGCTCTTCCTCTATTCGAGTGCACAAAAAGAACAAAAAGCAGAAATATAACATCCAACATCCGTCAACTTTTTTGACAAATGTAAAAGTTACAGTCCTATGTATCCTTAAAAGGTCTATAAAGTTCTTGAAACTCACAAGGCTTTCAGGAGAAAAACATCTGCGGTGTACAAATTTGGTTAAAATCAGCCACAGCATCTACTGACAACAGAACTGTCTGTGATTAATAGGATTAGGTCTTGTCATGTGTTGATCAGAGGTTCTGCATGTCGAAGAGCACAGCACCACATCCCACTTCCATGACCTTCCAACCCCTGTGTAGAATTTTTGTGCTTGGCTTTTCTGTGACTTCTGAATGGTGTTTATCGCAGCTTTTCTGGCCTTCAGGTCAGATTCATTTCAGCCATTTTGTTTGAAAGAGGGAAGGGGGCTGAGGCCAGTGCAGTGGACATCTGACCATCTGTGGTCAGAAGGGGTCAACCAGGTGGTCAGCAGCTTTCTTGTAAATCAAGAAACTGCTTGAATAAGATCAGAAAGAAAGAAAGGCAGAAAGACAAGGAGGTACTATAAATTATTGTAGGTGTAAACTCTAACTACTTATTTACTTCAGTTAATGCCAGTGCTGTAATATAAAGGCTAACAGACTTACTGATAAGACTTAAACTTAATAAAAATAAGGAATTTAATACCAATAAAAATCACATAACTAAACTTCATTGCCATACTAATTCACACATTGAGTATGACCTTAACAGCTATAAATGGGGATCCTAGAAAATAGTAAATATATTCACCTGTAATTAGTCAAATTTGATTTACCGGTATTATATTTTTCTATCTTTTCTTTGTTGGATTTGAAGTCAAGTAAATATTTTAAGAGGCTGGACAATCATTCTGCTAAATTAGCTGAATCAAAACTAGAACTTTAACTGAATTAAAAGAACTATTGTTTTCTTCTTCTTTGTAAAAGAAACTTAACAGAGCTGTGTTTTAAAGAAAGGGAAGCTGTTCTGTGGAGTCTGATTTATTATGTGTTTTATGACCGCTTTGAGCAGAGTTGCAGGAGGAGTGCAGACATCAAAGACTATCATTGTGTTTGGCTTTGAGAGCCACAAAGATAGTTTATTAGTCAAGACGTAAAGGAAATGCATCCCCTAACCGAGTTGTTGGCCAAACAATGGGCGGGTCTTGTGGACTTTCTTGCAGCTCTAAGCTGCAGATTTGCGCTTGAGAGGAGAGGTGTAAACTGAAGTATCTGATCTCCTGTGTGGTAACACATCTGCAGCAGTGTTGTGCCACAAGGAAAGTTGTTACAAGAGTTTTTTTTTTTAAATTACTTGACAACACTCAAATTTTAAAAGTCTTTGAACCTTTTGTCAGTTGTTTGGTTAAAAAAAAAAAAAAAAAAAATTTTTTTTTGGCAATCTGCTTGTGTCTGTAATTATAAATGTTGTTCTAACAGTAACACAAAGACAGTCATTCACACTGTCCCTAGTTTTTACATAAGGAAGGACATGCTATAGTCTGTGTTACAGTTTTACTAACCCGATTTTATTTTATTTTTTTATTTTTAGTATTTAAATATCTTTTGCTTTTCTTTAAAACTTGAAGGTTCTGTGGTAATAACCTGAGACTTGAGCGCTGATCTTTCTCAGTTTATGATCACTGCAGATTAAATCAACTTGCACTGTAAATGGCATTTCCTATAACGCACTCGATGTTGAACACAGCAGGCATACATTTTTGTCAATAACATTGATTTCTGAACTATTAGCAGTGCCAATGCTGCTGAGTCAGCTCTATGCGCAGCTACAGAAAAGAATACTCTGAAGTGGCCTCCTGTTAAACAATCACTTATGACAATCCATACGATGGAAAGAACACCATGAGGGACACCGTGAGGAATGTGTTACAGGGGCTCCAGTTAAATATAAATGGCACAGTGCTGTGACCTTTCCTCACCTGTGTATTCTCTCCTTGGCCTATGAGGGGAAGATGTAATCATCACTGAAGCTTAAATACCTCTCATACCTGTTAGCACTAGGCAGGGTTCCAGTCACAACTGTAGACTTATCCCATAGCTGCAGGCCACACTGCATCCTGCACACTTCTTCTGCTAAGGATGCTGTTGAAGCATGATTAGTATGAAAACCTGATCAAAGCAACCATCATTTTGAAAGTGTTTTGTATTTAAACTGCATGTGTATCAGTATGTCTCTGTATGTTGATTTGTGTGAGCAAAGGCAGATCGAGAAAGGGTGGGAGGGATGATAGATGTTGGTGTGGGAGTTCATGCAGGAGTTGACATTTACAGCCCCTGTTCAGGCCTGGATTGCTGCGGCCTGGGGGGCCTTTTGCAACAGAACAAAACTTCAGGGGCTGATGGGAACTGCATTTCAGCCATAAAAAAAAAAAAACAGGGTGAGAAAAGAAGGGGGTGGGGAAACCATAAATGACTCAAATATACCCTTTAATGCAAACAGAATAATAAATGGCTGTATGTCTGCACTGAGGAAACTACTTCCAAAGTCCTACTCTTGTTTTGTGTGAATAATTGGGAACAATTATTTGTATTGGTTGTTGATTTAGTCATTTTGGTCTTTTTATTTTACAAATATTTTCTTATTTTGGGGAAATAATTAATTAATGGATATGATGGAAAATGGGTAATGAAGTACTCATTGTTTATAAAAATGTTAGTTGCAGCCTTGATATCAGCACCTTAAAAAAACATCAGCAGACTACTATCTTATCTGAGACAGACTGTGTTTATTGAAATTTGATGCACTGTTGTGATGGGGTTTTTTTGTGGATTGTAAAGTAACATCCTTGTTCCTGTATAGTAGCATCCTGTTTCACATCTTGTTATTTGTTAAAACTACAGATTGTAATATTGTATTTTGAACACATTATAATGCTGCTGTTGTACTTCAGGAGGTTGCTCAACTGTGGCTGAAAAACAAACCATCGGGTTATCTCTTATCAGGACATCGTGACAGCACTTATTAAGAAGCATTTTATTCTGACTCTTGGTGATTCCCTGTTTTTCCACTCACTTCCTCTACTTCGTCCTCCCCCTTCAGAGCGAGATGTGTGACCCCTCCTTTTGCACGATTTAGCTTGCCCAGATTCCATGTCAAAGGTCATGGCCCAGATGTCACAGCTTCCCCCCTCACAGAGCTCTTCTCATGCATAATTAGGGCTGACCCATTGTATTGTGGGGCTGGAAAGAGGTGCACTCTAAATGCCTGTTCCTCTTTTAGAAGTGGACACTGCTTCTTAACAACTGCAAAAGGCCATTGTAGAAAAAATGTAGGAGTTTTTTGTTTTTTTTTAATCTATGTCTTTATGGAGCAAATACAGGTAGATGTTAAGTCAGATCATCTTCTTGCTTGGTTTTCCCTAATGTTAAAGATTTACATATCTCCCACAAAGTTCAGTGAATCACAGATCACATCCGTGATAAGCAATTACTTTTTTTTCACTTAATTGTCTTTGCAATTAAGGGTATTCAGACACGGGATTCCTGAGCAAAACAGAGCTCCTTCTCATATTCCACACCCACCACCCCGGATTCTTGAAGAATTTTATCTCGATGTGACCTGCTGGCCCCGGTGAGGCCGCAATGAAACTCCCCAGGGCTGCATGGGGTTCCAAGTAGCTTAGCTCCACCCCTCCTAAACTTTGAAAACCTCTGTGGAAACAAATTCATCCCCTGTGGTCCCTGTCTTCTCTAATGCCCTTAAAGCAAGAGAGGTGTGTTTCTGCCGGACACACAGTATTCTAAAAATACTAATGGGATCAGGATTAGCAAGCGTTGTGCATAATGCTTACATTTACATTTGAATTATATTATTTTCTTTTGTGTAATGCTTGTGTGAAACTGGCTCTTAAAAACCTAAAGCATTAGAAAATGCATTAGACTTATGCTATCAAGGACAAATGACTCTTATCTTGAAAATGTTGTGTGGTTGTTTAGCTATTTCTAAGAAACTGTGTAAATTATGAATTACACTACTTTTTAACTGTCTGTAAGGGACAGTTACAGAAGACACATATAGCCCACAGTATTATAAGTGTATTCAACTATCAAACTGAATCCTAGTAATTATTCTGTCATTATGCTTTTAGGGGTAAAAGGAACATTTGGTCAGATGGCTATTGTTTAGAAGCAGGTTTTCAGGGTCACTGAGGCCTGTGACTGGAGTTGACCGTCTGCACTGCCCCTCCCAGGGGATTTCGTTTTTCTGTTTGACCCCCAGATTCAGAACCTGAGTAGTTGTGGTCACTGACCGCTGACCAGCAGGCCCGACCGAGGCCGGAGAGAGGTCTTTCTCATTTGCAATCAAAAGAGTCAGGGTGACAGTGTGATGGATAGCGGAGCTCTTCTGTTCTGCTGCTCTGTGTAGTGTTGAAACTGACCAAAGGGCTCACAGCACGAAGCATCTGTCACACTGCCTGACCACTCGTTCCCACCACACCATCACACCAGAAAACCTCACTGACCTCACACCCACAAAGTCCTGCTCTCTTTGAAATAGCACCCCTGCGTCCCATTAGTTGCAGGAATATGTCACAGTGTCATGGCTCATGCTGTGTCATTACGTTGTTTCCAAACTGATGGCAATAACAAATCAAGACTGAATGTTTTTTTTTTTCTTTTCCTTTCTTCCCTCTTCTTAAGACCCGAGGAAGAAGTACCACGTCAAGCTTCTGGCTTATAATGGTGTTGGAGATGGGTACCAATCAGACCAGACCATTAGCACCCCTGGTTGTGTCTGTAAGTACCACTAGGTATAGGTACATTTGTTTCAGGGACCATGCTGTCCTATATTTCTTGTAAGCCAAACTGGGTGAAAAAAAATTGCTCTCAATGTGCTGTATCCCTCAGCCGTTCGAGATCGCCTGGTGCCCCCTCCACCTCCTCCACATAATGTACACGCCAGGACCAACAGCTCCACCGCTGTGTTTCTGCACTGGGGCCGACCAGCCTTCAGCTCCAACAACCCAGTCAACTATACCGTCCGCTGTAACCCCATTGGCCTACAGAACGCCTCACTGGTGCTTTATCTGCAGACGTAAGAATTTCTTTACAACAACACTTGTCATTTAAAGTTATTGTTGTCAATTTATTTACCCAATGTCCATCAAACATATCATGCCATTTTAAACATGTCGGGGATTGTGTGTTTTCAAGTAATTGTTTGATTAAATATCTAAATGTTACAACTGTTTCTGGTCACCTAATGAATTAACATTGATTTGTGCAGCTTTAATCAATTTCTAGTAACTTATATTTATTGCTGTCACGACTGGAGAGAGTTTCATGAAAGATCGCCCTATATTCACATTCTGTCATTGCCACATGTGATGTTTTTTAGGCATTGCTCATTTATCAGTGTTGTGTTGTATAATTTAAGTTAAAGTGGGCTGATCATTTTGGATTGATCATTCCTCATCAGCATCTGTATTTTTTTTCTGTCCCTGCTTTATCAGCAAAGCTCCACATCCCCATCTTCTGGACAATTTTAAAAGAACAGCTCAAGCCAGTTAAACTAAGTAAAAGCAAGAGTGGAAGTGACCACTTCTCACATTTCAAAAAAGAAAATTACAGTTACTGATCCTGAGTATTTTTGCCTAAAATCCATTGTTTAAAGCATTTTATCTGCTTTGAGCAACTGTATTTTAAGAGTGTGTCATGTCTCTATTCTGCAGGAGTGAGCAAAGCCTTCTAGTGCAAGATCTGGAGCCCAACACAAAGTATGAATTTGCCATTCGTCTTCATATAGACCAGCTGTCAAGTCCTTGGAGCCCTGTGGTCTATCAGAACACTTTCCCTGAAGGTGAGCACTGAATCCATGTCATTTCTTCATTTATTGTCCTTAGCACAAGTAAGTATTTTCAGTTTTGACAACTATTCCAAGTTAAAAGTAGTCACCTTGTATTCAGTTCTAGTGTTTTTACAGTATAGTTTTTTTGTTGTTGTTTTTTTCTTTTAAATTAACATTGTCTTTTTATCCGTCACCTCCCAGCTCCTACACAGCCCCCATCAAGCATCAAAGTGAATCTGATTGACGAAGACACAGCACTTGTTTCCTGGAAGCTCCCAGATGAGCCCAACATAGCTGTGACACACTACACAATCCTGTATGCCTCCAGAAGTGCTTGGATCGCTGGGAAATGGCAAGTGCTGCAACGAGAAGGTAAGGATTTGAATAAAAGGAGAAACACACATTAAAAAGCTGGGAACGTGTACAATAGAGAAGACATATTCATTTCTTTACCAGAATCACTGTTTCATATTTGTCCTTTTTTTTAACATTAAAGTAACTAAAGATAGTCTAATTATTTATCTTTTTATTGTAGTTGAGTTTACATGCATTTGAGCCCCTTGCAGCACAGTACCTTTATTGCAAATTCAGAGTTTTTTTTTTTTTCTTTGCAGAAAGTTTAATAGAAATGTAACTACACACAAGACATACCCCCTCCCTGCCATTGGCAAAGAGATTAAAAGTGAGGTCCTCCAACCCCCGTCCCCTCTTAGCTCAGACCTAGCACACACACACACACCCCCTAAACCCCTGCTGGGACCCTGGTGGTGTGGTGACTAGGTGGTGTTGGCTCAGGGAATATGAATTACCCTGATTTCCTGACCCCCAGCATTTCCTTTCAGACGTCCCTCTCATGGGGATTGTTTAGATGTTTGCCTTTCACTGCATCACAAAATCCTGTTCTTCACAGCTCAACAGCTACCCTTTAAAGATATAAATGCGCATTTTGGGAAATAGTCTCATTTACATGTACGTTTTTACTTTGATTTCTGCCTGATATTTATTGATATGATGTGCGATTGAAGAGGAAGCAGGACCTCGCTTGATCTTTCCATTTCTAACGCAAAACCAAGCTTTGTATTTTGTTAACAAATACACAAGTGGTATGAATAAAAAAATGTTCTTATAAAATGTGTAACTTTTATAGAAATATTGTAACTAACATTTAAATACCCCACTGTGGTTTGTAATCAAAAACTCAAGATTATCCAGCAGACTTTAATAAACAAATATTCTTCTTCTTTTCCTTATGACATGTAATTTAATGATAAGTTTTCACTAAATATATATAAATATAATTCCAATAAAACCCATTTTTAATTATTTGAATTTATATTTAACTACATGTGTCCAAACATCCTTGATGTGATGACTGCGTTTTGATGCAGATATAGTTTTATTTCTCACTTGATATTGCTGCAATTTTTTTATAGCATCTTATGATATTAGTGAGTGTCCCTTAAATTTGTTTCGTGGGAGGTGAACTTTTTTCAAACAAAATCAAGGTCAGAAAAACAACTCTCCATTTTTAACAATCTATTCACAAAGCATTATCTAACCACAGGGAGCATCACCATGGCGCTGCTGGAGAACTTGAAGCCTGGCCAGGTTTATCTGGTGAAAGTTTCTGCATCCAATGACATGGGTGATGGTCCATTTTCTCACACTTTGGAGTTGACAGTAAGAGCAGATCTCCCCACTGGCAAGAATATCCGGCTCTCCAGTGGCTCCACGCATGCCACAGGTCAGTGACATCAACGTCATGGTCACACAATCACACATTTTAAAATGAGTGATTGTTGAAGGTTTTTTTTTAAATATATAATTAAATCAGGCTGCCTGACAATATATTTGTTTTTTGTCACAGGCTTTTCTGACGGCTTCTACCATCTGGACCAAAAGTCAATGACGGGTATCAGTGTGGGAGTCTGTATCGCTCTCATCTGCATCGTCATCTGTGCTTTCATCATCATCTGCAGAGGGAAAAACAGGTATTAAATGGCCCTGAACACAGTGATAAAAACAGTTATTACTGTCCTGCTTCATGCCAGTTTCTTCAAATGTCTGGTCTCGTGTTTGTCCCACTGTAGCAAACTTTCAGCTGTGAAAACTCAAAGAGAAGAGGAGAGCAGATCCACCACAGCTGCAGTACAAATTGGATCTGAAGCACAAGTAGAAAATGCAGACATCACCATGCCAATGATAAGCCGAAGTCATTTCATTGATGCCAAGGTAGAGACGATCAAAATCTACGAAAACCTGTGGAATAACGAGGCTGGTGTGGAATGACATGTTTACCAAAACAAAGTAGAACTCCTTAAAATGTAGAAATAGTGATAAATCACATCTCTTTCAATCATGTTTCAGTAAAACGTTTTGACTTTTTGTTTGTTTTTTTCATAGGGTGGAACAAATCTCATCATCAATGTCCATGGCCCTGTCCAGCCCAGCACACAGAAGAAAAGGAAATGGTTTTTCTTTATAAGTGATATGAAAAAGGACAACAAAACCATACAAGTAGGTATAAGAATGGTGACTCCTGCTCATTAGGTCATTAGGAGCCTCTGTGCTGAATATAACCATTTGTAAACTAATCCTGAACAAGGTTTAGGGTCCCAAGGTTTGGACACCTTGGGAAAATGTTTTCAAAAGCAAAATGTTTTCAAAAGCTTCCTGTTTGAATGATTTTATGTAAGGCAGAATACGTTTCTTTGTATAGGTTCATTTTAGACATTTGAATTGTAAAACCAAGCCATAAATAGTCAGATTTACTAATTTTCTCTGTGCTGTAGAATACGAGACATGCCGCTGTGTCCTACCAGCCCAGCACCACAGTGCTGACCTACGAGGAAGAACTGTCCATTTCTCCAAACCAGCCCACCACTCTGCAGGCCCTGGTCGGGCATCCTGGCTGCACAGAGGGATCGTCAAACAGCGAGGGCAGCCACGAAACCGGCGACTCGGGTCACTACTCTCACAACGAGGCGGAGCTGACCAACCTGTCCTCTGGTCCCAGCAGCCGTCCACAGTCACTGACAGGAGAGGACAGCGGAGAGTCCGACTGCACCGGTCCTGCTGGAGAGTCCAATGAGCTGTCGGAGGAAAGTCCCACTGACATGAAGGCAAAGGAGTCTGTTGTTACCATCTCAGGTCATCATGAAGCTCAGAGAAGGTCGAAGTCTGCACTTAGTGTGTAGGCTCATCTATGACTTTGTGTGTGTGTGTGTGTGTAGGCATGAATGTGAGTTGTGTGTTTGTGTGAGGGCAGTGTGTTACTTGCAAGAAAATATTAATGTGCTGAAGGAGAAACGCAGTCACAGGAGAAATTACAGGAGTTAATTCATTTGAAACGTTGTCTGCTTTTGGAAAAATAGATTAGAGGATTAATGTACCCTTACACTGGCTGTTGAAACTCCAGCCAGCAGCTTGAAAACTTAGCACAAAGACAACCAAAAGATAAAAACAAAATCAACCAACCTGCAGCCTCCAAAGTTCATTAACATAAGTTCATTATCATTTATTATATATGTACAAAAACACACTGCTTTCTCATGGGAGGTTATGTATTTTCTTAGCTGGATATCTGACTACCTCAGACAAGGGTCAACAGTACAGAACTATAATAAACAAACAAATAATAAATACGTCCAGTACATTACCTCCTTTAAGAAAGAAAGAGGGTATGAAAGAAACATGAGATTAGCATGTTTATTCTTAATCTTTAAAGGAAGTATTAAAGGGTCCTTTGTTTTTTCACTGATCTGTGCACAGAGCTGGTTTCTACCAGTTTTCAGATAGTTTGCAGGTGAAGGTAAACTAATTGGTCATGTTTTAAATTACTGATCTTGAGAGTCATAAGAGATCTCTCATCTAGGTTTCCAGTATAAAGACAGACTAAAACTCATGAACACCTGCTCAAGTTGTTTTGGTTTGCAAGTGTGATGCATGCAGACATGTCGGTGTGTGAATGTTGTGAGCTTAAAGGGCAGGTGTAAAGAAGCAGAAAGATAAATGTTTTTGTCATCTTTTGATCCTCCACACTGTGGTCAGGAAGCCAACAAAAACCTTGACTGTATGAAATGTTGGCACGTAGGGTCATTTGATTTCTATTACGTCTTTCCTTTTATTTCACTGAATGTCTTTTTTATCTTCTTTTTATTTGTGTGTATATTTTGAAAAGAAATCTCACCCACCATGAATGTTTAAAGAAAATTGTCATAAATGTCAAAAAAGTGACATTTGTGACATTATTTATGAGAGTTTATCACTGGAGTGGAAGGGCAACGCGGGTCCTTTTCGCTGATTATCTACCTCAGTTTACCTCAGGGTAAACTTTCCACTGGTATATTTAGTAACTACTTATACTTAGGTTGCATGATGGGCTGCTTCAGTTATAAAACATGTTAAACTTCCTGATTAATTTTTTTCTGAAGTCATCCTATTGTGACTTTCCTCTCTTCTTTGTTTTGGGTGATAGTAAGGGCGCTGCAGCTTCCTCCTCTCGCTCCACATATGTGTGACAAGGAGGATTTAAACACACACTTTGTTATTTATCACCTCAGATGGTGCTGAGGGACTGAGCCAGTATTAATAATATTTTTGTTCATTTTATCCATTATTTAGTATTGGTATGAAAGACTTTATGAATGTCCGTTTATGTTTTGTATGAATGTGCAGTTGCCCTTACTATTCCAGTTTTATACTACCTCATTTAAGAGTTACTTTTATTGTCTTATTGATTTCCTAAACTCAGGGAAAAAAGTTTCGTACATTTGAAAAGTCATGTAGTGTTACATGGTGAACTGACAGGGTATCTACTCAGTACTAAACTGCTGTAGTGTGTAATTTCCAAATAGAAAATGCTATGAATGTATCTCTGACATTGTGTGCCAGTAGCTCAGAACTTAGTACCGTCTTCTCCACTGATGGAAACCATCTCATGATGTCTGTTTTGCCAACAAACTCGTGTGTTTGTTGACCTCTTTGTTTGATTTGTGTAAAGATTTACACCAGAAGTGCTTGCAGTGATATGCCGGAGTAGAAAAGCTTTATAATTGGCCTTAATGTGGAAAGCATCTCTCAGAGAGGGAAACTGGGTCTGATCTGACTGAGGGAGCAGCTCCACGTGAGGATGCAACACATGAAGAATGATTGTCGTGAACGTGATGGAGGCGTTTAATCAGAGAGACTGAAGTAAAGAATGAACACCATGAAATGTTTTACCTCTAAAAAATCTATTTTTCTTAGAAGATAATGTACTTCAGAGGAGTACTGTTTGTAGTTGCTTTGTAGTTTTTTTTGTTTTGTTTTGTTTTTTTCTGTAGCGTAGATAAAGATTAGCACTTGTCTACCTTGTAGTTTTGTATTGCAGGCCAATGTGCAGCGGTGGCTGTGAAGCTGTAACCCAAAGAGTTGTTTGCTTATGTAGTTTATTCCAGCCTTTCAGCTGATCTCTGAAAGAAGGTTACCGAATAAGAAATTATCAACACACATCAGACCAAAGATGAAACTCGGCCTCGGAGATGAGTTGAGTTGTTGCTCCTCAAAATGAAGCCGTGCACGTTAGTGGCCTTGACTCACATGAAGATCATGTGAAGGGTTGTGGGTTAAACCTCTGAGGAAGTGCCAGCAGGTGCATTATTCTTTACTAATAATCATTGTTATGCACACTAGCCAATTCGTCCTGTCGCAGATTTCCTCATCAGCTGTTGCAAATAGACACATGTACATTATAGGTGAATATTATAAGAGATAAAGACAATATATTATATTGATTAGCGGTCTACGTTGCAACAGTGCAGTCGTGTGTCAGTGTGCCCCACTGATTTTTCTTCTAGTGAATAAGTGAAAAAAAAATTACAAAATGGTTTATGAGATTGTATTTGACAGAGAATAAATCTTTAAATGTGATTATATTATTCAGATTTAATATTTAAACTTTTAAGAGTTCATACAACAAAACTATTTTAGATTTGGGTTATTTTATGACTTAAGAGAGATTCCAGAAACGTCTTTGGGTGCACACACTTCATGCTTCTGTGTTTTTAATCAGAGGACGCTGCGGAGGATCCAATCATGGGAAAATGACACAATCAGATAACTTCCTATTAAAGGCAAACAATATGAACCAAAGATTTTTTTTTTAAGGTCACCGTTGCATATTGGTACAAGATTAGTTTAAAAGCATCTCATCTTTGAAATTTTGTAATTTTCAGTGTTTTCATGCTCATTTTATAATTGTGTGATGCACCATGTGAGAGCAGAATGAAAACAATCATAAATCAAGATTGCTCTTTTCAAATCTTTGTTCATTCAGGGTGAAATGGTTTTGATGCAGTGGTGTCATCTCATCCTGCTTTTACAAAGTTAAACTAGGAGAAACATTTCTGTTATAACCTCAGTCTTCATACATCCTGTATTAGTGGAGCTTTAAGGACCCAAGTCTGAACCTGAAAAGGCCCTGCTGACTTCCTGGTTCATAAACAAATAAGTAGTTCAGTAAGTTTACTGGAGTCGTACAGGTTCTTTCTTGGGGCTTTAAAGGTTCCCACAGGTGCTTAAGTGCTACCTCAGGTATTTGTTTTGTCTTTTTTGTGTGTGTTTAGTGCAGATATAACAGACTTGGGTCATGAATGTCTGTAAGATTAAGGTCTAACAAGAGAGCCAAGATGTTGGTCTGCTGCTTTTCATCTCACGAAAGGTGTTATGTTGGAATTATGTTCCTGTCCGAAGATGTGAATTTAAAGGGACACAGCTCAGAGTCGGTCTGTTGAGGAGCTGACCTGCTCTGCGTTCCCACTCCTGAGTGGTGCAGTTCAGTGGGTCATTTACAGTCATGCTCAGGGGGACCCACAGCTGCTCTCCCTCAAGGAAAACACAGGTTTCAGCTTTTGAAAATGAATGTATCTTTTTGTAATTATTATGTTAAGTGTTTTTTTTTTTCTTAATGTTTTGTTATATTTTGTGAAATAAGAAGTACTTGCAATTTTTTTTTCCAAAAAGTGTTTAGTTAGGAGATGTTAGACAATGCTTAATTATAAAAAAAGTCTGATTCTCACTTTAAATAAATATACAAAAAAGACTGGTTTCAATGGCTTTTTTTAACAAACAATGTTGTGTTCTGCTTTTTGCTGCTTTAACTCAAGTTAATTGATGTTGCAATTCATATTTACTTATGCAAAGTCTTTCCATACATTTAATAAAATATAAACATATAAGATTTCTACACCTCATTATTGGTTTGGTAGTTAAAATTATTTATTAATGTAGTACTTTAAAGTTTTTGTACTAAATATATCATTTTTAGACAACCACTAAACTCCACTTTTATTCTGGTCACAGTCGCAGCCCTTGCTATAGTTGGGGTTGGGCTTTGTGATATATCACACAGGTTTGTCATTAAATAGGTGAGCTATAAAATAGATTATATATCTGATTAAAGTGTTTTTATAGTAACACTTGTATTATTCAGCTGTTTTACGGAAGCAGATGTTACTCAAAAAGCTTGAGCTGAAATAAACAGATTCACATGTGCAAATTTTGATTACACGCACGCAAACTTCAGCGTGCAGTTTCATGAGTCGCAGGTGCAAATTTAACAGTAGACAACAAAAAAGGTGTTTTAGAGCCCAAAACTGCCACTGCGTAGTGACGGGCAGATGATGCCGAGCCTTCAGAGCTCGCGTCACTCTTCACCAAACAAAGTGATTCGAGACCAAAGACTGTAAATACAGATAATGACCGCCAATGGGGGGACAGGTTGACGTGGCAGAGAGATAGAGATGTGGAAAATGTGCAGCAGGCCTGGGTGATTAAATGTGGAGATGGAAATGTATCGAGGGGCTCTAGAAGTGTGATGGGAAAATGGAAAGAGTACACCTTAGTCTCCGGTGAAGAAGCACCTTGTTCTAAAGAAATGTTTGGTCTAAAATATACAAATGAACTCGATTTGTGTGGAAACATGTCTTACTCAGCTAGCTGCCTGGACCAAAATTTGACCCTTTTGGTGGTCCACACACCATAAATGTTGGAGTAGCTTTGGTTCAGTGTTAGATAATTAACTACTGTAAAAGTTTTAAAATAACACTCAAAAGAGTGGACACATATAGAGACTTTTCTAGTGTTGAATTTAACACTCTCAGAGGGAAGATTTTTGTTTTTTTTCTGGTTCAGAAGAACTTTGATGCTGCCAAAACTTGACAGACCTGCCTGCAGCTGCTAACAAGAGGAGCTTCACAAATCTGTTGTGTAAAAAACAAAAAACTGTCTCCTGAGCTTGTTTGTGTCTTAAAACCTGACTGAATATTCATATGTAATTGTGTGAAAGCTGAACAGTTCATGATGTTGGTCTAAATATTTCTCATCCCAACCTCTTGTGGCACACCAATATTACACTTCATATCATTTATAAGTGGATGCTGAAACACAGGCAGCAATCTGATTGTTATTGCAGTTTCTCTGAGAGTTGTGCAAGTCAGTAAGGTTATAGATATTTATTTTGGCTCTGTGGACTAATGTAATCAAAAGTACAAATAAGCAGAGAGGAAGGAACAGGGTTATTATTTGTTAGATCATGAACAAGACGGTTAAAATTCCCATCATTTGCTTCGTGGCTTTGAAATGTGATTCTGTGTTTGGAAAGAAAGCATATAGCACTTATTAATTTCTCTTGACGATGTATTTCTTCTTCTTGAGTTTTTTGTGTGATAGTGTTCATTTTGGCTGCTATTTCATATTTTATAACATTTTCATTTCTTATCCTATCTGGTCAGTCTAGCCCTGCATTCATGTGTGAGAGTTTAGTTTCAAAGAAAAAAGATAATTGTTTGTCCAGTTTTAGGCAAAAAAAAAAAAAAAAAAGGTTGACATTTTAGTCATTTTAGTCATCTGTTTTAAGTAAAACATTTCAGCCTGTCTTGAAAAACAACCAGTCAGTGGCCACATTGAATCCTGTTCTTGGATTCAGTGTTACTTTCTACTCCTGAAAGATAAACCTAAGTTTCCTTCGTCTTCTTTTATTGTACTTTTACTCTCTTTAATTGTGTTCCCTGACTAATTTTTTGCCCTTTCTCTTTATGTCTTTTATTGTATTTACTTCATCTTATGTAATTTCCTTTAAAAAAAATTATATACAAATAAAGTCTTTTTAAGAGTTTGTCTCATTTTTTGTTGGTAAAGCAATTTTTGACAGATGCTGTCAAAGTTTAAATAAGAATTTAGTGAAAGATAAGTTTCCTCTTCTTTCTCTTGTTGTACTTTAACTATTTCTGAAACTTAAAAGCCTTTTAACATCACGTTGAGCAGATGCTTCTATTCAAAGTGACTTACAGCAGAGGAATACAGTCAAGCCACAAAGTAGGTGTAGATGAAGCAGTATTTAAACAGGTGCATCTAAGTGGCACCATAGATGGTGCCACAGGTGAACTAGAGCTCTGGAAGTTAAAGGTGGGAGCACAGCTCACATCAGAAGGAAGAGGACGGTTTTCAACCCTTTCTTTAATGTAGAGAGGGAAAACTTCTCTTGTGGCCACAGCTAACTTGTTCCACCATCGAGGAACCGTGTGGAGGAACAACCTCAGCTGAGATCTTGTCTCCTTGTGCGAGGAGAGGGCAAGGCCAGTCTGTGATCTGGTGAAGAGTGCAGCACTCAGGATGGGCTGTGAGTTCATACAGGCAGGTGTGCAGGTGTGACCACAAGATCACCTTGTGGTCAAGCACCAGAGACTTGTGTTTTATTCAAGCAGACATAGGTAGCTAGTGATGTTCAGCGAACAGAGGTGTGATGTGTGATCATATGGGTTGATTAAAGACCAGACGCAGCTGGACCTTTTGTAGCGGTACGATCTTATTACCTGGAATGTCAGCTCAGAGGGCATTGCAGAAATCGAGGCTGGATATAACCATGGCCTGAGCTAGGAGTTGAGTTGCATCTTGGGTTGGGTACAGTCGTAGTTTTTGAATGTAGTAGAGAGTAAAACCGACAGCAACATGGTCAGAGAAAGCTAGGTCATCAAACATGACATCCAGACCATAATAGAGGCAATGTTTATGTTAATATTGAGGCTGAATGAATGATGGGCAGAGATAACCAGGACTCCGATCTTAACCAGGTTAAGTTGAAGGGATTCTTCATCAATGCAGACAGGTTAGAGAGGCAAGGTGAGACTGTAGAGCAGTCAGGTGGGAATGAGAGGTAAAGTTGGGTATCATTTGCATAGCGGTGATATGAGAAGCTGCATGAATAAAAATTTGGCCCAGAGAAGGGGTGTTTATTGCTGAAAGAAGGGAGCCAAGTACCTGTGGAGAGGTGATGTAAGGAAGATGTTTTCCCCTGACGTTACACTTTAAAGGATTTATAATAAGAAGGTTCATTTCTGTGAGGAAGTCTGAGAAACCACTTGTTCCATAACCTTTGAAAGGAGGAGGGGGACCAGACTTTTTTAACCGACACGATCATAGCTTGTTTGAAGGCCAGTGGAAATACTGTTTTGATGGGCATTTTAATAGTAGAGAGAAGGTTTGTTTCTGTCTGAAAGCATCAGTTCCTTTGTTTTTCTTTGATTGTGCATTAACTCTCTGTAATTGTATGTGTCTGACCCTTTTTTGACCTTTTCTTTTTTTAATGTTTGTCATTGTATTTCTTTAATTTTTATTTTTAAAATCTTTCATTGTATTTCATCTTCCTCTAAAAAAATGTTTTTTTTTATTATGTATTACGTTTTGTACATTTAAAAATATATTTCTGTCAACTGACCAATTAACCAATGAATTTCTTGTCACAGCTTTACTTGTGATCACTGGGTCTTTCAGTTTATAATAGTTTTATCATTAAATAAAGGTACAAATTGACACAAACTGAGTTTAGAAGAAAGCCCAGTAGCCTAATTTCCTCTCATATATTAAAACATGTACATCTTTCCACCAATGTTAAACAGTAATGTTTTTTTTCCCTCTGGATTTATATTTTGCACAATCAAATTTTAGTCCTGCAAGCACCATGGACCAAACTCTAACCTTTAATTTACTTGCCTAACAATTACTGACCTCTGCTGGAATTACATGTTTACTTCAGATCATGAGGAAGATGATAATATTTACTGTAGGTGAGTCAAATGTACGTGTCTTCTCACGATGCTCAAACTAAATTATAAACTAACATATTAGCTGACGTAGACGTGCTTCCCTAGTAGAGAATGATAAAATAATAATTCTAAGAAAAGAAAGAAAAACCGTACATTTAGGTTTTTTGCAATTACAGATCCCCTCCAAATGGGTTCAAGGTATGGTTAATAAGGTTAATATGTTTTCTCGTTGCCTCAACAAATGTTTGTCGAAGGTTGTTTACATCTTACATTCATCCTATTATTGTTCATATAACTCATATATCGTTTATAATGAAGTGTCTGTATAGTGCTGCTTTGTTACACTTCCTTGTTTATGTTTTTTGTTTTGTTTTGTTTAGTTTTTGTTGCGGCGCCTCGAAGTTTGTTTCACAGCTTTGCGCCACTTCGCTGAGCCAGTTCAGCAACCGCTCCTGCTCATGGGAAATGTAGTTTTACAGGTTCCGCCAACCATATTCGCCCTCACGTATCATACAACTTAAAAACTACATTTCCCTGATACATTCAGTTTCGCAGTGTTGTTAACGGATGGACACAACTGCAATAGTAGTGGAGCTGCTTGCAAACCGAGCAGCTGTCTGCCTACTGGGTACAAAACACTGGCAAGGTAAGTCATTTTTCTTCGTTAAGGGACATTTTGTGATATTAAACGGGCGTTTACTTTTGATGAGTGACAATGACATTGTTATTGTGTGTTCCGGTCACATTTTGAGAGGTGCTATTATTAGTAATCCATACAAGTTAGTCATTTAGCTGCAAAGCTACCGTTAAATGTCGTTATTTGATAGCTGATATCGGTTATATTTAACAGCTGCAGGGTTTACCTGTCATAGCTCTGATTTTTATAGTTAATCTGTAGCTGTTTTTCATTGTCAGGCCGTCTTGGGTGGCATCATCTATTCGGTGCTCTGTCACCACCAGTGGTCGCTGTTGCACCTACTTGTTTGTTTTTGTTTTTTGTTTTTTATTCACGTGACCAACCTATTGATGAGCCTGGATCTTTTCACCTTCACACATTGCTTCACCTTTGTCTCCTGCAGACCCTTGTTCATTGCTACCAGCTCACAGAAATGTCAGAATCATCAAGCGATGTAGAGTCGTCTTGTGGCTGGAGCATTATAAGTAATGAGGTATAATTCATCTTCCCTAATTCATCTGTTGGATAGTTTTGGATGTTATAAGATTACAGCACAAGTTATTGCAATGTAGAATTTAAAAAAAACTTTTAGCAAATTTTAGAACTGTTTCAATACTGTGAGGTCATCATCATCATCATCATCATTGTTATTATTATTATTATTATTATTACTGAAAATGTCTTCCCCGATTTCTTTTGGTATTTTTAGTTTTGTACAATAAATCGTTCATGTGATCAAAAATGTAGAATTTCATTATAAACAATTTAAATAGAAAACTATTAAATCAAAAGTAGAGTTTGGAATAAAAATAGTATTTCAGTGCATATGTTGTACATACAAAAAAAATAAACAGGATTATTGATACTTATACACTGTAGAATTCACAATACACATTAATAAAGTATGTTAAGTTAAAGATATGTTTTATTCCTGTTTTCATAATTTCCAGTTTACTCATTGAAGGTTAAGCATTATAACACAATAAGCCTGAATCTGACTTGATATAAATGTTATTCTGTTGTATCTTGTTGTTTTGTTTTTTTTAGTTAATGCATGCCTGGTGTGTTTTTACAGGGCTCAGATATTGAGACGTTGGAAGCTGGTGTTGAGTATGGAGCAGAGCTGCTAGAGTGCCCGACAGTGGAAGAACCAGAGCTGCTGGAACCACAGGCTTCTGCTGGTAAAAACTTTCACATGACTTTCTTGCCTGGGGCTGCTGTTAGTTATGATCAGGCTGAACCCTCTGGGTTTTCTTTGTTCCAGCAACTCTAGCTTCTTGAATGCCCACAGGATCCCCCATTAACTAGTCATGAGAAAATGCCTAATTTTAGAGCAGGTATAATTGATTAAATCATTTCACTTTGGGGATTAATAAGGTATTTTGAATTTGAATCGAATTTACAGTTTGATGCAGAGAAAACTTTGGCTCTAAGTAGCTCATTTTCTCATTGATTACGTCTGTGTGGTGGTTCTTAAAAAAAACTTAATCTGTTTAAATAGTGTTAACACTTTACATTTATATAAAAGTGACTACATTCTGATCGGTGAGGTGTGTGATAGACGTGCAGCGTGTCAAATGCATGAAGGAAAAAAATTCAAACGTAAAACTCAAAGCACCAAAACGTTACTGTAAACCCTTGTCTTTGACATCCTGCTGTCACTTCCATCTTTTATTTACAGATTGTGACTTCAACTGGCTGTCTTTTTTAAGTAAAATTGTCAGCACTTATTACGTGGTCTACATATTGTTTGTTTTTAAACCTATGTACTTTTAGAAATTATATTTAGTATTTGTTATATATGCAGCTGTGGCTGTTGTCGAGAAGGCTGCTGATTCACTTGACGACACCCTGGTAGAAGAGACGATAGATGAAACACTTTTCTCTCCAGAGGTGAGAAGATCTGTAAATGATGTGTGGTTACATTTGTGAGTCATCCAGTACCACATTCCCCCATTATATTTGTACCCTCTGTCTGTCTTCCTCAGGGTGCAGTCAGTGCTGCTGGGAAGGAGCATGTGCTATCCTCTAGTGATCACTCTGACATTGTGACTCTGGGAGACTCAAAGGAGGGCGAGCACACGGAGGAGGATGCAGCCGCCAGTGAGGAGCGTTACCTTGGCACCTCCAGCAGCAGCCACTACACCTTCACTGCTGCAGAAACTGGTAGGACTGCAGCACAATGACGCGTGGAACAATCTCAGTGTTTTTGTCTCTGTTACACTCCCACTCAGACTTTTGATGTGGAGGATTTCAACAGAAAACATTTATCCTCTACTTAAGCAGGTTTGTTGTTGAGTCACTGGAAACTCCCACAGACGCTGGTGAACTTAAGCTACCATCTGAGAAGTCATCTCACTGGAGATCGCTCTTTTCCAGGTGGCCTGATTGAAAATGGAGTGAATCTAATACGGTGTTAAACTTGCTCAGCAGCCCTCCAAACTAATCTGGATGAATTTCTGACAAGCCTGAGAGATGTTGGCTGTTTGTTTCATGTTTGTGTGCATGAGCAGATCTCAGGAGTTATTGTGAAGAACTGATGTAATACAAATGTCAAAAATCTAACAACATTTGTCATCAGAACTTATTACAGCTGCACTTTACCGAAAGTAATAGTTTGACTCTTCTGAAAATCAAATTTAAATTTAATCACTTTCTCACTGATAATGTGCAGCATAAAACAGTTTTCAAGAGCTTGTTTCATTAATTCAGAATTGATATCCTAAAGATAATGTTTACTTTTGCTGTAGTTTAATGAGAATAATAGTCTGTAAATTAACATGTTACTTTTTATTACATTAATTGTTTTATCACATTATTACTCTGTTACATTTTCACACTTCATCTGCCTGCTGTTTTCTCATTTAAACTAAAAGCAGTCGTGTTTTTGTGCTGTTTTCTTCTTGCATAATATATGTGCCTGTCACGAAACTACAGTTTTGTACTTTTACAGCCACAAAACTATAATACTATAATAATGGGTCTCTGAGGCAAAACCTCCACCCTTCTCCACGGCACAGCTAAACTGAAGTCGGTTCAGTTTCCTCAGCATGAAAACAAGTTGTAGAAGTGCCCAGGCTGCAGAAAAGAGCTACCTTCTGCTTCGGCAAAACAAGCAGCTAAGTGGTCATTTTTATTGTAGGAAAGAGACAGATTCCCTCTCTTGTCGTCATAAGTGGGGCTGAGATGGAGCAGGTGGATTTTTATGTTCCCGGGAATGAAAACCAAGGGTCTGTCATGGTCAGTATTCATCTCCGTCCTTGATGGAGTGATTTTGCACAAATGTGCAAAATCACCGTACACAAGTGGTACTTTACACAGTAAATAGAACAGTGTGGCAGGTTTGTGATGCTGGCGGGTGAGTGAGTGTCTTCGACTGAAAATAAAAGTGCTGTTTAGGAAGCTTTAGGAGGTTAAAGTTCCATGCCAACTTCCTGTAAACATCTACAAACGAACAATGAAGAGCAGCCTCGCTGTAAAAATCACAAACTGACGTGCACAACTTGCAGGAGGAAGGCTCTGCAGAAAGACACCAAAACCACAGAGGAGATCTTTAGTGCTTGGATCAGTCATATCTGTGAGGGGAGAAGTCTGCAAAGACCACAAAGTATACTAAAAGACAAAACCCACCAAAGAAAACAAACAAACCTGTTTTCTAAATTATTGTGGTACTCCTAACAACATTTGTCAAATACAATTTAAAACAGCACAAAGGAACTTGTGTTCATTTTTTTTTTTTTTCAAGCTTTTTGGGTTCTCCGATGGGTTAAGTCACTTTTATAACCAGGATTTACTGTTGTTTGGTCTCCGGTCTCTCGCTGAGGCTCTCGTTTTCTCTGCCATCACTACTCCCTTAGATCTCTTACTTGTCTCTACCTTGATCTTCGCTGTAACTCTGTGAGTTAGTTTAATTGTTTTTGATGTGTGACACAGTAACATAAACCAGTGTACAGTTGTCTCCAGATGATAAGGATGAAAATCTAAAATGACCTTGGATGGTTTTTGCCGATGATAGAGACGGGAGATCAAAACAGCTAGAGAATGCTTTCTAAAATTAAGCAAAGTTTTCTTTAAATGAGCTTGAAGCTGATATTTTCATTTGAAAAAATCATTTGTGCTTCTTTAATATCAGGAACTTCAGTTAATCACCTTCTTTTTCCTGTTGCATGTGTTTACCTTATTTATGAATGGTCTCTCTTTTTTTCTGTTCCTTTTCTTTTTTTAATCTATTAATGTCTTTTGACTTGTATCTCAAACGCAGTTTGCCCAGCGCAGCAGTCAGCAGGGACGAACTCGAGCAGCAGTGAAGATGAGACTCAGCGAAGTGCCAGTACTCTTGTTCGAAGACGAAGGATGAGGAAGAACACTGCAAGTTTGATAGACGCAGAGGAGGAGGAAGAGGATAAGGAGGCAGTGCCGGAGTCACATTCAAGTGAAGAGGAGGTGAAGGAAGAGGAGCTGCAAGAGGGTCAGACTGGAGTCAGACCAAAGGCCGCTCTGGATGACCGAGTTCAAGGCAGCATCCTCAACAGATATGTCCTGCTCGCCCTCATCGTAGCCATTGGCACAGGAGTCGTCCACTTCTACAGTAAGAAATTCACCCCAGAATCATTGAGTTTTATTCATGTCTTTGTCAATTTACAAAATCCACCAAAATGCTGATCTTCACTTTTGGAATAAGTGTACTGTGTTTTTTTTTTTTTTCTGTAAATGAGTGACTGTCTGCTTTTAGATACTTGATACATTTTTGAAAGACTGAATTTGTTAAACTGACTGAATATAACCTAGTAGTTGTCTATTACAGGATATTTTTTTTTCTTCAACTCCTGACTGATCATAACACTTGGAGTGAGACATATTTTCTTTTCTCATGTGTGGTTGCCACTGCTTGGAGTCTTTACATTAGTAGCGCGTCTGTCATCCCTGTGTTTTTAGACTTGATAACTGCACCTCACCTCACAGATATTTCTGTTATGTGTTGCAAATCTCTTGCATGTCCAGTCCAGACTCAGGAATGGGAAAAAAGCGTGGAGAAAATTGGAGAAACTGAGCTCGACCATGTGAGGGATCAGCTGCAGCAGCATTTGAGAGATCCACGTTTTACAAACCAGGTCAGTGACAACACAGCACACCGTTTAAGGAGTAATAAACGCTTAATTGTAAAGGGCAATAATGATAAACTATCACCTTTTTTAATTGTTTAAGAATCAAGAAATACACTGATAAATTTATAGTTTTTGTGTTTCAGTCAAATTAATACTTCGTTTGAAGTTATTGCTGCAAAAAAAAAAAAAAGATCCAAGTTTGAATTTAGATGTTTGGTGTTTGATAACTTGGTCATAACACATGAGCTTGTCTTCACTGAGCCAAAAGTTGAGTTTAGTTTTCTCCTTCTGGTCTAGAGGATCGCCTTTGACCAAAAGAACCTGGATGACAAACAAGTTATTTCGTTGCTTATGGAAGTGATTGAGAAGATAAAGAAAGAAAACCAGGAGCTAAACACAAAACAGATCCACGTTCAGGTAAAGGGAATGTTAATTTCCTGTCAAGACAAATCCAGCTGTTGCAAAAGAAATGGTGCAGGTCATTTCAGTTTCTTTTAATAATCACAACACATTTAAACAACATATTCACAGTTACGACCTTCCCTCCCGTGTTCCTCTTTCTCATCAAGGCCCAGAGAGATGACCTGAAAGTGTTGCTGAAACAAGCAGCTGAGCAGCGAACTAACATCATGTCCCAGCAGCAGAGTTTGACGGCTGAAAACCAGCGGCTGAAAAGCTCACTGGAACACGAGAAAAATGCTTTGTCCATCTTACAGGAGGAGCTGAGGAACCTGCACTCAAAGATCAGAGAGCTGGAGGGGATGGGAGCTGGAGCCGACTCGCTGGTGTCAGAAAACCAGAAGCTGAAAGGCCAGCTGGAGAATGAGAAACAGCTGGTCAGAGACTTCTACGTCCAGAGGGAAGACATGACGGCTGAAGCACGGATGCTGAGGAGGAAGCTTGAAAATGAGAAGCAGGTTGCAGAGGAGCTGAGGAAAGAGCTGAATAATCTGAGAAGTCGCATCCCCAGAGGTGGACCTGGCCCAGAGGCGGAAGAGCTGCAGTCACGCCTGGTGGAGCTGGAGAAGAGGCTGAGTTTTGAACAGCAGCGCTCTGACCTGTGGGAGAGGCTGTATGTTGAAACCAAAGAAGAAAGAGTCAAAGGAGACCGAGAGTCCAAAGTGAAAAAAGGAAAACAGGGCATGGCAGGGAAAGTGAAAGAGACATTTGATGCTCTGAAGAACTCCACCAAGGACTTTGTCCACCACCACAAGGAACAGATTAAGAAAGCCAAAGAGGCTGTGAAGGAGAACCTGAGGAAGTTTTCTGACTCTGTCAAATCAACTTTTCGACACTTCAAGGATTCGGCCTCAACCTTCATCAACAAGGCTCAAGGCTTTTATAAGAGATGTAACAAAAGGAGTTCAGAGGAATCATGGCAGCACAGACCCCACAGTCCTCATCACAGGCAGAAATCAGACTCCTTCCAAAGCAACCACAACACACGAAAATCAAGTCGGAAAATTCATGAAGATCAAACACACACCAGCCACAAGTTCAGCATGAAGGGATGTACTGGAGTTTTCGACTGTGCCTACCAGGAGTCTATGAGCCTCTTTAACAAAGCCCTGGAGCCAATCCGAGCTGATGAATTTCACCAGCTTCTGCAGAGCTACCTGCAGCAGGAGGTCCACCACTTCCACCACTGGAAGGAGCTGGAGATGTTCATCAACAATTTCTTCCACAATGGAGTGTTCATCCATGACCAGATGCTATTCACTGACTTCGTAAGTGGAGTTGAAGACTACCTGGCCGACATGCACGAGTATCATGGCCATGATGATGATGTGTTTGGAGATCTTGATGACTACATCTACAGGCACTTCTTTGGAGATGGATATACAAAAATTTACGGCCCGCAGTAAGTCTCCAGCACATGTACTTCTAAATAATGATCAGTTTGTGTGTGTATGTATGACAGGTGTATTGACTATGTGTTGATGGTTTGAGCACTATCTAAATCACTATCATCATGAATGTTTATAAATAATACCACATCAGGTTTTTATCTAGGTAGAGAGACTAAAGGAAATTCTGCCTGACACAACTGTTTGTTGTGGATGCGGGCCTGGCATTTGTTTCGCTTAGTCAAACTCCCAAACTGATGTTTGTGTTTCACACAGTGGGCCGTTTGAAAGACCCGACACAGACTCAAGGGACGAGTCGAGGGGGAAGAATCAACAGCGGAAACAGCAGCGAGCCAGATCTCGACCACACAGAGATCGTAAGTGGAGCAGATCAGGAAGAAACTCGGACAGACACATGGCTGATGTCAAAATAGAACTGGGCCCGATGCCATTTGATCCTAAATACTGAAAACATCTCAGCTGGTTTGACTTGATAGCTATAATGGTTTTTGTTTTGTTTTGTTTTTTTTTTAATTTTGGGTTGCCAACGCACTTTTTTTTTGTAATTTTGCACACTTTTTTTTTTTTAATGCTACTGAACGTACTTGAGCTCTTTTGGTGAATTAATTGTTTTTAAAGTTCTGCTTCGAGGTGTGGCATATCTTACATGCACACTATGAGTACTAAAGGTTTAAAATTTTGGTTTGAGAAATTCCTGCTAATGTCCATCTTCATCCAAAGCGTCGTCCCTTTGTTAAAATGACACAGAAAATATTAATTTGGAACTCGGTTACAGAGCCATGCTTTCAAAGTGTTGCTGCTGCAGTGACTGGTTTGTGTTGTTTTGATGTACTCTGCTTTCATAGTTTAAATGTCGTTTCCTAACATTCCACCTCAAGCTTGTTTAACGGGAGCTGGCTGTCTTATTTCATTTTTACATGTCATAAAGGGAAAATAGGAAAAAAAAAAAACAATATCAACAAGTTTTATTCTGGGTGAATAAAAGAATGACAACATTTATGTTTTAAAATATTTATTTTAGTAGCAAATCAATACCATTCTACCTTTTCTCAAAGAGAAAATGACCATTGTTCCAGTGTTTGTTAGTGCCTTTCATAAATAAAGATGCTTCGTCCAACTCTTCCTTCAGGGAAGTGAGTATGAAATATCTCCGCTGTCCTAACAAAGTTATTCCCTTGCAGAAACACAGAGATGTCCTGCAGAAATACAACACAAATCATATTCAGTTTAAAAAGTATTTACACAAATTCATATAAACCATTTATTAATTTCTTACCTTTTCCAAAACATCAAAAAACACCAGAAGTGTTGGCAGAGAAGATTTGTATGGAAATGAAGTCCTGAGCCAAAGAAGAGGCCCATCGTAGAATCTCTCAGCTTCCTCAAAGTAATCCTCCTCTCCGAGATCTGGAGGACACTCCAGAAACCTCATCTTTAGTGGGCAGTGGATGTGGCTACTAGGACACAGAGGACCGTCATCTGCTGCATGCATTATGTTTAATCACATTTTTGCCAACCAGATAATAGACAGATGAAATAAGAAAGATGATGAGATGCTCAATCCAAGAGATTGTGCATCTCGAGATTACAGACACTTTGTTTTGGGGTTTGTAAACAATAAAAGGATGCCACAGAAACAGGACAGTACTGAAATGATACGAAATGTGTAAAACCCTTGTACCAGCTGCACTGGTCATAAAACATCTTCCTATTTATTTCTTTTCTAATGAATGTGTACCTGTAGAAGGGCGTTGAGTGGCAGGGCATGAGGAAGAGGACGTCTGGGTGCAGATGGGTGGAGTTGCTGCCATCACATAGCTTCTGGAGGTGCGTCATGACATCCAGAGTTCCTCGTTGGTGAATCAGGCCAGTGTACAGAGCTGGGACCAGGTTGGTCACCAGCAGGGCGGCAGCGGCGGCTCTACGATATGCTTTCAGATGAGCCAACGATATCCCTGTGATAGACAAAACATTAAAACACATCTGGGAGCAGCGACATACTGGAACTGTTGAGGAGAATCTGAGCACTAACCACAGAAAACCATACAGAAAGGCAGCACCGGATAGATGAACCTGAACTCCTTGTGAGGAAGGAAACTAAGGAGAGAAAACATGAATTTATTGCATCTGGAGACATGAAACATACACGTCAATCTAAAACAATGCAAAGTAATATCACTGAGAAAATGTGCAGATATTTAAAAACTAAAATCAGTGAATACTTGCAGATAACCATTATCATGGTTGAACACTTGCAGGGAACCATCGTCATGGTTACCTGCAGGTAACCATGACGATGGTTACCTGCAAGTAACCATAGTCATGGTTAGTTGCAGGTAACCATTGTCATGGTTACCTGCAACTAACCATAGTCATGGTGACCTGCTCTCCTCCTCACGTTCAATTTGGCTCTTCGGGGCAGGCCAAGCTGTAAAAGAGTTTTACCTGTACACCACGATGGTCCAGATGATTGCTGCCAGCAGGATTTTGTATCTCCTGAAGGCGAGGGTACATCCATGGAGGAAGAATGGAAGATGAGGGCCAATCACCACGACAAACCCCTGGGTGAAGTACCAGTGCCAGGGGTGAGAGCCGTAGAAATCAGCAATGCCGTGGAAGATGTTGAACTTGAGGAAGTTGAACTGCACCAGCGTCCACTGGGAAACAGAAATCCTCTGTTAAATCAACTCTGACTTTAAAATGGAGCTACTGGATTGTTTATGTTTTACCTTTTCATAGAACATGCAGTCAATCAGTGCTGAAGTGACAAATGCCAATGTCCTGGTGAGAAGAACACACAAACAGTCAGAGAGAGGAAAAAACACTTTCAGTGGACGTGGGGCTGACCGTACAAACCCGATAGGAATGTAGTCATGACTGATGAGTCTCAGTTTGTGTTCTTCCTGCCAGAAATGGTACATCAACAGAGGAAACCAGACAATCAGGGCAGTCGGTCGAACAATCACAGCCAAGGCAACCAGGGCCAAATATTTCTTACTAGAAAAGAAAAAAAGGGCATCTTTACAAAAAAAAAAAAAAAAACATTTGAGAGATTACTGTAGATAAAAGTGAGACAGTATGTTAACAAACCTGCTGTACGTTTTGGACCCTGGCAGAGGAAAGTAAGAAAGAGCCAAACAGGTGAGGATGGTCTCTGTACTGTTAGTGAGCGTCCGAGTGCAGCAGAACCAGGAGAACCAGGAGCACAGCTGACAGAAGAACTGAAGGCCGAGATGAGACAAAACAGCTCAACGACTTTTCATTTCTGCATTTTTCTTATTGGTAAAGGTTTTATTTTAATCCCGTAGAGCCAAGTCAAAGATCAGAAACTATTTTTAAAGAGTGCAACGAGTCAAGGTAAAATCCCACAAATCTGAGGAATTTTGCTACGTTCACTTCAAATCTTACCACAAAAAGTGAAAAAAAAAACCATTTTATTCAGGTGTAACTGACCTGAAGAAGCAAAAGCTGCTGGTTTATGACTGATTAGTTTTTTAAAAAAGCACAACACTGGCACATTTTCTTACCGCCCATCTTGCGACGTCCCCATTTTCCAGCACTCGGATGAGGAAGAAGAATTTTACATCAGCATATGCAGCCAAAAGTGACTGAACGATCCGTGGAAGCCAAATCTGCACACAGCCAGACCATGTTTGATGGAGATTTATAACTAAAGGAGATAAAGCTGATTAAGAAACGTTAACTCAAAAAGTAAGCTTAGTAGGAAATGAAAGAACTTACCAGCAGATAAACTGAGTCGTAGTTTGTGAGGTGTAATATCTTGTACAGAAATGCAAAGAAGAGAGGATATGAGAATCCTCTTAGGCCTGCTTTCCACTCCCAGGTCAGGTACCCATAAGTCACACTGTTAAGGATGTAATGGAATAAAACCACAGAGAAAACTAGACCAAGCAAGTGTAAAAGGTAGTTTCATGTCTCCTCATGTTTTGTTGTTTTCTCTATTTCGTCAACATCACAGCGAGGTCTTCTGCTTTCAAAAGTAACATTAAACTTAAATTATTTAACACCGAATAAATGACTGTGCAAGAAGATCCACAAATCCTTCAAAGTTGCAAAGTAACAGATTACTAAGTATTTAAGTACTCTAAGCCACTGTAATTATTTTAACAGTTGAAAAAAGTCAGTTTTATTGAGTTGATGCAAAACTGACAATTCCAATGTGAAATTAATGTGGAAAGATTTTTTTATTAAGAAAGTGCTCATCAATGATATTTTTTGTTTGTTTTTTAAACGGATGTGGAAGAATTGCTAAAGGAAAGCGGCACACATATTTATATTTCTCATATGTATTGGTTTTTACTGCAAATGCATACTAAACTGGTGCAGATCTAGAGAGACACGGGAATCCTATTAAAATACTCCTACAACAGTTGGAGAACAACTTAGGGAAGATTTCTGTCAAGACAGTCTTTTACCATAAACAAAACAATGTAGAAAATCTCAGACCTGAATCATATCATCTGTTTTGGTTCAACTAGAGTGAAAACACAATGAAAACTGAAAGAAAAAAAAAACTATCCCCCTTTATTTATAGGGATACACAGAGCTCAGTTGGCCCCCTTTATTTTTATTATGTTGTCCTAAGGGTCCTAAGGGTGTCTCTTGAAAGGATATTTGAAGACCATGCGGTGGGACACCTCCAGAGACTGCCAGTACTCATCAGGGACAAAACTGGTCTGAACCAGGAAGCAGTTGATCAGTCTGAACACCACAGTTATCACAACTAGTCTGGCTCTCAGCACACCTGTGAAGGTCACAAATCACTGCACGTGAATAAAAACGGAGATTTCATCTCTGCCCATAACTGTCTGGGTGCTCACTGTGATCGCAATCAATTTTGGACCACATCACTCTCAGTTACAGCCCCACCGTTGTTAAGAAGACTTTCATCCTCCTTTGAGTACAGCAGGGATTGGCGTTTCCTCAGTTTCACATGCTCCACTTTACTCCCAAACTTCAGCCGCGATCGGAGGTTCTCCATCTGCCTTCAACATAATTCACCTGTCCAGGTATCAGACATTTGACGTCAGTCTTATACAGTTACTAGGAGACCCTCAACATAAAGAACATCACTCACCAAGGGTTTTTATTTTTAAAGTTGCTATTAGCTTCTGGTCACTTATTACGACTAAAATAACCTGTCTCAGTAAAAACTTTGCGGAACTAAACTGTTACAACTTCAACAGCACAAACATGTATTCGTGTTAAGATTAAATTAATACATCTAAACTGTGCTCCTATGTTTTAACTTCTCTTCCGTGCTCATGCTTGTTTCCGGTTGACTTCAAAATAAAAGTTTGGCTTTCGCGTTCTATATAAGTTTATTATTGTTTGAGTAGAAAAAAAGGTTAGGTGTGTATTACTTCCACCTACTGGACATTCAGCCTGTTCTTTTAATAAGTCTTAGTACCTGTATATTTCCTTTAGTGCTTCCACATTCATTTAGTAATATGACATAACTGTAACCAACATACAAATGTGTAGGTAAACATGGAGATTGTTGCCCAGCAATGTCTCTTCATATGAAATACATTATATGGACGAAGATATTTGGCCTCACCTGTTATATATGTCTCCACAACAATAAAACTGTAGTACAAATACATAATTATCTTTCCATGTTCTCATGGGCCAGGTAATCATGGTGGCTATTATAACTGCAAAAGGTCCACTCCACACTTTATTCTATTATCTATAAATCATCTTTATGAAACTCTGAAGGAATATTATGCAAAAATGTAAAGTAAGTTGTTGACATGCGTATTAAAATATGCATTTGAATAAAATATCAATACAGTCCCTGTGAAATGTTAAGGTGTCCAACTGCTGTTAATGTAGTGCGTCTAGCACGTCACTGCAAACTCCGCTCGGGGGCGCTGTGTCGCTTCCTGCTGTTCTGACATCTGCAGAAGAAGAATGCTTCCCTGCTCTATGCAGAAGTGTCCTGCTTGTTGTTGTCTTTAGTTGCTTGTTCTTCTGTTTGATTTTCTGTGTACGGTGACCACCGACACGTCACATAAATTGCTTCGTCGGTGAGTTCTGAGTGTTTCATAGAAACGTCTCTGAAATTATGAATATCTCATGTTTGACCATTTAACTGGTGACTGCTAGTTTCATGTTTGACGATGAAAGTACCAGTCACCTTACTTTAACATCCGCTTTGGTGTTTTCAAAATAAAAATTCAAACGAATACTCAGGAAATTCTTTTAGTCGGTAAAAAGCAACTTTGCATTTTTAGAATTTAAGAAAAAAAAAAAGACCGTCCTTTAGAGCAAAAACACAGTACAAAGACATAAAAAGGGGAAGGGTCAATGTTCAGTTTGTAGGCATGGTTTCAGTATGTTTTAGATATGCATGACTTTCATCTGGGAATTTAAAGAAGCACCAGATTCTCTGAAGGTGATAGAACATGGAAATCAGTACTTATTTGAATGAGCCATGTCAAGATCTTAAGGATACAAATGGAGTTTGTTTTCTAAGAGAAGCAAAACTATATCTCACTGTCATTACTTACTGTAAATGACTATGCTCAGTCTGATCTTATGCTTTCTTTCATAGCAGTTTATAGTAACATCTAGAAGAAGTTTGTTTTAAAATAAAGATTTTAGAATGCTTTTGATCATACAATATGGTAAGGATATGTCAGCTGTAGTCTTTTTATGTACTTTACCCCTTGTTTTGAAGTATTGTCATCACTGAAGATGTGTATTTAAAATAGCTGGACAAGTACAGTCAGCAAAACACAACTTTAGCAGCATGTCGAGTCACAACAATGACAATGACAAATGTTATGCTTATTTTGCAAAATCATGTAGATATTGCAAAATTACAATAAAACACTGTTGTCCTTTCAGGCTCATTTGCTGTCTGTATGTTGGGATTTCTCCTTAAAAGGAGTCATGTTTCGTCGAAGGCTGCCATTCACACAGTTGGCCTTTGCCACAGTACTCGGAGTGGCTGGTGGCATTTATATCTACAAACCTTATTTTGAGCCAGTGCGGAAGACCTCAGGACGGCAAAATGAGGAAGTGCCAAAGAAAAAGGATGAAACAGCCTGAAGCAATTCACCACTCCCAGGAAATACTTTGCAGGCAGAAGCCAGAGCACTCAAAGGCTGCTGGACTGGAGGCCAGACACAAAAGACAAGACCAGAACAGATACATTATTGCTCCTATGTGTTACTGTGTGTGTGCAAAATAAATATTTGATTATCCAACCTCTCAATTTGTTTCTTTCAAAATGATCTCAAAGCTTTTCATGCTATTATGCATCTGTTTGTTTACTGATGCCTTTAAAAACTCAAATTTTGTCCAACTCCTTGCCTCATACTCTTGATACTGCTCGTTCATATTTTATCTGTACCTGCATTAATTCTGTTCAGGGTTATAGGTTATTTATGACAAAGGGTAACCATTCAGAATGACCAGTCAACTAACATGCATGTTTCTGGGTTTCAAGTGATGTTTGCAAGAAAAAAGCTAGATAAAATATTTAATGGAAAAATAAAGGCATTTCTGTGTAACTCTGTGATAAACACAATACATAGAGGTTGAAGACACCCTGGACAGGTGATCTATGTAGTCTTTAAGCATCCACAAAAGCTGATTAATCCAGTGCTGGAAAATCAAGGGAATAAGTCACATTAAAAAATAATGGTCCTTGTCCATTAACATGACCATCCACTACCTCCAAAAAGTTTTGATTCTGGGTTTTCAAACAGCACTTTTCTTTCTTTTGAAATTATTTGACTAGTCTGGATGTTTGAAGTGTTTCGATAACCAATGTGATGATAGTTTCAGGGCTTTGGCAAGTGTAAGCATATTTCTCACCATTTCTGTGAATGTTTACAAACAATCAATGCAGAATATAGTAAGGAAATTAATCAATAGTCATCTTGTCCTCCATCTGGGCACCATGGTGACTTGATGGCTCCCACTGCTCCCTCTCAGTAGGAAAGGTCCTGGTTCAAATCAAGGCATGTGTCTTTCTGTGTGGAGTCTTTATCCTCTCCCTGTGCTTGGGAAGGCTCTTTTCAGGTACTCAGGCTTCCTCCGCCAGTTCAAAGAGTCTAAATTGTGAGTGTGTGTGGTTGTTTCCCATAAATGTGGCCCTGTGATGGACTGGCAAGCTGTCCAGGGTGTACCCCTGCCTTTTTGCTGAAGAAAACTGATAGGCTCCAACAGACCCCTTTGACCCTGAATAGGAATTATGCTAATGGTATTAACTGTAATAATAATAATGCAGATAATGGGTGGATGTCCTGCACTTGAAAGTGGGCTATTAATCAACCATCCATTTTCTGTGCCTGCTTCAAATCCTACAGAGGGTAATGGGGGTCTGCTGGAACCTAGCTATCTCCTTTAAAAATGCATGGGTGCACACTGGAGAGATCACAGGACCACACACACACACTCACTTTTATAGTCAGTTTTGAATCATGTTTCAATTTAACCTGCAGTGTGATTGGACTGTGGGAGGAAGAGACCCCAAAGAACAACCACGCAAGCCGAGGTAGAACATGCAAACTCAGAAAAAAACCCAGTCATAATTTGAACCACAACTTTCTGTTCAGTTAACTACTATTTTGCCTGACTGGCGAATGATCAGAAAAGTTAACATATTGCATTTTATTCACTAATATCTGATAAATCCCCAAAGAGGAAATGTATGGCTCATTGTGAAGTGACTGTAAACAACCATTCAATGGCAGAAATTGTGTCCTGTACATGGGTGTGCTGTGGTGAACCCAAAAAAGGTCTCTGAGGAGTCTCTAGATCAGAGCAAACCTTCTTCATAAGACTGATCAGGGTTTTTTTGGAGTCAATGTCTTTGATATTTTAGATAAAACTACACTCGCCACACAGAGCTATAGAAGGTACATGTTACTGCAAACTGGAGCTCAACTCAAGAGGGACAATTTTCTCTCTCTTCTTGTAGAGACCCTGTAGAAATCAAAACTGGTCAGATATTCACGTGAACATTCAGGTATCTAAGAGTCCTCCACCACATCCACCTCTTCTCCTCCCAGGATGCAGTATCTGGTTTACACATGGTCCCTGTAACATCCGCAATATCTCCTTTTGTAAAGTTCAGCTTCTAGGTGATGACGTCAGAGTACGCAAGATAATTAGGATAATGTGTAAACTGTGTATGAAAGTAAACTTCTCTTTCAAAGTTGCCAGTTTCGGATAATAGTGGCTTGGTTGAGGTTTTAAAAGGATCAAACCAAATGCCTTTAAAAGAGTACTATGAAATTGTGCAGTAACGCGCCGGTCGTAGCCGTTTAAACGTCTAAACGGTTTCTGTCAGTAAACGTCGCGAGCGATCCGCGCGGGGAGGAGCCGTTTCTCACCAGCACGAGACGAAAAGCAGGCTGAACTCAGACTAACTGAAGCAACTGTCCTGTCAACTGATGGACCAGTGGCGACGGGAAAAAACAAAGCAGCTGAAGTTTCAGAGTTTGTAAAGTGTTCTACAGTCACTTGAGTACTTTTTTCCCCCTATTTTTTTCTTTTCAAAGAGCTCGACACATCGCGCAGCAGCAACGCCCCGCGGCTGGTGAGTACTGTTTTCAGGAAATGTCAGTCGAAAAAACCAGCCTGTAGCATCTGCCAGGAGTTAGCAGGACACTGAAAACTTTCATCTCAACTCTCCCTCGAGTATTTGCCCAAGGGGTACTTGTATGTCGGCTGTCAAGCTCACCCCTTACATAATGTCAGGCCTCTGGCGTTAGGAAACATTTTTCCACCTGCCTTGTCCTCTTCACAGAGCTGTTGGCTTTTTTCAGCACTTTCTTGAGTAATTGACATCCACTAATACCACTGTGGAAAGTGGTTAAACCCGGCTTTCTGTGTACATGCGATAGATATTTTTTTCCCTTCACATCGCTCAGTCAGGTGTGCTAAGACGGAGGAACGCTAACTTCAAGTTCAGTAATTTTGACAGAATATTTTTAAGTTTAAAAAAGAGGGATTTATCGATTCATCTGGTCCTGAGCGGTCACGTGATCATCAGCGATAGCCACATGAGGACCAGCTGAGGATCATTAGATTTTCTGTTTGTTTAGGTTAATTGATTTGAGCGTTTGTTTCTTAGCGTGAAAATGGGTTTGGGGCGACTGTTAACTGCCTGTTTTTGCTGCAGCTGATAAACTCACATGGTGTCACAGTGACTTAGAGTTAGCCGCCACAAGTTTTTAAATGATGGATGCTCACCAAATGCAGTCATTGTGGTTAATTCTGAGTTGGACATCACGTGCAGTGTTACCAGATGAAGTTTTTGGTTTGTGCATTCCCGGATTTTCCCAAGGAGCTGCAAGCCTCTGTGTTGGACAGCTGCCCAGGGTGGGTCCCTGTGATTAAAGCTGTTTGGTTGCTGAGCCATAGGGTGGTAGCCTGGCAAACACAGCCCTAAAGTCAACTCCCACTGGAGAGAAAAAAAATGGCAAGACCAACCAGAGCCTGAGCTTCTTAGGTTATGTTATGTTTAAACTCAATTTACATATGGAAAACAGGTCTCTCTCTCAAGAGGTTACTGGCCAAAATAAGCATAAATAACAATGAATAACAGAAAAACACTTCAACATATATAGGCCATAGAGTTGTACTATTGAATCAGTCATATATTGTGTTGACAATTGCCAGCTTTTGTGCATTATAAAGAAAGTTAAGTCAAAATTAGAACCTAAAACCTCCTCTGAAAAAGCATTTTAAAAACAGAAATTGTTTGAGAACCTGATAAAAATTGAAGATTGTGTTTAAAAATTTGACTGTTGACATTTACTGAAACCTTAATGTTAAGCCTTTGAAGTAGACAGATATGATATAAAACATGTGAGAGCTTAATTTTGTATTGTAAATAATTTATTGCATGTATGTTCTTGAAGATTGCTAAGAGAGTCTTTGGTAATGCATGGACAAAAGGTCTTGACAGATTAAATTTGAGTTTATTTTTAGTCATGTTGTTCTGAGCACGAAGAAGCATTTATTGACATTTTCACATCTTTCTGTCATTTCATAGACCAATTAACTAAGTTACAATATAGTTACAGATTTAATGATTGGCATACGTTTGTTTATCATTCTACAGTAGAAATCTTGGAAATTCACTAGTTAAGATTTTTTTACAAGCTTTTTGTATATAATTAATTTGAAGCATCCTCATCAAATTGCACACTTAGCACCTTTGGTCCCCCTCAGAATCTTCCATTTTCTATAACTGTTTGTTACTGAATAATTAGTTATGTTAAGTTAATTTTTGGACTGGAATATACACATAGCAAAGTAAAAGAAACTATATATTTAGGTTTGAGCCACAAAGTTGTCACATTTTTGTGAGCAGTTTATGGTTTAGATGATAAATCAATTATTTAGTTATTTTGAGGACTCTAAATCCATCTGAAATTACTTTGATAGATTATTTTTTTAATAAGCGTTGTTTTCTTCATTAATAGTACATGTGTAGTACAGTGCAGTACAGTATAGTGACTGAAAGAACAAGTGGTGAAATGTTGAGGATAATGAATTTTCGCGGCATGCCAGCTGGGTTCTCTCTTCACAATGGATTGAGAAGTTCACTTGTCTGGGAGGGACTTGGAGTAGAGTTGCTCCTCCTCCAAACTGAGAGGAGGCAGTTGAGTTGGTTTGGACACCAGGTTAGGATGCTTCTTGGATGTCTCCCTGGGGAGGTGTTTATTTAGGGCATGTCTGATTGGGAGAGTGCCCTGTTTTGGAGGTACGCCCAGGGCACAATGGAGAGATTTTATCTGTCAGCTAGCCTATGAACACTTCTGTATCCCGCAAGATATATGTCAGGTTAATCCTTCTTGGTCTAGATTATGTACTCTTGTCTTTTAATAACAGAAATTTAGTTGAAATGAGTGCCACATTTAGCTCTAGACTGACATTAAAATGTTGCTAGTAAGGCCTCTTCCACCAAAAGGGGTCTGATATCATGTAATGTCTTGTGACTTATGATAGAACATAGTTGGGTTTTTTTTTTTTGTTTTTTGTTTTTTTTTTAATCTTTAAGAGGTTTTGTGAAACAGACTGTTATTTCATCATGCCTCCAAATGAGGTTAACTTGCACACTTTCTAAGGAATTAGTCACCATTAAGTAAAATTTATATATTAAGACATAATTGCCAGACATCTTAATTTCAGTTGGCAACTCCCAGCAAAGATTAAGTTTTGGATTAAGAATATGAAGATGTATTTAAAAAAGATGGGCTTTCCTACTTTTAGTGGTTCCCTAATGTAAGCTCATGTGCACCCCATGATTAAAAGACCAGCATTGCATGTTTCACTTTGAGAAGTCCTCATCCAGTGAAGGAGCATAGGTTGGAACGTTATTGTCTCAGGAAACTATGTGTAAGGGAGTATTGAACACAATACTTCTTGTTCTCTCCGATTGTATACAGCACTCTTTGCTTTCTTGCTCAACACAGTGAAGATTATGCTGCTCTACCAGAGCTTCCTTTCTTTTCACAGTTTGATTAAGCAATGGTTCTGCTATTTTACATTTGAGCAAGTTTTATTAGTTACACTATACTGACTCTCAAAATTGAATTTCTTATATTCACCCATTTAAGTGACACCAAACATATTTGTTCTGACCTGCTGCTCAACAAGGAAATGTCTGATTGGGTTGATTATAATCAGCAAAAATGTGCTGACTTGATCTTGGCTCCACCAGTGTGGTTTTGCTATACGTCACTTCTGTGACCTGCTTTTACTTGGGTAGAAATCATGCTTTACCTCAAATTGGAGTCAGGGTTTAATTTCAAGTAACAGTAGTAGGGTAGAGAAGTATCTGGTAATAAATTTGGCCCATATTAATTCAGAATGTGACCACTTCCTTGAAACAAGACTGTTCAGTGTTCATTTTACCATCAACAGTTTTACTTGACATTGCAGAAGAAATGAACCATCATGCAGAGTTTAAACTGGCCCATAACACTGATATCTAGTAGTAAAACTTATTGAGGGTGTAACTACTCATTTGCAAGGTTTTTAATTACTATCATTAAACAGTTTGGCACAATAATAATCAGGTTGGACCTGAGCCAACATTTTTATCATGTTCAAATGGAGAATACTGCAGTCCTACTGCCAAAAACATTTTGCTTAAAACAATAATAGTTATTTTTTAAGTATTAACCTCAGTCAGGAGGGTTCTCCTTGTTGATATAAGTCTTTGAACGCTCTAGCCACACTTAAAATGCAGTATGGTTGACACATATACCATTAAATAGTACCCAGTATTGGCTACATAGCACAAAACATTCACTGTATCTTTGTATTTAATTTGGTTAGCCTTTAGCTTGTCAACTTGTGGGTCTGGAATAAACCTATTTATGTAATAGCCATGATTAAAGGCTCCTCCACATTTACACAAATGAAGATTTCAGTTATTCTGCACAGAAACATTGTGAAATTGACAGTTTGTTCACTATGGAAACTTTTATCTTATCTCATATGTACTACTGTGATTTTTTTTTTTTTTTTTTTTTTTTTCTCCCTGAGCAGAATTTACTGTTCCACTTAATAGTTTATTATTTTTACTACTACTGCTACTAGTAGTATCAGTTGTCTTTTTAAGACCCACAAACTTTACTTCAATAATTTCATTCATCAGCTGGTGTACCTGAACCTGTCCCAGCTGTTGATTAAGCAAGAGGCAGGATGCACACTGGTCAGGTTGCACGCATGATCTCACTTATAACTATAGGGAAATTTAGAGCAGAGGTACTCTAGGGCCGCTGTCTTGCATGCTTTA
>JAOWBL010000018.1:10744655-10772681 GCA_028564865.1 Zenarchopterus dispar
GCATACACATGTGCAAGTGTAGTGAGTTGACTAGCCCTCCCCATGTTAAATGTGGGCAACTTTCACTGTGGACTCCACGTACCAGTCTTAGACGTACCAGTCTTAGATGCATGTGGCAATTTTTTTCCCATGTAGAGCGTTTCTTTTAGTGCTATAAAGAAAATAGACTTGTTATAAAGTTGTTTTTCTGGTTTGCTCATTTTTACTGACTAAATGATGGCACAGGGCTGTATCCAGTTTTTTAAATGTAAAATAGCATGCTGGCATTGCAGGATCATAGGAGATGTAAGTGTTGGAGGACTTTAATAAACAACTCTGAAGCTAAGGCGTCAGAGGGCAAACCCAGTCCTTGTAAAAGTTACACAGAGGAACTGGTGCTACATCTGTTTGTCTGTGATGATAATTAAGGTACACTAGAAAACATGTTTCTTGGTCTATATAATTAAGTAGTTCGACAGAAATTGATTGACAGACAAGCATGATGAATTAATTGAACAGGGCCAAATTAAAAGGTCGGCCCAATCTTTGTAATTTTATTTATTTTAGTTTTTTTTATATTTTCTTAAAATACAATTGCTATTGAACTATAATTGGAGCTATGAAGAGTGTATAAGTTCATCTTTAAAATGTGGGGTTGCTTAACCTCAACTTTCTCCCTCTAATTGAATACCAGGCCTCCATTTGTTCCACTTGTTCAAAGGCTCAAATGTGTGTAAAATTTTATGTAAAGGATGAGCATAACCACTACAAGCACTGGCTTATACAAACTCCTCTTGCAGCCTCAGGGTCAAACATTTTGACCATCACCATCTTGGTCTTTTGAAACTTTTTATTTCAAGTGTGTGGTGATCTGACAGATTCATAAAAAGTTACCACAAGCATAGTAGGGGAGCAACTAAACAAAACGTCATACCAAGTAAAACATACTTTGCTTTATTTTACTCTAGACAGGACCATAAATTACTGGCAAAACATGATGTTATAATAAAAACTTGAATATATCAATGGACATCAAAAATATTTTTGCATAGTTTTGTGTGAACATTATGAGTCACTACTAAAGGATTAGGATGTTTTTGTTGGAGATCACCACCAAAGTGGCTTAAAATTAATTACAGTATTAGCTTTTTTTTTGAAAATAAGTTGTTGTTGTTGGTGTGTTTCAGATATTAAGGACTCATTATGTCTGATGGGGACTACGATTACCTCATCAAATTCCTAGCCCTGGGTGACTCTGGTGTGGGAAAAACGAGCTTTTTATACCAATACACAGATGGCAAGTTCAACTCAAAGTTCATCACTACAGTTGGAATAGACTTCAGAGAAAAAAGAGTGGTATGTATGTGCACTTTTGTCAAGCCTATTCATGAATACTGAGGATTTCCTGCATTACTCAAGGATTTTATGCTCCAAACGTGTGATGCAACATTTCCATGTGTACTTGTCATTACAAGCTGCCAGATTAGGGATTTAAATGTATTTCCAAAGCGTGGAGTAATACTTCAACAAAACAAAAGACTACTGACGGATGTTGCAACAGAAGTCTAAGATATGACTAATCCATGTGAACAGCAGGCAGCACCCTCCTTAAGAATAAACACTTCTTACCATTAGCAAACAGCTGACTAGTGCTCGTATTTACACTCTCCTTGCTTTTATGCTACTAACTTACAACTCAAAGAATATAGCCAGCTGCCTGTCTGATGGTAGCAGACTGTCTGGAGGTTGACGCGAAGGTTAATGCTCAAACTGAGCATTAAAGTTGTTGCCAAGTTGAACTTGGAGAAATGTGCCGTCACTGTTGTTTTTCTGGAGAAGAACAATAGTACAACAGCAACAAATATGTCTTTACATTTGAATTTATTGTAAGTTTTCTGACATCAGCACAGGGTCAACATTATAGACTAGAGATTATTTCAGTTTCTTCACTTTTCAAGAGCAGAAATATAGTGGATTGAGGAAAAAGTGAAGTATTTCACCTGTCTCTGTCTCAGATATACAAGTCCACCGGTCCAAGTGGAACTTCAGGCAAAGGACAGAAGATCCACATGCAGCTGTGGGACACTGCAGGACAGGAGAGGTGTACCAGCTACTTCTACTAGCACTTCAAACAACCTCCACAACATTTTAAAAATTTTTCTTTAACAAGATTAATTACATCTCTTAATAAATATGTTTTTGTTTTTACGCGACTTCAGGTTCCGAAGTTTGACAACTGCTTTTTTTCGAGATGCAATGGGATTCCTCCTCTTGTTTGATCTCACGAATGAGCAAAGTTTCATCAACGTCAGAAACTGGATGAGTATGTCTCCCACTTTGTCCTCCCATATGTGACATTTTTAATCACTGATTTGAAAGACTTGACATAGTAACACATAAGTAAATTAAGACCAGCACCAGTACAAAGAAAAAGTTAGATCTTCATCATTGTGTCTGATTCTTGTAAAATTGACTTTAGTGGGTGTTATACCAAAGGAAAAGCATCATCAACTCTATCAGATCATATTCTAAACTGACCCACTGCTACATGCAGATTTCAACAGACTTCATTAATTTTATTTATTTATTTATTTTTGTGTGTAAACATGAAATTAGGCTTTTACAACTACAAATAAATACATAATGGGTTAATGTGCCTTACAGGTCAGTTACAGATTCATGCCTACTGTGAAAATCCAGATGTGATCCTGTGTGGAAACAAATGTGACCTGGCAGAGCAGAGGGCAGTCAGTGAAGATCAGGCCCGTGATCTGGCAGAGAAATATGGGTATGTCCATTTGATTTGTGTAAAACTCTCCTTCAAACATTTGTCAAGAAGGTGGTGGCTTCAGTGTTTGTCCAGCTCTGTGCAGTAGATTCTATGACAAGTTTTTTCCCTCTTCAAAAAGCAAATATTTGCTCATGTGTGAAATCTCATGCTCTGGCCCCATTAAACACACCTTTATCAAACACACTGATCCATGTGGAGCAGTTTATAAAGTAGTTCAAGTGCCCTCAAAGAAGAATGTACTACACTAATTAACAAAAATGTTGTGGTTTTTGGTTACGTTTGTGTATTTTGCTTGTAAATGTGTATATGAGTGTGTTTGTTTGTGTTTTTTAGATGCAAAAAGACCATTTTTTTTTCTATAGAATACTCTTGTTGTCCAATTACATTACAAATGCTGAAGAAGCTAAAAACTTATTACTTTCTTGTTGGTATTTACATTATATTACAAGTGTCAGAGTACTTTTCCCTCTGTCTCACTCACTGTCAGGTCCTTGACAGCTGTCCTGTTGTCCCCTGCTCTTTTTCCACACAGTGAACAGCTGCCACATTTACTTGGTCAAATTAACTGCTGCTAAATTTGGACCACACTTAAAATCATCATGTCAGGGCATCGATACGAGGTCTGACTTTCTCTGCTTGAACCACAGTACCATAAAAGGACTCTCAGGCCCAACAAACAATGGAAAAAATATTGCTGAAAGGGTCTGAAAATGTAAATACTGTTTGATAAATTTAGCTTGTAACATTGGAACCCAGTGAGCATCTCTCCTGTGTTGAACAGGCGTGTGTGTGTGTGTGTGTGTGTGTGTGTGTGTGTGTGTGTGTGTGTGCGCGCGCGCATTAGGAGGGAAGAGGCTGATGTAACGCTTGTGTGTGAGTGAGCAAGAGGAGGGCCTGAAATGAAGTTCAGAAAAGATGTAAATGTGTGAGTGGGTTGCCAGTTAGTTTTGGACAACTGTTAATACACTATTTTATTTGCTTTTAAGATCATGATGTTGGAAATAATGAAGTAATTTAATTTATTACCATTAGTATAATCTCTGTCACAAATACTTAAAAATGTACCAGATGATTAACCCATGGCTGATTATTTTCTAATGAGTTCGTTTCAAATTTATTTTACAGTCTTCAGCTCTTTTTTTTTTGTTTGTTTATTTGTTTTTCTTTAAAGACATAATAATTTAGCTCCTTTTATAGAAGTTCAAAAGTATTGAGAGATGACAGTTTTTTTGGGGGGAGGAGGGTTAAAAAAGTAGTGTGTGTAGCACATCTGGGTAGAGTGGTAATATAAAAAAGTTGCTGTGGCACACATCATTGACACATAATCAATCTGAGAATTCATTCAAGAAGATTAAAGTAATCTCTTCTCCACACAGAATCCCCTACTTTGAGACGAGTGCTGCAAACGGGCAGAACGTTGGCGAAGCCGTGGACGTTCTGCTGGATCTCATCATGAAGAGGATGGAGCGGTGTGTTGACAAGTCCTGGATCCCAGATGGGACTGTCCGAGCTAATGGACCCACCGACTCAGACATGTCAGAGGGCTCCGACAGAGGCAAATGTGGATGTTAGAATGAGTTTTGTTTCACATCTGTGGTCACATTTTTGCTGGAAAAAGAGTAAGACACCAAACAAAGTGGAATTCTGTGTAGAACATGACGTGGTCGGGAAAACTTCATCTTCAGTGTTATCTGTACTCCACAAACCAGTGTAATGCAGATTTACTTTCACTGACATGCTGATTGATCAGTCATTACAGACTTAAATGTGTTTAGAATTTGGATATTTAATTTATGTTTACTCTTAGTCAGTCAGTTCAGTAATTCATTGAAATTAGTTGTAAGGGGTATTTATTTCCTCTGATGCCTTATATTTTCTTCCACTTTTGATGCATATTTTCAGATGTTAACTTTATCCTCCACAGAATGATGAGCAGCCATCTCACATGTGCTATGGATATATTGTCAATGCCCTTTGAGAGGAAAAATTGACGATGGAAGTACTTTTAAGAACCTTTATGTCACTTCTTCTATGCCACTAATCTTTACTGAATGTCTTCTTTTTAATTAACTTCTGCAGTCTTACTGGAGCCAAAGCAGGAGAAAATACAGATGATGTCCATCTGCTATTGACCAGATGAACAGTTAAATGTTTCCTCTAGATTGTCTCAAATATGTGGATTTAGGAGTACAGTTTGATCCATACGTTATGAAGTTTAAAAAAAAAAGTAAAAAAAACAAGGTCATAACTCAGGAAGCCAGTTAATTCAGGTGTTGCACCTGTAGGACGGATACACAAGGCCTTTTTTAAAAAATAAAATAAAATATAAAGTTTAATGCATCACTTATACTAATCTTTTAAACTAAACTATCGGTATATAGATTTCCTCTTTTTTAAGTCAGTACCTAAATTACAAAATGGAACGATAGATCCCGTTGTGAAAGAAATATTGCTCCAATAACTTAATATTCATCATGAGCGACTGTTTTAGTCAAGATTCCTCCATAACTGTTAAACCCAGTGACGACTTTTCAGATTGCAGGACTAAAGTTTGTTTTGCAGAAATGATGCAAAATGGTTTCACAATGCAGTTGTTTTCACCACTTACAGAGCCAGACTTCGCAAACATTGTCTTTTTGTTCACAGTCGGTAATTAACAGATTTTATAGTGTTCAAGGTTAAAAATCTGTGTTCAATCCTTAAAATCAAGTAACAGTTGTTCTTCTGAGGTTTTTTTTTAATAGTCTATTTTCCCTAAATTTATAAGACAGAGACTTTACATGATCAAACAAAATTAGGGACAGGGATGCCTCATCGTATATTTCACAAGCTATACACGTGACCTAGATCTGTGACACCTACTGTCTCAACAGTCCCCCTAGAAACTTTCCACTTAAGTGCTAGTTGTAATTGCTGAATTATGAAAACAGGTACATGATTCACTGGAAACTAATGAGAGCTGTTCTGTTTTATTCTTGAAAACTGTTGGTTAGCTGTATTACTAGGTTTTATAAATAAGGCAATAAAAAGGGGCCTCTTTATATGTTTACCATCACTGTATGCAAAAAAATTAAAGTGCAAAAAAAGCATTTAAAGGGTTTTCACTTAGTCTTTTTGTTTTGTGATATTTACATATTTCATAAAACACTGGAATGACCTTGTATTTAATAGCTTCACACACAAATGCACATTTGTATTACACTGTTTTCTGTGTTGAAGGGTATGTTTGTTTTTAAGATGCATGAATACATTTTTCCTCACAGTTTTGGTTCAGAAATTCAAATACCTGAAAGTCTGTCTCTGTAATTGGGTTTGGTTTCATCATCAGGGGTAGGTATATCATGCTGTCAGTTGTGCCATACTTTTCATTTGAGAAATGTGTAAATTATGTCCAAAATAAACATTTATATTTATGTATGACCTTGAACTAGCATCATTTTTTTATGTTAACTCATTTGTACAGATATTAAGATAGCAGACCATTTTATTGGTACTTTTGTAATTTTACTGCAAGACTCTTTTAGTTGCAAAGGGATTTTTTTTTTCTTTTTAAGTTAAAAACAAACTATTTTGGAACATCCATCATGTTCAGGATCACAGGGGGTCTACTGGAGGCTAGCCAGCCATCTCCAGACACTTATTTTCTTTTAGTTTATCTTGAAATTTGTTATTGTAATAGATTGAAATCATTTAATTTTTTTAAAAATTTTATTTCAACTATGAAAAAAAAAACCTTCAATTTTTCTGAGCTTACAGAATTGTAGGTACTTTAGTCAGAGGTTGTTTACCACAAAGATCCGCCAGGGGGCAGCACGGTGGCGAGACACCTCCGAGGTCAGGACGTTTAATCCGTAGAACAAGACACACCTACGAGCCTGCTAGCTGAAGGCGAGCACTGGAGAATTGTTCTCAGGTAAAACTATGTTTTATTATGTTTTTATACAATTTGTCAAGGTTATTGAGTCAAGGATATGTTTTATCTTAACCAGTGATTTAAACAGTCATAAACTGAAGTTATTGCCTGAAATGCTCTCGCTCAGTTTTCTATGGCTGGCAGAGTTTTGGTCTCTACAAAAACATTTTTGTAAGTAAAGTGATACATATGTTAAAATAAGTAAATGAGGAGGACACTGGCATACACGGAATATAACTTCTGACAATTTATTTCATGAGATTAAAAACGTGCTGATACTCGTTTAACTTATTTTGGTATCGGACATTAGGTTTACTTGTTTTCTTTGATTTGGGTAAAAGTTCAGACTTTATTATAACTTTTTTAAAACGGAAATCAAATTGATTATCACCGTAAGATTGTTTTTTTTTAACTGCAAAGCAAGCTCTCTGAAAGTTTGTGTGTAAATAATAAAATGATATAGTTGTTATAAAGGGGTCAAAATATCCCTGAAAGAGAAGTCGGATTACTGGATGAAACCAAATTTAAAATTATTTCTTTCATTTTACAAATCGAAAACGAAAGTTTCAGAAGAGAGGTTTCCTTAAAAAACAAAACAAAACAAAAAAAAAAAACTTAAAATAAAACACAATTATAAGCCATAAAGAAATACATAAATACATTTTGGTGATAATGCTCATAAAACACAAATGTGTATTTCACCCAAAGGTGAAAATGTAAAAGTATGTAAATCTTTGGCTCTTTGTGCGTTTATGTTTTAGGGAGTTTATTTATGTTTTAGGTCAAACATCCTCCACAGAAATAGAAACAACCAGTGTAGCAGATGCATGTGAAGTTCAGCTAGTCTTTTCATGTGTAGGGATTCATATGCAGCCTCATCTTTAGAGAAACACTGCAGGGCGATGAGGATAAAAATATAATCAAATGTGTGTTTTTACTCTTGCAGAATGCCTTTCTGTTTTTGCCCCCATTGTGGGACAAAGCTGCAGCCTGATTTCAAATTTTGTCCATCATGTGGGGAGAAACTTCTCAGCGCTGCTGATGAACTGACACCTGTTGGATCACCCATCTCTTCAAACAATGAAGCGTCAACATCCGAAGTTAAAACAGGCCATTCTTCAAGCTGTGAGTCCGTGGAAAAGATTAGCAAAATATATTTACAATAATTTCTTTGTGGTTCTAAATGTTTTTATTCTACAGTTCATGGATCAATCACTACGACTTCAGTTTCACCTCGTCCTGCACTGCAAAAAGCCCTCAACTCCCTGCGCCTGGACAACCCAGTTAAATTCACCATGGAGGATGTAGCTCTACACACGACACCCTCCACTCATTCTGCCAGAGATGCTAAAACCAAAGGTGATTAAAATGGTCTGAAGGCAGTTTAAAGGTTTTGTTTTCTCAATAAGAAATCAGAAGAAATCAGAGCAGATACTTGCATGAACTTGTAGCATGAACATACACACATATGTGTGTGTGGCTATAAATACATACATACATATATGTATATATATGTATATGTGTATATGTGTGTGCGTATATATATATATATATATATATATTATATGTATGTATGTACCTATGTTTGTTTATTTTCTGTCCCAAAGTAATGCATCCAAGGAGTAATACAAAACTACACATTTTCAAATCAAAGGCTTTATTTGCATCAACAGATATTGGTGTTGGGTGTCGCGTGCAACTTAGGCGCACAGCCATTGGTCAAGTCAGCCCAGAGTTAGAACCAGCTTCAGAGCGTGTTGTAAAATCCTCTCGGGCCGGTGAGCGTAGTAGTGCATTCATTCATGCATCCACGCAGAACGATAGATACACTTCTTTTAATCTGTCATTTTTTCTGTAAAAACATTTCCTGAATAGTAAGAGGAAAAGCAAAACTCTCCAGTCCTGCTAAGAAGGAAGCAGGAGAGACCCTGTCTGATAAAACATGTGACCTGTCGCAGATGTCAACAGTGGACAGCCCGTCCTCTTTGTCCTCACCAAGCAGCAGGTCTCCTATAAAAGGTGAGGTTCAACAGTCATTGATCACCTCACAACAGCAGATGGAACCACAAAGCTTACCCACATGTAGATTAAATTCGCCCTATTTAAAACAAGTGCTTACATGCACAAAGTTATCATTACACAATTTTTATATGTGTCACATTGGGAAACGTGTTGGTACGTCTTCAACAAGCTGTTTGTGCCACAGTCCTGAGGAAGTTGATTTTATCAACTCTGACTTCTTAAATTTCAGTCAAGTAGAAATGTTGCCTATCAAGTAAAGTTAAAACTTTCTCATTTACTATTTTTGGTCTTATAGGATTTTTAAATGGAATAGTATAGTGATATTAATATATGTGTTATTAACTCATTTCTGTTTAAGTGATCTAAATAACAGCTGATGAATTTTTTTTTCAGTTTTTTTTTTTTTTTTTTTTTAAGCAAACAAACGAGGAAGGGAAAGAAAAGAGACCAAAACAACATGAATTGAAGCAGTTTTGAATGAAAACTGAATTTACATTTGTGGTAAATTTGTAACTATTTAAATTAAGCACTTAGCCACCATCAAAATACAAAGAATGAGATTTTCTGAGTTTTGTCAGCAGCTGTGAGTAGTTATTTATTTTGATGTAGTCTGACTGTCTTAAGTGCTAACATTAAATGTTCATCATTTTGATCCCTAATGAAAGTTTACACTCTTTAATATTAAATAATAGAGGTAATGCTATTTTAACTCCAGAATTGTCCTTGAAGCATTTTTTATTTGTAGTGCTCTTCAGTACAGTTTTTTTTTTTTTCAACATATGTCATCTTTAAGTGTAATTTTCCCCCCTACCTACTAAATTTGGCATGTTTTTATGAGCATGTAGTGACGGGCAGAAGTAAAGCCAAGAGAGCAAAGCTTGCATTTGCAGTGGAGCCACTGCAGGAGGGTGAGGAACTAACAGACACGACTGGTAAGAAGTGGAAGCTGATGAAGCTGCTCAGCCAGAGCACGGCGGAGCTGCTGTACCAAGGTCAGTAAGAAGTAAAATAGTTTGGTCAAAAAGTCTCCATGGATTGTTAGATCCCATGATACAGGCATTAAAAACACAGAATTCCCATTTACCTCTAAAAATCCAAAGAAACCCATTATTTATTCCGAGCTTCACTTTGGATTCAGTTATTTAGCAAAATGAAAAACAATGACTCAGTACAAGAATGTAAATTATTGTGTTTCACTGTCCCGCCTCATCATGCGCTCCGAATCCTAATCTGGTAGCTGTGGTCACTGGTTCAGGTCCAGCCACGCACAGTTTCATCCGGGGTGCCCATCAGACTTAATGGCGGTGGTAGCCTAGTGGTTACAGAAGTGGGCTTGGGTCTGGAGGTTCAGATCTGTCGGTTGGCAACAGAGGTTAACCACTGTGGGCCACAGTGGGCAAAGCCCTTAACTCCCTAAGTGCTCCCTGGGCGCTGGAAAAATGGCAGCCCACTGATCCTAATGTAACTAGTGATTGGTTAAAAGCAGAGGACAGATTTTGTTGAGTTTTGATATATACTGATGAATAAAGATTATTATCATCATCAGTCTCTTATTTTGCTCAAAGCCTTTGGTTCGAATTGTTTTATCATCTTGTAGTTCAAGTCGACTGAATAAAAACACATTTTTGGGGTTTACAGAAACGGCTAGTGTAGCTTAAATGCTCCAGCCGTAGTTGACTTTGGCATCGTATAACATTTAAATCTGAATTGATGTAGAAAAATGAAGAGAGAGAGAAAATTTTATCATCCAAATTTAATAATATTGTTCTGTCCACTTTTAGTTTCACGACCCAGTTCAAGCGAATTAGACCACATCCTCAAACTGGTTAGTATCAGTCCATTTTCTGAGTTTACCGTTTATACATTGTGGGGTTGTTGATGTGTCATCAGTACAGAAATACTGCTTTTTTTTTAAATCCTGAGCAACTCGGTTGTCATTAGTCTTTCTTTTTTGCAGAGAAACTGTTTAATTTATATCTCTTACATTTTAGGGAGCTAAAGACGGAAGAATCTTCAACGAGCAGAACTTTCTGCAGAGAGCAGCCAAACCTACATCTGGTGAGGGTTTAGTGTGTTTTTGTTGGATTTTGGCACCCCGCAAAATGTAGTCTTCAATAACAGTTGTGATGTCTTTTATTGTATATAAATTACTTCACTGCATTTTATTTCTTGTCATGCCTCGTCTCTACTACTCATGAAGATAGGGTAACTTTTTGTCCAGTTTGTTTTTCGTTGTTTTTAATGATTCAAAAAAAAAAAAAAAAGCTGTTACGAGAGAGACAGCAGTGAGAACCAGCGATTGTATAAAACAGAGCGAGAGAAGAGAAAATATGTAAAAGTTTGAGTTCACAGCTTATTCAGAGGTGGAGCATCATTGTAATTGTTTCTAGATACAGTTATAATGCTCTTAATAAGACTTCTTGTCTCTGTAGTGGAGAAGTGGATAAAACAAAACAAGATGGACTTCCTGGGTATCCCACCCTGCGCTGGGTTTGGTCTTCATGGAGACTCCCACAGGTGTGAATTCATTACCTGCGTATTTACATGTTTGGTGGCAACATTTTAGTTTGATTCTGAGATTTTCCTTTTTTTTTATCATGTAGGTTTGTTATTTTCCCAAACATTGGCTGCTCTCTCCACTCTGTCATTGAAGAAAACAACAAGCCTCTCTCTGAAAAGGCCGTTCTTCAGCTCGCCTGTAGAATAGTGAGTGTTGTTTGTCTGTCCGATCGTCTGTTGTACCCTCAACATTGATTTCAATGTTACCTCCATCTTAATAAACATGAACATTTCTCCGCCCTCTCAGCTGGACGTGCTGCAGTTTATCCATTCAAACGAGTACGTTCATGGAGATATCAATACAGAAAACATCTACATCAAAACAGGACAGAAATCACAGGTGAGACATGTTCTCAAGACATGTCCATGATTCTTTGTTGTCTTTTTTTTTTTTTTTGCTTGGTATTTACAAAATGCACAGGCTAAAGTGAGATGGCTTTTCTCACCGAATAGAAAAAGAAATTTCTGGGACAAAACGTCACTTGTGTACCGTATTTACCGGACTATAGAGCGCATCGGAATATAAGCCGCACCCACTAAATTTTTAAAGAAAACAATATTTTTCCACATATTGGCCGCACCGGACTATAAGCCGTAGATATATTCGTTGTGAAATGAGATATTTACATAGTGAGATTTTGTACATGTTTATTTACATGCCTTAATTGTTTCCAAACAGTGCCTGTAAGATGGCAGTAAAACGGCTGATCGAACAAAACAGAAAAGTTATTAATGTTTTTATTCATCCTCCGCCTGTGCACCGAAACCACTGAAGTCGTCTTCTTCAGTGTCGGAGCAGAAGAGCCTGAGAACATCTCCATCATACACTTTCCCAGTCTCTCTATTTGTGTGGCTCTCAATGTCACTTTCATCTCGAGGCCAGTGCGCCAAAAACTAGCTTCTTCTTCTTTACATTGACCTCTTGCGTCTGTCTCGTTTTTGCACCTCCTGCGCCCCCTGGTGACCGTTAGCGAAGAAAAATCTATAGATAAGCGGCATCGTTGTATAAGCCGCAGGGTTCAAAGCGTGGGGGAAAAGTAGCGGCTTATAGTCCAGAAAATACGGTAACTAAAAATCTCTTAAATACTTTTTCTTTCTTTTTTTTTTTCTTTTTAAGCGAAGAGTATAACAAGCTAAACACACACCGGTATAAGTCGCAACATTCAGAACACACACACACACACACACCCCGACAGCAGCAGCAGTCTCTGATGTGAAGGGTTAAACTTGAGTCTGTGTTGCTTCGTTTTCTGTGTACCTAGGTGTACCTGGTTGGATACTGTCATGCCTTCAGGTACTGTCCAGCGGGCAACCATGTGGAGTACCGTGAAGCCAGCAGAACACCACACGAGGGCACGCTGGAGTTCATCAGTCTGGATGCACATAAAGGAGCAGGTCTGTCTCACCTGTGTCCAGAGATGCAAAACTTTCCCACCATTGTGATCAGTCAGACGAAGACGCCACTGCATCATAAAAATTACTGTTGATCAAACATGAGCGGATTTATTTTCTTCCTTTCAGCTGTCCATCTGGCACATCAGGCCTCATATTTATGTGTAAAAGAGTTTAAAAACCTTCTTCCTCTTTGATCATTTGTTCCCTTTTTTGTGTTGCGTTGACAGTTTATTACTTTACTACAGATCCAGCCTTATTTACGCTCCTACTTTACTACTCTTATTTATTATTTCTTATTGCTAATATGTTTTTTTTTACAGTTGTTATATTTTACATATCTTTTTCTTTTTTATTATCAGTGTGCTGTTGTTGATTGCTGCCGTGACGACGATCCTCAGTGAAGTATCTCTATGTGTCTCAAACCTCAAATCTAAGATCGTCATCTTCACTGTGTTTCAGCGCCGTCTCGCCGCAGCGACTTGCAGTCTCTGGGTTACTGCATGCTGCGGTGGCACACGGGGACGTTGCCTTGGACCGAACTCGCTCAGCCGGACCAGGTGGCCTCCCAGAAACAGAAGTGAGTGGGAACTTCTCAGTCCAGGCCTCAAACTTTATTAATGTGTCAGATTTCTCTCACATGCTTCTTGGAGTCTCACAGATTCTCTTTTTCTTTTCTTTTTTTGCTTTCTGATCTGGTTCTGATATATAGTTCCTGATAACAGATATTGATTCTGATATCAATGTTTGTTTGTTTTCAAATTTGTTTGTTATAAAAGTGGAAAAACTATTGTAAAAATACCTACAAATATGTTTAACCCTTCAAAAATGTTCAAAACAATGTTTCATTTGAACAAGATAAATCAGGATATAAATCATAAATCAGGATATTAAAACAGCAAAAGCTTAAATGTTTGAATTAATTTTTATTGATTTTAAATATGTGCCATCATTTCAGTATGTTTATTTGAATCATATCAGTAATGCCGTCTGATACTCATATTGAATTGGCTCCGCTCCATTTCTAATGTTTCTGTTCATTTAACCTTTTATTGTAGATACAAAGAAGATGTTGCTGCCCTGCTGAGGTCCTGCTTTGGGAGGAAGAAAGTTTCACGTGAGTCTTCGTGTTTTTTGTTGTTGTTTTTTCTTTAATAAACATAACGCTGTATGATGACACGTCTGTCTGTGTCATGGCTTAGGTGCATTTCAAACTTACGTGACGGCGGTGATGGCTCTGGAGTACTCACAGGAGCCCGACTACTCGGCCCTGAAAGCAGGACTCAGTGATGCTTTACAGCAGCTGGGGGGGTCGGTGGAGCTGCCTCTCTGTTTGTAGGTGAGGACACGCCTCCTGGAGCCCAGGCTCAAATATCTCAACATGAACTTGGATTTGATGCACCTGACTGCCAACATGCTCTGGTTTTGCAGCGCTGAGTTTCCACTTAGTTAGAGATGTCTCCTCGAGCAGGTGGTTTTAATGTTGTCGCTCGTCTGTGCTAGTCAGGTGTCATGTTCAGTTAATGTTTGGTGTTACCCTGAAAAAGCACAAGAGTAGAATGTCGTTCCAGACTGGAGGAGTCTCAAGTTTTCTTTTGAACCTCCACGTTAAGCCTGAAGTCGCTTTGCAGCCTGATAGTCAACACTCGGGGTAGAAAAGTTTAATGAGGATTTTACTGCAGGTGATCTAGCTGAATAAATCATCACATGGATGCTCATAATCACCTTTAAAGGACATCTTTGAGATTTTGAATTTTAAACTATTTTCAGTTTGTAAAAATGTTCCCACTTTCAGTGTGACTCTAGATGTTAAGTATTTGAATCTTAAATTTCAAACTGCACTAAACCATTTCATCATGTAATAACTTTCAATTATACTTTTTTTTTCGTGCAGAAATTAAGCGATAGTAAAAACGAAAGATTTTTTGTTTTGCTGTTTTATCCGTGATGTTTAATTTCACTGAAAGCTGAGTGTTTTAGAGTTCAATATGGGATGTGAGGTTTTTTGGGTTGGGTCATAATTCTGAGCATTAATTTTATCGTTAACATTTCTCATGTAAATTGAACTATTTTTACATTTCAAGAGCAGGGTGAACGGGAGATGAAAGTGCCGTTTCAGGTAAAACTTTGAGTGACCAGAACTTTCTTTGTTGAATCTAGTGTTTTACCATTTCTTAGAAGGTTTGAGCTTTTAGTGTTTTTACCAGTAAGCTGTAAATATAGTTTACATGTTTCCTATCAGAACACAGGACTAAAAAAAGCACCGTTTTCTTTTTTGTGTGCGTTTTACTTCTGAAAATTTAAAATGTATCACAAATCTGTGGATTGATACAAATAAAATTTAAATATTTCTAATTTAAAGCAGTTTTTGAGTGTTGCCATTTTTTAAAAGTGAAAATCAAATGATGGTACCAGCAATAATGTATGGTCTCTGAATACATCTTAGATTTAAATATTTAATGCCGCACAAAAGCACTTTTGCCGTTTTTTTACTCAGTGGCTCCCCCTGTAGGCAGTAGAGGTTAAGTCACGAGATCTACTTGTTTGGTCTCTTGATGGTTTGAGTGTTGTCCTCTACTCAAGATGTCCACTGTAGTTTTGTGAGCGACTTTCATCTTTGTCCATGTGTGACAGTTTTTTAAAAGTGGTACGTAGTTGTCGTGAGATGTGACCGGGACGGGAGTCTAAAGTTACTTTGGATGGTTTGATAGAAGAGCAGGAAGCAAAAGAACCAGTGGACGCTTCCTGAAAGCCAGCAAATATTCCTTCAAATGAAAATAACACTGAAGTTTTAACATGAATAAACTCCTTCGAGCTGCTTTAGCATAAATACATTTAGCCAAAGAAAATTTCACATTAAAGCCTTATTCTGATGTTTTCTGCAACAAATGAGACACGGGGACATTCAACGCATGGATATTAATTTTAAAGAAAACTTTATAAAGTTTAGACATTTCTGAACATAAACATTTTAACATTTCAAGACATATACCATTTTTTTAATATGAAACAGTAAATATCTCTTATTGTGCACACTCTTAGGGTGATTCAGAAAATAAACACTGTTACCGTCTGCCAGACCTCTCCCGTCATGGCGTTTAAAGCCACATCATCTGTCACATCTCTGTCTCTGAGGCACTTTCTGAAAGATGAGGCTTTAAAAAAAAAAAATGTAAAAGCACAACAATGAAAGACGATGGTGCCCCTGCGAGGCAGCATTTTTTTTTTTTTTTTTTACACAGTTACAGACCGAAGTGGCTTTCCTGGAGCAGAGCTTAGCTTACACACTAAAACTGATCTTTTGAGCTTTTTTTTTTTTTTTTTAAACAGACATTTTTGGCAGCATGAGGCAGGTACACATGCAGGTCTGAATAAAATCCCACAATGCAAATGGGTTTGATATTTGTAGAAACCAGACGTGGTGAGTTTTAAACCACTTGGTTTCTTATATAATGTGTCCATTCAGATTGAAAGGAAAAGGGTCTTAAAGGAAAATATCCTCTTTGTTTTCAGGGTACATTCCTGGTTTGAAAATGACTCCTTGTGTGCAGAGAAACATCACATGCTCAAAGCCTTTCCTCCGACAGTGAAAGAGCTTTGGGCTGTGCCCCGATTTAACACTGAAAATCACAATCTCAGTAGGTTTTCATGTCCACCAAACACTGGCTGTTTTTTTTTTTTTAAGAAAAAAAAAAAACCCATAACACAACTGAGTAACTGAATGTTTTTGGGGGGAGATTAAAAAAAATAAAATAAAAAAAAACATGATTTTAAAAATGCACTAATAAATTTAGACACAAGGCCTCTGATCTGTTCCTGAAATGTTTTAGGGCACTGTAATTTTCACATGGCAGGAGCAGTTTATGAGTGTAAACTGAAGTGGTGTCCCATTTTAACACAGGCAACATGACGGAGTGTGTGTCGAAAGAATTACTACCGATGGAGGTGTTTGTGTATTTTCAGACGGGAGGAGAAACCTCCAGGCTAATCATTCGTGGTAAACAAGGCAAAAATGAGCACAAACTCCGCCGTGATGGAGGAGTTTGTTTGTCTGAGTGATGACAGAAACATCCTCAAGGCCTCCGGTTCCGCAGTGTTAGAAAGATGGCACCAGTTTGTCCGACAAGCAGATGAGGTGCAGCTCCGCTCGGATATTAGAAGATAGTAGAGGCCAGTTAACTGTGGAGTGGAAGCTCCCGCTGATCAAGTTAAGTTTCCTCTCCTGAAAGATGAAGAGAATTAAAAGAGCAAATTAAACATCTATCACGCGCCGTTAGATGAAGCTACCACCCCTGTCCACCGAAGCTCCTCTAACCGTGTTGTGCGTCTCCCTTTTCCTCACCGGGCTCCTCTTTTTCCTCAAGAATTACCACCTGAGCCAAATCTGGCACATCATCCACACTTGACTCCTTTCAAAAAGAAAAAAAATATATTAGCCATTAATTTAAAAAACAAAAAACATGAGAGCAACAGAAGTATCAGAAGCTTCGAGCCTTTACTTGTGAATCAGAACAACAACAGTCTTCATCCGAGTTTCTAAATCCTTCTGGAGCTTCCATAAGGATCTCTAGAGGATCTCCCTCCTCTTCATCACTGCTGAGAGACAAACATGCTATTATGATACAGTATTACCTTGTTCACACTCTTCATTAACATTTTTACACCGAGTAAAATATTCCAACCTAAACTTCCAAGTTTTCTTTAAATGTGAACATCCTTATTTTATACGTCCTCCTCCAAGACTCAGCTTTTCAAAACTTTTAACTTAATCAATAATCTAATGTGATGATACTGATGGGACACTGAACACCGAAATCTTTTTCAGCTTCCCACCTATTCTGCCTTAAATATATCAGAAACTTCTTTATAAAAATTCCTTAAATATTTCTTTATAGAATCACTTGTTGGATTAAAACAAAAACAAAACAAAAAAAAGGTGTTATTGCTTTTAAAGGTCTATCATTTCTGGCCTCTACTAGCTGCTCCACCGTGGTGATCACTGAGGCTCTACCTGATGCTCTGTATTTGCTGCGGTGTGAAAAGAGTTTTAAAGCACCTTTTTCTTCCAGCAAACCATAAACGCAAGCAGTCACACGATCATGACAGTAGAAATAAAAAGCTGAGAGGAGCTCCTGATTTACATGTTTTCTGTAAAATCATCACTACAACCGACGTCTTGTTTTAGCTCTGGAGTCAGAAAGATATTGATTATCGCCGACACTAAAACTGCCAGTAAGAGTAGCTTATTTGGAACTATGTGGAAGAAAAACTATCAGTAATAAGTAACCTTGTCCGGTTAGATACCGACCTCCCACCAGGAGACAGGTTCTCCACGTTTTTTTCCTCTTCCTCCGTTTTCTCCTGCTCAGTTTTAGTTTGGTCCTCTTCGTGTTTCTCACACTGCTTTTCTTTTTCTTCTTCCTGCTCTTGTTCCCCTTCTTCATCTTCATCAAGATCAGAGTAGTTGAGAAAGTCAAAACTTTCAAGGGCAGTCTCAACTTCCTGAGTGAAGCTGGCAGAAGTAGGAAAAGGAGCCTGAGGAGAAACAGACGCTGGAGTTTAAAAAAATACACCTGTTAACAGGAGGAGTGTTGCGCTGAAATAAATCCTCAGCTCACCGTTGGTGTGTCCCCCGGTTGTTTTAACTTCTGGACAGGCAGATGTGGTTGACTTGGTTCTACTTGGCGTCGCTCTACAGCTTCAGCTGTGGCGTCCTCTGTTTTTGCGTCCGTCTGATCAGCACATTCTGATGAGTCCTCACATGGATTATCCTTTGCATCTGTAACTGAATCACCTGCGGTCTCCAAAGACACCGCAGGTACGGAGGATTCGTTGGGGCAAGAACAGCTCAGCTCTCCTGAGGTTTCAGAAAAGTCCTCTGATTGGACGGATGCCCTGTCAGTCAAACCACAGTCTGAGCCACTCTCTCCTGTGAGGCTGTGAGCGCAGGAAGTCCGCAGATGACCGTTGGGCACTGCATCTGTCTGAGGGAAAGCATCGCCGCCTTCCGTCTCATCCTCCTCTTGGTTGGATGAGAGCGATGGGGTCGATGCGCTTGACTTGTGTGGTGTGAGTGACAGCGGAGTGGCGACAGCGGTCTGCAGCATGTTGGAGGCCGTCAGCCTCTGAGCATGATGAGCCATGGCGGGACTGGAGGAGTCATCGGACGACTCAGAGGAGTTGGACCACACTGTGCCGTTCTCCATTTCCCCCTGACGCTTCAGCAGGGACTAAAGAGGAAGCAAAAGAGGATCAGCATCCTCAAACTTGTGGCGGACGTATTAAACAGGAGAAATAAAAGGATTAAAAACGTGAAGTGTGTAAAATCATTCTTCTTCTCCACTGAAGAGATCCATCACAAGTACTGGGGAGGGTTGGTTCAGTGGGCTGATGTAGAAGAAGTCTTTTGTCATTTTTACTGATTTTATAAGGTTTAAAAAAAAAAAAAAAAAAGAATAAATTACATGACAAAATGATCACTGATCATTTGAAATTGAAATCAGGCAGTAACCAGATCCGATTCATTGTAAAAATTTACTTCTGATCAAATATGATTTTAACTTTGATCTCACTACTGCAAAACTAGTCTACAGCTACGTCCCAACACACCGGCTGTGGTGAAATAAACTGTGGCGCCAGGCGGCTGGATTCCCAGCGTAAGGATGCCGGCCTGTCCGCTGTGACGCTGGGAAAGGCCTCGACCAGTAAGCGGCACTGCCTGGGCCCAGTACGAGGAGCGCTCTTCATCGAAGTGAGGAAGAGGAGGTACACATTGGAGCGCTACTCAACCACTATTAAACAGCTACAAGAGCCACAGCTCCGCTCATACATGCTGCCGCCACACAACCCTCTACCACTCCCACTCATTCTCCTCACGTGCGACATCCCACTCCCACAACCACATGTTCTAACGCACAACCCTCGGTGAAAATCCTCACACACATCAGTGCTACCGCTACACACAAAGCAGTTGGGGAGCAGCTGAAACAGAACAAGGCGATGAAATGACAGTATGACAGTAATAATAGCCATCAGTGAGACAAAAATCGCAAGAATACAATAGTATGATTGTGTGGTAAAAATAAAGACTTTACTGTGGAGAGTCGAGTTATTAGACTCGTTATACAAAATCATGAACCGGAAATCTCACAGAAAAGTGGGACTCGGTTGTTTTCAGTGGAAAACACTGAAGATAAACATCTTTTAATGTGACTCACATAGAAAACTTGCTCTCGCATAGACGGCGTGTCAGGAGGGCTCTGATTGGACAGCAGCCGCTTGGAAACGGTGCTGGAGGAAGAGATCTGGTCATCTTTATCAAACGGACTGAAAGAGAGAGAAAAAAAACAGGTTGAAAATGGGGATCTTCTCACAACAACCAAAATAACCTCTGCTGAGGTAATGGAGAGGTGTACCTCCAGGTGACCTCCAAGTTCAGCTTCACTGTCCCCAGGTCGTTAATGTCCACGGCGAGGGTCTGGGGCAGCGGGCAGAACAGGTCGAGCATTTCACAGGACACACTACCCACCACCACGTGATTGGCCAAGCTCTTCAGCTCTGTCACCTTGACGACCAAAACAAGCACAGCTTGATGAGAACATGCAAAGAACCTTCGGAAAAACTTAGATAAAGCCCGTGACCACAGACGGGATGTGGAGCAGGTCTGTCTGTGGTTGGAGGATATGATCTTGACATATTGCGTATTTACTGGTAGTCAAAGACAGATATATTGATCGTCTCCGAGTTCTCCAGGATCCCTCTCTACCGAGTCCTGATTACAGTCTCCTCTCCTCACCAAGGAGAATACTGTCCAAACTATTTTTGTCGTTATTAAACCATATCTGAGTATATAGATTACGGAAAGTAAGGCCCAGTTCACATTAAGCATTAAATATAATTGAGATTTAAAGGTTCATTTCATTACCTTGATTGACAGCAGTTCAGTGACGAGAGGAAGGAAAATATACTCCTCGCTGTCCCATATCTGCTTGTTGCTGACTTCCACGCGGCCTCGTAGCCTCCAGCGCTGCCGTCCGTAGCGCATCAGAACCTAATGGGTCCAAAAATAGTTCAAGAGATAATGCAGAAAATAGTGCTCAAAGAAAAACAGGGTGGGTGGGTGTACTGTTATGTGCTTGTGCCTCTTACTTCATACTGGTCACCAGCGCACAGCCGCGCAAATCCCGCAAGGCCTGAAACAGGAATCAACAGAGAGATGAGAGCCGGATTAAGACAAGAGTGCAGAAAATGGGAAGTCATAAGAGTGGAGAGTGACTCACCCTTCATCTTGACATGAAATTCTCCCATCTGGCTTTCCAACTCGCTCTCGAGAGAGCACATGTGCTGCAGAGACAAAGAGTGATGGGCTTGTGTCATTTTCCATCACACAGACACCTTCAAAATACTTGATTTATCAACAGTAAATAGTCAGATAACCCACTAAATGATTAAAGAAAAACAACATTGTCTACAGTTATACTGACATTTCTTGGGATTTTTAGTGCTAGTTTTAACCTAGAATAAAATGATCAATTGTTGCTAACTAAATTGAACTAAAACATATTTGTTCAATTCTCCTATTCCTAGCCAGTCCTATGGGGCAAATTTACTAAACTAGACAAACTAGTGTGCGGTTGCAAACCAAAAATGAAACCAATGGAAGTATCCAGTTCTGGGTTTTTCTTTTTTAAAAAGGACCACCACCACCCATACTCTAGTGGGTAAGTGCACGAGTAAAAACAAGGTGAAAATTCAGCTGATGTTACAGATTATTGTTACAGTGGCTTTCCTCCAGCACATGTAGGCAGCTGCAGTGTTATTAAATGCAGACTTCGGCTGCGTAACAGCTGAAACTACAGACAACAAAGTCAGCAGAAGTCCCAGCTGAAACTCCACGTTGTTGTTTACGCTGTTGTTAAGATGCATCTGTTGTTATCGTCCATTAAGGGTCACATGATACAGGCTTGACGATCAGGGATGGAAGAGCAAATCAGAAAATGATGTCATCATCTCTGAAGGCCTTTTGGTTTTCACAAACCCACATTACATACAACCGCCAGCATTTTCAAACTGAAACAAGGTTTCAGTTGATCAAAACTTCTATTTTTGAAAGTGAATCTGACGCACGATTGACAGATTAAAGTGCAACTGCACTAATGTGGACACGGCCTGCTCTTAACAATGACCAAAACAGTGCACAAGGCGAAGTGTGAATTACAACAAAAACACAAACATCAGAGCTGCGTTTGATCCGATCTAATGCGTCAGTAAGTCTTCAGACATTTCAGATGTATTTCCAGAAACGGAGAATCTCTACTCCTACTGCTGCACCTGTGCCGCCTCCTCCCTGCAGCAAATATTGCAGCCACATCAAGGACAAAAGTTAGGACAAGCTTTTTGAGGAGAGGTAAATAACAACTAAACTGTCAGTGATTTGTGGTACAAAGTATAGTAAACTAACCTGGGAGAATCATTTATGTAATCACCACAGGAAGCTCCCATCAATAATGATGCAACAGGACCAACAACAGCAATCACTGTGTTCATGCAAACCTGCCTCTGGAGCAGGGCTGGGCAAGTCCTGCCTGTCTTAGATGTTAGCCTGCTTTAACACACCCGAGTCAAATTCATGGATCATCATCAGTTTGTCATCAAGGTCTGTACAAGTCTTTAAATGACAAAGTCACTTGTATCAGGGTGTGTTGAAGCAGGGAAACATCTAAAACGGGCAGGACAGTGGCCCTCAAGGACCAGAACTGCCCAGCCCTGCTCTAGAGGGATCAAACTGGGACCGGAGCCCAGGTGGACATGTTCAGCAGATAAACGCTGACGTGAGATCAGCCACTTGCCTCTGTACATTCCCTGTAACCCTTGTTGGCTTCACTCAGACTCTCGCGGGCCTCCTTGCTGCCGGTGGCAGAGTTAAACGCTGCCACCATCTTACTCGCTCCATCACGCAGCCGCCGCTGTATACAATAAGCATCGTACAGTTCCTCAACCTGGATATATAACACATATTTCGGCACATGAATATCATGGATAATAACAGCATGATGTGTTAAATTAACTTTTTAATGCTTTTACTCCATGTCAGATTTCTAATTTAATAATTACATCAGAGTTTGTAGACCAGAATCAGATTAGAAATGAAAACATTAGAAGCTTTTGTATCCAAGAAACACCCAGCAACTTTAGGATTCATGTAAAGTTGTTTGTTTTAAATGAATAACCATCTTTAAAGCTCTTGTTTTGTCTCTTCATGGAGAAAACATCAGGCTCGCTGTTTAATAGCTGTTCTAAACACAGTGAAGCACTTAAGAGCCCAAATGTTTCACTGTGTTTATCAGTTGTTATAAACCTTTTTTGTTTGTTTAAAGTTAACCTAAAATGTATTGCATATTTGCCTGCTGGTGACGAAAATTTTCAAAGTGAAATAATGACCTGAAACAAGCTAAAACTTTCCACAGAACTGAGAAGAACTTCCAGAGTTGATAAATCTTTCTAACTTGTCAGGTAACTTGATTCATTACAACATTAAAATTAATTATTAATCTGCCTCATCGATCGTACATACATACACACCTTGCTCAGGTGAAACTCCAAGCGGCGCATGAACCTCTCTATGCCTTTCACTTGCTACGATAAACAAAACAAAGATTATATTTAATGTCACAGAGAAAAAGACTATTTGTGCACAATTTCTCTTTGCTTGTGTTGACACACAACACGAAGGAAACTCACCTTATCCAACTCATACAAAGACCCCTGCAAAGAAAAGAAAACGAGAATAAAAACATTTGGGATCACAAAGCAACAAGTTCTCACTGAGGACAGGAGACAACAGCAGACGATCTGACAGTAAATGACAGCCAATACTGGCGGGACCAGTTGGACTGGACGAGGTCTCACCAGACGACCGTTCCGCTTGTTTTCTCGGATCTGCTGACCCAGACTGTCCAGCTCCAGCTGGTGGACCTGCAGGTACGACCTGAAGACAGAGCCACGACATCTTTACTTCTTTATTCTACAGCCTGACGAGCAGCTGCGTGTCCAGTGATATTCCACCTGGCAGCCATCCAGGAGAATTAATGCAAACAGCGCCTGAGATTTGTTTACTCACTGTAAGCCTCTGCGTAAGGCGGCGTACACTTCATCCAGCCGCTCGGGCTGGGGGGTTTTAGTGGGTGGCAGTTTGGTGGAGCCTGTGAACATCCTGCTTCCTTACAAGGCACGTTTCTCTTGGATGAAATGGGGCTTGAGGGAGGGAGAGGAAGAGATCGAGGGTGTGTTATCATCTCTGATAAGGCTTTCATGATTATTTCGGTTTAAACTGTCATAAAAAAAGAGACTAGACGAAAGAGAGAGAGGCAGAAGGACGGGTGGTCACCTGCTGCGGGGAGAAACGCTATCACTGCATGCTTGGAGAGTTGTGTGCAGCACTGTGGCTTTAACAAACTGAAGGACATGTCCTGCAATTACACACAAAAAAGGATATGTTAGAAACAAAGACGCCCCTCTTCTAGAGAAACAGTGACAAGACAATACCTGACAAAACCTTTGCAAGTCTGGCTTTATCAAAGGCTCTGATAATCACAGAGGAGACTGCAGGGTGGAAAAAAAAAAAAGAAGAAAGGCCACTCTTTCACTTCCTCAGTTTATCCACACTGCTTTGTTGAAAGTCTGAGATGGCGAGTGACATGCTAGCAGCAACCACAGTGGCCACGGCTGACAACAGCAGGGAGCACAGCCTGCCTTTGCTTCTCTTCCCCTTCCTTCCCTGTCTCTCCACCCCCCTCTTACCCCTCCACATCCAGCACCACAGAACAGGAAGTCTCATAGCTGACTCTACACAGGAAATTCAACACTGAAGTTTGGCTCAGGAATACAAGTGCGAGGGTGTAAGATTCAAGCCTTTTTTTTTTTCTCTTTACAACGTGAAGACGTTGAGTAGCCTGGAGAAACTACAATAAGAGAGGGTCGCTTCAAAGCTAATAATCCACTCACAACACAGATTACAGACTTAAACCAAACTAAATCTGTCAAGCAGGAGCCAAACCCACATCTACACACATAATCTGGGAATGAGCCCATACGAGAGGCAGCAACTGGTGGCATCTGCTATGCAGAGATGAGAAACGCTGCCTCATAACAGATGGGAAGTGCTCCACCTGTTGGATTTGCTGAGACAGAAAAACACTCAGATTATGATTTCACACGATCAAAGCTGCATTAACAGCAACACTGCTGATTTGTGATTAATCTGCCGGCACCCCGCTGCTCTTCTAAGGTCCCCCGCGACGCAGGGAAAACGTAGGGTCGGGGGTCCGGAGAAACTGACAATCTGAGCTCCACATGGGAGGATTAAAGGTGGCCGGTCAACGTTGGACCACAGAAAAGAGAAGGTGCCGCACCATAAGAGCTTTTACACTTGAAACACCACACAAACTGTGTCATACGTGGAGCGAGACGTGGACTGCTGTGAAAGTGCAAAGTCACCACGAGACCAAAAGAAAGGCCCACATGCACATATAAACAACTTGAGCCCACAAGTCCTTGGCAGATGTCACATACACAGATAATTATGGGAACTAATTGCCGAGTTTCCTCTGCGCTTGTATCCCTTTTTCCCCATATTAGAGTTCATTAGCCGGATTAATCCTCTCTGTGGAGCAACATGAACAAAGAGGACACTGTTCCCAAACACCTCACAAGACCAGAGTTTCTTATTTACAAAAAAAAAGAAAGAAAAGAAAGAAAAAAGCTTCGGTGTATGCACAAGCACAACAATAATCTCATTTTTCATTATTTATTTGATTCTTTGTCAAATTATTTTAGCAGATGCAGGCCAAGACTAATCAGCATTTGTGTCAGGCTTTTTATAAACAAAATCAAGATATTATTTGCCCCATTTGCTCTCAAAGGAGTAAAACTTGTAACATACAATAATAAATAAAACAAATAAGGAACTCTGTGGCATTTTCTCCCTGACACATCAGTCAGATGTGGATACCTCCACTCTAGCTTTATAGTCACAAATTAAATGGACATGCCAAGCCACTAGAGTGACGTCTTTCTGTTTTAAATAAAATCATGAAGGTAAAACTGTTGGACAGCATCTGAAGAGCGTGTCTGTTATTGATATCTGCATCCACGGAGCACGAGGGCAGATCCACGCAGCTGTGGTGCTCATCTATACTTCGGGTCTGTTTGAGGAGGAGGAGGAGGAGGACAAGGGGAGGTGGTGTTACAATAAAGCGCAGCCACCACCTCTATTTCAGATTACTGGATTAGCCTGACCCGGTGGCAGCAGGGCCACTGAGTCGGATAAACGTGCTCACCCATCGCGGCGGTACTCGCGGCGGAGGATGGAGCTCGAGCCGCCGACTCGTGACACGCCGTCGTGCCACATTTTGTATCCCGTCTATATCCCACCCGAGCCGCCGGAGCTCATCACAGGCCACAAAAAGAAAAAAGAAAAAAAAGTCCACTCCAGACCACAGAGGGACCCCCAGCGCCCACGTCCCCCCTTTTAAGTACCAGTCCCCCAACTCACAACACACACACACACAAAAAAAACCCGGGATAAACCCAGCCATAACCCAACGGCTAGCGGGGTTTATTTCGGCTACATCACAGAGAAACAATCTCAAGTCGGACGGACTCGTGCCCCTGAGGAGAACCTTTCTCCTGGTTCTTGTTGTGACCTTGGTGACAGAAACAGAAACGAGCCGCCGCCTACCTCTGATTTAACGTCCAGCGAGTCGGCGCATGTAACCGGAGTCCCATCCCCGACGAGATACGGCTCTCGGTTCACAGAGCTTTACAGTTATTCTCTGGGCGCTGTCCTTCTCCTTGATTTCGCAGTTTTTTGTGTCCACAGTCAAAACAGACGAAGACACCCCAACGACTTCCTGTTGGCATTTTTCAGAATAAAAGCTCAAGCCTTAACCATTGAAAAGGCAAAAATGTGCAAATGTGAATGAACAAAGACGTTTTAGACCGAATAATAAAGCTGCTTCTGGCACTCAAAAATGAATAGAGTCCCATAGTTTGTAAATCAGACAGTTGCAGTTTAATTGCAATTATCATTAACTAAATTAAAAAAATGTTCATAATCTCAATATTATGAATTTGGGTCTCAAAACTATGAAACATAATTCATATTGTGACATTATTGGTGAACTCTAATGTCATATGACTGACATATTAAGGGATATGTTGAAGAAAAATCATATACAAAATTTGAAATTAGACATTTAAAGTCAGTAATGAGACGGGTTGTCACTTTCACAAATTGCAAAGTAGTTTTGAAGAAATGACCTAAGGTAATTGGACATTATTCTGAAACAATAAATGTGAGCCTTAGGATATGCAAAGTGAAAACTTTTGAATAATAAGTCATAATAATTCAAATGTATTAAATTGTAATTATAAAAAGCTTTCCTGTGATTATGGAAAATTTTGTCTTTATTCCTTCTTCTGTGTCTAAGTAAAAGACATTGACCTACAAATAAAAGTTTTGATTACATTGATATGAGATTCATTGCAATACATATGCAGTACATAGAAAACTGGCGTAGCCCAAGTCATGACCTTCTGGGATAAACACATACTGAAAGGTCCAATAACAAAACACAGAGAAATAGTAAAATCTGTTCTGATTAAGTCACTCAAAAATATAGATCATAGGGATTTTAACAGACACTCACTTTGAAAAATACTGTATTCAGGGTCACGGAGGTCTCCTGGAGTCTATCCCAGTTCTTTTTTGAGTGAAATGCAGAAGTACAGGCAGGAAGGGTTGCGAGTCCATCACAGGGTCACATGCAGACAATCAACTACACACATTCACATTCACGTCTTTGGGCAATTTAGAAACACTAGTTCACCGGACATACGTGTTTCTGCACTGTGGGAAAAAACTACAGTTGCTGGTGAAAACTCAAGCAAGCACAAGAAGAACATGTTAACTCCACAAGAGACTCCTGCTGGGTGTCAAAATGGGAACCTTCCTCTTGTGAGGCAACAGTGCTGCTGTCAATAATGAATATAAACTATGAAACTAAGTACATATTAAATATCTGGTGGTAAAGACCAGCTAAGACAAAAGGGTCAAAATTTCCAAATATCTGTCTCGTTATAAATTTTGCTCAGTAATGGGAACTGCATCTTAAACTGCAATATGACAGAAAAGAAGAACATAGTAACTAGATAGTTATGAGTTTTTCACACAAATACAAGTAACGTAATAGCCAGTGATTTGTTCTGATAGACTATGACAAATGGGATGTGAATTTGAACTTTGTACATCAATCTCTAACTTCTTCATACTGTGAACTGCTGCACATTTCCACACTCAGATATATATATA
>JAOWBL010000018.1:10776816-10802463 GCA_028564865.1 Zenarchopterus dispar
AAAAAAAGGGTACAGCTGTTAAAACAAGTGAAATAAAGCCTTTACTTTTTGTGGCATTTCACCATTAGTGCTCTAAAATTCAATATGGTCTGGAAACCCAAGTTATATCTATTTATGGTGGACTCCAGATTCAAATGGTCCTCCTACATTTCCTAAAGATTTCACTAGAGGGCACCAACACTTGGCAGAAAGAAAGTCATATGCAGTCAATACATGCTTTTGAAAATGAACTAAATTGCTCCTAATTTCACACCAAGATGAATTGCAGAGCAAAAATGAGCTGTATAAACATGACTATTCCATCAGTGCTGGGGATCCTTGAACCTAAAACAAAACCGACTGGTTTCACCACCACTGATACAGATGGATGTCTACACTACCTGTGTTCTCATCATCGTCATCATCATCATCATCCCTCTTAGCCTGCATCTTCCTCTTCCTGCCACGGCGGCCTTTTTTGGTGGGAGTGGGAGTTCCATTTTCCTCTCCAATAATTTCACCCATGCAGTTCTCAGCATGACGCAGCATGGTGTTCTGTGGAGCAAACAAAAGTTATGACCCACAAATGACATTCTGAACACAAGAAAAAACAAAAAGCTCATTTTTACAGCAGCATGTTCAGTAAATTCTGAAGAGCCCATCCTACCCTGCGTGTGAATGTCTTGCTACACTTGTTGCACACAAAGGCAGTGGGCACAAAGTTGGGATCGTGATAGCGCTTGAAATGCATGTCCAGAAGCTGCTTCTGGCGAAACGTTTTCTCACACTGGCTGCAGGCAAAGGGCTTCTCCCCTGTGTGCGTGCGCTTATGCATTATCATGTGGCGTTCCTGCAGGATATCACCCAAAGTAATTTAACACTCAGCAGCAAAACACGTGGTAACACAGAACATGAAGCGGATATTCCTTGCAACACAAACCTGTCGGCAGCAATAGTCACACTGGTCACACTTGAAACGCTTCTCATTTTTGTGAGTCTTCTGATGTTGGATGAGAGCATAACGCTCATGAAACACAGCGTCACAGTAACGACATTTCTTCCCAGTCTCAATAAATGAGTGCTGTTTCCGCAAGTGAACGCCTGAGGAGGACATGACAAGTAGTAAGATACATGCTACACAACCTTTTACACAGATGACATAAAAAGTGAAACATTAGTTTAACAACAAATTCCTTGCTCTACAATGAAATATACTTAAATATGGTTAATGTTTCAGTCACCTGAACCATGTTTAGGATTTATTTTGCCATTTCTTTACATGGACTTTCCAGGATACTCTTGAATTTCTTTCCAGCATTTTCACATTTTACTTGCACTCAGTATGAAGCAGAAAGTGTCACACAGAACTTACCAAGGTCACTCTTGCGTGCAATGACAGTATCACAGTGTGGGCAGTGGAACTTGGCCACGTTCTCTGTGTGTTTCTGCAGGATATGCATCTTCATGGTACCGCTCTGTGTGAACCGAGCATGGCATATGTAGCACTCGTACGGCTTCTCACCTGTAAGACAGAAAAGAATATTGAGTGAGGTGCCCCTCGGTAATTGGACATAAACAAGAAGCTGACTGTATCTTGCCTGAATGTGTTCTCATGTGTCTTTTCAGTTTGTAAGTGTCTCTGCTGGCGTAGCTGCACAGACTGCACTGGAAGGGTCTTTCTCCTGTATGAGAGCGGATGTGCCTTTTCAACTTGCTCACCTGGAAAGACCGTAAAATTAGAACTTCCCCAACACAATTAGAGATTAAATTAGAAATTACCAAAATGAAAGGAAAAAACAGGGTGTGTCAACATATTACCTCCACACTGGAATAGTCGCACATGGAGCATTTGAAAGGCTTCTCATGTGTGTGTTTGTAGCGACGATGACGCACCAATTCGCCACTGGTCACAAATGCCATGTCACAATCTGTGCATTTATGTGGCCGAGTGCCTTAAAATAAATAAATAAATTTGGGAAGGGAAAAAAAAAAAAAAAAAAAAAAAGGTAAATATATAACTCTGTATTAACACAGACCAAGAGAGAGTATACTTGGGAGGGGGAAAGGAACAATTCTATTTGTAAAATGTACAATGCCAATGTGACATGATTTGGTAACCACACAGCCATAAAACCAATCTGATGACTGTGCTAACCATTACAAGTATCAAACTGCTTCCATCCTCCATATTTGACTATAACTGATGATTTACCTGTGTGTGTATTGAGGTGGTTCCTCAACAGTGTGACTGTTCTGAAGGCTCTTCCACACAAGTGGCATTTGTGCGGTCTCTCATCTGTGTGACTCTTCATGTGTCTGTCCAGGTTAGAGCGCCTAGGACAGGTGTAACTACAGAGTTCACACTGGAAAGTCTTCTTGACACCTGGACACAGGAAAACAGAGGCACTTCATTCATTTTAAGCATAATATAACAATATCCTAGCACCAATATGAGGTTTAAAATATTGCCTGTGTGGGCAATTTCCAAACACTGAGTGGACCACTAACCTTTTTTCTTGATCTTGGTAGGCTTTGGAGGCTTCATGTTACCCACAACCTTTTCTGCATTCACTTCTGACAGCAGCCCCTCTTGCTGCTCCTCCTCAAAATCATACACAGAAACATCCATGTCACGATCACCCTCTGCATAACGCAGGCGGCTCTTCTTTCCTTTCTTCCCTTTACGGGCAGCGGTTATTGGCTGGTAGTCTGGGTCCTTGGTCCATTCTGGATCTTCTTGCTGAGGTACAGATGATTCTACTTCTCCTGCCTCCTCATCTTCCCCCTCCTCCCGTGGCCCCTGTAACTCCTCATGGGCAGCCTGGAGCTCCTCCTGCTCCACAGTTTCCACTTCACCATTTGCACCAACCTTTACAACCTAAAAGAAAGCATTACACATTTAGTTAATTGTGATAAGAGTTTTTGACAAAATACACTAAGAAGATGGAATGAAAAAAAATTTTTTAAAAAGGATATTACAAAAACATGTTTTACAAGGTAGCTATGTCTCACCTGGAACCCTTCTGGCAATGGAAGGGTGTGACAGATAACTGGCTCTGCATCCTTGTTAGCTGTTGATGTCTCAACATAAGTGGCCTGGAGTCCCTCCACAGTTGTCGTGGTGACCGGCACCTGCACCAGCTGAAGCTGGCCAAGACCTAAGGCAGCGCCTGCCTGCTCCTCCATGTTCACCACCTACAGGGTGGGGGGTGTCGCACAACTTTATAGCCTGACTGAATGGCAAAACATTTCAAAAGCCCAATTACTCCTAATTTAACATGTGCTCTATACAAACCTGGAGTGTGATAATCTGTCCCTCATCACCACCAGTAACAGTGACCGTGCCACCTCCCTCCAACACTTCAGTCTTCATTTGTAGCAGAGTTGGATCCAGAGCATCCATCACCATCATCTCCATGTTACCAGTCACTTCACCCTGTGTACCTTGTATTAGGGCATCTCCACCCTCTGGCAGGACCTTTCCTTCAGAGGCCAGGGCAGCAGCCTGAGCAGTCTCCATGGAAACAACCTCGCCCTCCATGGCAATGGGCTAACCACTCTGAGAACAGATAAAAAATGTTGAGGAATATTAAAAATTCAACTCTGAAGATTATCTGCATCACTTTACTGATAAATATACAGCAGAAAAAAAGGAGTTTGTACATATGCACAAAGAACTTCGCAACTTATCTGTTCACAAGTTTTTAGCACTTTGGTCAATGCTGAAATACCTCAAAGACTTTCAGTAAATTCAAGCATGTCTAGACAAGAAAACCCTCAAACAAAAATTTAAGAAATTAACCATTTTCAGTGTTTTCTTACAAGGCGAAAAACTTTCCAACCTTAACTTTTCCATCGATTAAAATTTTTAAATAAAGCAATTTGAAATAAATCCTACACACCAGCATGGATGGATAACAACAATCTGACTTCACATTTACAAAAACTCAGCCTCAACTATTGTGCTACAATAACTTGACACTCAAAACCTTACTAGTATGAGTTTGCTTATCTTTTCTGGCCCACTTTTGTCTCATAGTTTTCCTGGTTGCCGAGGCCAGAAAACCTGGTCGTGTTTATTTCCACGGACGGAGTGAGTCGCTCAATGTCCAAGTTCAAAACACGTAAAGCAATGCTGAATGTGACTGAGGACAATCTGACTAAAACACAGCACCAAGCCAAGTGTTACTGATCCGGCTCGACCCAAGTAGTACCTGCATGTTCAAAATATACACTGAAGCACGAAATCGTGCTAGTTTGTGGCCCACTGTCTGGCTGAAGTGACCGTTAGGTCGACGTTTGAATCGAGTTAAGTTCCCTACGTTGATTACATTGATTGGGGTTTGTCTGTTTGTCAAATCATAATCAGTTGATCAGTCAATGCCGCGGAATCGCTCATCCGCCTGTTTTTAAGACACACACTTTCCATATCGACGTAAACAGCCGAAAAAAAAGTGTGTAAAAATTGACAAACCATAGTTTAAACAGGGCATGGTACTTAAAACTCTCCAGTGATAGTTGGTTAAGTCGTGAAGCGCGACTACGTCTGAAAACAGGAAACAAAGGGCACGATAAAATGGACGTCAGGCCTCAACAAAGTTAAAAGAGAAATGATGGTAAATATGGCCATCCCTGGGGAAATACGCAATTATAGCAGCCGAAAAGCCCCAACACGTTCGACAGAGACGGGGAGTTACAGTTTATAGACGGATTTAGTGTATTTTGGATAACGATAGAGGGAGACAAACACCCCCCGCCAGCCGCCTGGCCGGTAAGCCCTACCGTGACACCTAGAGGCCGTCGACGGCTCCTACAAAAACCTCCCCTTGTTTGGACCCAAAATAAGGTTTTAACTTACTCCCCGTTGCTTCCTTTTCTCCTTATAGTCGCTTAGAAGTTCAGTGCCCGCGATCGCGCCTTTCAGTCCCGCAGCGGAGAGCGTCTGTGCTGCACCGAGCTAATAATTTTCTCCCGCTTTGGAAGAGCAGGCCTAACACAAAATGGCGGCCCATAAGTGCTAACGCGGCTGCGCGCACAGAGGACTTGGGGGAGTAAAGGGGCGGAGTCGAGCCTCGGCTCCTCGTGATGGCGCCAGATTTGAACTGTGGTGTGGGCGTGGCGATCTGGGAGATATCGGTGTTGATCAACAGAACCAGTGGACTATCGATCAGCTTTCGAACAAGAACTGCATCTAAGTTTTGTTCTGGGTTTTTAAAATTTTAACAAGTCGTTCTTGAGTCAGTAATTTTGTCACGTTGTGCTTTGCAAGCAATTCACAAAGACGGCCACAAGGGGGTAGTATAAACGTTGGGACTCAGTACATTCACACAGGCACAAGTCGTGATTGATCAACTCCATCGAGGGAACGGATGGTGATGTAATGATGAACTTCAACATGTTAAATCACTCGGAAGAAAAGGTGAATTAGTAGCCTTTATCATACATTTCTAGTCAGTTAAAACCGCTAGAGAAAGAAAGACCCAATCAGATGGCAAAGCATGTTTGGCCAAACAAGACACAGATCTGCCACTTTCTTGTGGTTCACTCGTGGCAAATATCAGGATGAATGTACCTGCCTAAACTTAGCCACACATTCACCAAACATGGACTACATTTGGATTTTTTTTTTTTTTTTTTGGTCTTTAATTACATCTAACACTCACAACACTTAACTACAAAACAACATCAAAGCTGACTTGACATTTGGGTCACAACACATGCCATCTCTCAAGTTAGATCCAGCTTATGAGCTATAAGGCCACTTCTAGACCACTTAATACTTAAAAGTGTTGTAATCAAGCCATAACTAACTGTATACAACAAGTGTAGCTCAGATTAGGCTTAAATTCATCTGGTGTTTAGGCAGCTTCTCTAATGTCAGCAAATAAAAATAAAAGAATTTTAATAAAAGTTGACTTTGGTAATATCAAAGTCTATCCTTCAATTAGAAGAGAAATTCAAGTCTGCATCCTTCACTTTTATGTGCAGATTATAAATAACATAACTGTACAGTTGTACTCAGAGTTACAATAGTTTTGCATTTTTAAAGAGTTTTTATTATTTCATTATTCAGTTTGTTTGATTATTTTAGTTTAGTTTTAGTTAGTTTAACAAGGGCGTCAGTAGTTTTAGTTTTGAAATATTGGTTGGGTTTAGTTTAGTTTTAGTCTTGGTTTTAGTTTTTGAGGTATTGATTAAAAAAACCTAGGATGAAAGAATCCCCTCAACAGTGCCCTACAGATCAAAATTCTGTTATTCTTTCATTTAAGTAATTAGAATTAGAAAAAAATAATTAGTAATAGAAAAAATGAAGTGCTAAACATAAAATACAAGACACTAAACAAAAATGAAAACGTTAATTTTATCTTCAATTCTATTTAATTTTAGTTAGTTTTGCAAGCGTTAATATTAGTTTTTATTTACTTTTCATTTTATAAAAATGTTTAGTTTTTACTTTGAATTATTTCTTACTTTATTCCAGTTAACCTGATTATTTATGTATATATGCCTTTAAAAATAAGAACAAGTAATTGTGACTGTGTTTCATGTTTCGTTTTACTGTTAGTGAAATGATTGCACTGATCTTTTTGTGTGTTGTAAATATCTTATTCACCTTGTGGGTGAACCAACCACTTATAATGTAGTTAACTGGAAAAAACATCTAAATTTCAGGTTTAATCTGCCATCATGGTGACCCTTTGTTTTCTGTCAGAATTAGATTTATTTAATAAACATAAATTCACCTAACACTAAATGAAGTCCGTGTTTTGTGGTACTGTGCTAGACGCCACAACTACAAACTAATAATACCAGTTACTTTTTAGTGGATATAAGGCCTTTTGATCAATTAAATTTTTTCAAAGAAGATCTAGCTGATTGCTTTCTTCATGAATCAATTTATTGATTTAAAAACATTTACAGTACTTTTAGAGAAAAAAAAGAGAAAAAAAACTAGGGGGCTTAGAAACTATGAAGATGAGCTGTTGATAATTTGTCAAATTGTTGATTTAGACACTGACTTTAATTGTGGAATTAATTCTTTATATAATTCATTTGTTTGAAAGTCTTCTGCATATTTTATTTGAAAGATTTCAATTTGTGAAGTGCTGCTAGATAGATTTTGAGTTGTAAATAGTACAATATTATTGTTTAAATTAAAGTGGAGCTGAAGTATGAAAATGTAGAATAATATTGTATTAAAATACTCAAACTGACAAATACATGTAATCCGTAGGCACAGGTTTTGAGAAATACTCTTAGTTATGTTTTTGAATTTCACACTCTTTCTCTTCCTTAAAAGACCTGGATAGTGTTTTTTTTTTTTTTTGTCTGAAATTGTAATCTCATTCCTGTGATGGACCGGCAGTCTGTCCAGAACTGCAATTCTTTTTGTCAGAGAGAGCTGGGATAGGCTCCAGCAGACACACGTCCCTAAATAGGAGTAAGCGGGTATAAATGATGGCTGAATGGAAGAGATGACAAGCTAAACCTAACATGTATGCTTTCATGTCATAGATATGAATAAAGTTAAGCTTTGGAAAGTAATACTACATGTAATCCAACTTGCAAACATTAACATGCAGCTCTTGCATTTGCACCTCATCACTAAAAGAGCTGATATCACAATAATTTGTGGGGGAAAACTGAACATGTGGTACTGACAAGAGTTGAACATTATTCCTGGGTTGTAAGGCTGGTTTGAGTGTTAATTGATCCATATGGAGCAGTCCACATTATTTTTCCCCAAAGCATATAAACTGTTTAAGAAAAATGAAATATGATCTCTATATACAAATTATATAGATAAATATTTTAACTAGTTTGAATATCAAATATTTAACCAGGAAACCCACCTTCCATGGAAGCTGTCACATATGTTATCAGGGGAATCAGAAGTGATAATACTTACAGTAATACAGAGGAGTCTGCAGAAGCCAACCAGCCTCGTTGTTTTAACAAAGATTAAATGACCGTCCACAATGATATTTCAGTCTCTTTAATATAAAAGCAGAAAATATTATTTAGAGGTAAACAGATGAATGGATTGGTGGATTATTGGCCATTTTTTTATGGCATATGACACGTGGCATATAAAAGCCCATATTGATAAACCTCAAGATAATTTGTAAACAAAATAAAATCACATAATGGTCAGACCTGAAAATAGATCTGGATGTCATTAAAACTTTGATAAACCAACAAGAATAGATGTGCCTGAGATATTTACTGTAGAAACTGGTGTTTTGGTGTTTAATGCTTTGGTTTTTATAGTCTGGGTCATCTAGCACAGTTTACCATAGATTTGGTGACGTGTTGTTTTGAAATTTACAATAATAGATTTACAATAATAGTAAAATGTGTAGTTCTGCAATTTTTGAGCAAAAACAATACACCAGGTTGGCCTCCAAGTTACAGCATCAGAGCATCTTTTCCGCATATGAAATAAATTATTAATTTGTTACATAACCAACAGAACATTTTGTGCATTTGTGTGTCTTCAAGAGATGGCATAAGAGTTTATGTGTACCTGATGAGGGATAGGATGCATGTGTGTAGCAAATGTCAGGGTGTGGTGACTTTATCCTCGTCTTTATGCCTCTTCTTATTTTATCACCATCGTTTTCTGCTGGTTTTCCTCTCTGAGAGGGGAGGGGGCAGAGAAAGGCGAGGTTCTGTTGTCAGATCTGTCAGTCTAGCCAGCTTGGCCCCTCCCACTTCAGTGGAAGCATTACATACTGCTGGTGCTCATGCTCTTAGCAACGGTGCCTCAGCAACAGAGCCACGGCAACAGAGCTCCACGGCAACAGCGTGCCGTGTCTCCCCAATGGAGCTGCCATTGGGCGGACCAGCTCTCAGGCACTACACCCAGAGCAGGCCGAGACCTCACCGACAAAAACTGAACTATCGTCCCAGCAGACCGCAGGTACTGTGCAGGAGGATCAGAGAGGTTTGACAAAAATGGAGTGTGAGGGAAAGGTTGTGTGTATGAGGAGGGAAAATCCAAGGGAGGGAGAGAAGAGATGTGCGGTAGGGTACAGAGGGGAGAGGCAGGGGGAAGGGAAAGGATGGATGGGGAGTGCTGTGAAAGATGCTTGGTCCCTGCTTGAATAAGCTAGTCCTGGTCACTGGCTCTTTGAAGGATCTACATTTTATTTTCTGCCTACGTGAGGATGACATTAACGAGAGCAGGTGGTAGTTTGGTCTGATTTTCCTTTTCTAGCTCCTATTGGAAGAAAAAGGTAATGACATTTAATTCTTTCATATGTTTCAAAATGTAGAGTGTGTATGATCCATGTTTCTACTGAGCTAATAATGTCACACAGCTAATAAGCTGAAGAAACACAGTCCCTCCCTTGGAGACAAAAATCATGCAATTCCCCCGACAGGATATCATGTAACGGTGACTTCTGCTAAATCTGTGTTCTGCATCAGTCTCCTGACTTTCATTATTACTTGTGGGCATAGATATGATCATGGTAATGCAACATGGTATAGCTGCAGTTCTGATATCACATTACCTTTATTGGCAAAATGAGTTACCGTGCTCTCATTCTGCATAAAATCCAGTGACAACACCCCCCAATATATGTTACCGAGCAACTGAGTCCCAGGAGGCCTGCTTCGTAGCATAAATGGATGAGAGAATCACGCCAAAATACACATATAGAGGCAGGAGGAACAGTAGTGTGTGGGTATCAGAGGCGATCATTGCATAATGTGAAGTTATATGTGATTCGAGCTGCTCTTCATCAACAGTTTGATTGTTGGTGTCTGTTTTATATTTTGTGTATGTATGGGTTAATCAGGAGACGATAATTGAGAGTGAAAATGAAGTCCTCGAGCTCATGGGGCGAGTGGATGAAGGCGTTGAGGAGTTTTTTACAAAGAGGGTACTTCCTACAGATACACTGTGAGTAACTGACAGATTACACTCCACGGTGGATGGGTTTAGGTGAAGCTAGAGCAACTAGATTTTTAATTATATTATTATTTTTGTGTAGGAACAAACAAGATGAGGAATCTATCACAGTACAAGAAGTGGCTCCTGCCAGCTCTGTCCCTTGTCCACCACCGACGAAAACACTCAGGAGGAAGCTTGGCGATTTCTTTACACTAAAGAAGAGGCGAGGTTTGAAATCAGAGACAAGCCAGGAGGGGCGTCCCAAAAAAGCCTCCATCGCTGATCTCATTCGCCCTCTCAGGGAGGTTGCCAGGTCAGAGAAAGACAAAGATAAGGACAGAGTAAAGGAGCACGACAAAGAAAATGAAAAAGGTAAAGCGAAAGAGCATCCCAGTGCTGTCACTGGAGAGTCAGCTGTTCAGGAGACACCTGCTAGTGGTGATGCTCTGCTGAGGGGTGAGGCGGTGCCTCCCCGCCGTGCTCTCAGAGAGGGGAAATCCCAGTCTCTCATTCTGCTGTCAGGATCAGCTGCAACAGGGACGACCAATGCCAGAAACGCTGCCAAGGTCAGTGTCACTATGGATATGGATAAGTGTCACTATGGATAAAATTTTCTGTGCCTTTATAGATGTACATATATATATATATATATATATATATATATATATATATATATATATATATATATATATATATATAGAAAAAAAACATGCCGTTGCTGGTTTCAGAAACAGTTTGAGGGCCAACATAGCTTTGAGCAGAAACTGCATCTCATGCTTCAGCGTATTGGAGTTTCCAAATCTCAGCAGGGAGGACCTCAGGTGAGTGGCTGTGTGTGTCTGAGTTTGGGCATTTAGGCTGTCCAAGTCCTGGTGAATGGAGTGAAAGTACTTCTTTTCTTCTTGTAGAATCAAGAGGGAGAGATGAAAAAGGCAGAGTCTGAAGGTATGTCATCTCATCTATATGATGTGTAATATGATTACACTTTTCTTCACTTCAGCTTATGGTTAATGAAGTTAAATTAATCTCTGAAGCTGAAGGATTTGCATTAAAAGCACAGACTTATTCATGTAAATCCGATTTTCATTGAAAAATTAAAATTTAACAGGCACAGTATTATTACATCCAGCAGGACAATTTGGCTGTCTCACTTTATCATAGTAGCACAATTTGGAGTTTAATTACTCTAAATAAGATGTAAATCTTTGTGCTTCAGGTACCATCATTGACAGTAATTCAGAGCCCCCTCCCACTTTCTCCAAACCTCGAACAATGTCCGCATCCTCAGGTAAAACACAGCTAGATAGTTACTGTGTCATGTGTACACATAACAATCAGCTTAATCAATCGTATGTTGATATTTTTTCTCTTTAGACACAAGGCATCAAATTCGAGCCAGTGTGTCAGCACACGAGGCAGCTGGGAAGCCTGCTCTTCCTCCAAAACCAGTAATCAAACCAGGTCCACCCCCCACAACATCTGGTCGCAACACACCTGAGAACGAGCTAGCCCAGATACAAGAAGCAGAGCCGACCACACCCACTAAACTCAGTCCAGCTGTAGCTCCGTCAGCTCCGTCAGCTCCTGCTACGCTGGCTCTCACTGCTACCGTCACTCCTTCTGTACCGACAATCTCAAACTCAGTCCCTGACTCAGCAAGTGTTACAGTTTCCCCGTCAAATACTATAACTCCTGCTGACACAGATATATGCACTAACTCAGTTAACCCCACTGCAGCAGCTACGACACCCACGAGTGGTACAGCACTAGAAAGCAAAGCCTCTATCTCCAGACCTAGTGCTCCTACCTCTGAACCAGCAACCTCTACCTTCCCAAGTACCACTACACCAACAGAGCCTCCCAGCACTATCTCAGTTCCTGCCATCTCCCCACAGTCCATTCCCCCAGACATCTTTGTCACTTCCACCTCAGAAACAATATCTACATCTTCCATTACCACCAAGGAAGCTCTTTCTGCTCCCAGCCCCCAATTTTCAGTTACCACAATGTCAACAAATCTGTCAGCTTTGTCAGAGCTGAATGGCGCTCTCTCAGTTAATGCTGTTACAACATCTAGAGATGTTACAGATATTTCTGACACCATTACAACTTGTTCCCCTTCCACCAGCACATCAGATATGCTATCAAACCTGTCGACTACCGTCACTTCAATTCCTGAAACTGGTGATAAAACTACTTCTTCATTTGTCTCCAGTAGCTCTGTGAAATTAATTTCTTCAGTACCTAAAACTACATGTTCTCCTCCTATCTCAAGTGATACGATTACTGCTGCAGTTTCACATGACATTCCCATCACTACATCCTCCAGCGTTGTCTCTGGAGCCCTTTCTCCCACAACCTCAACTTCTTCTGCCACTGATAAAACCATCAGTCCAACCTCCAACGGCTGTGTGACCTCTGTCTCCCCACCCTCAGTCACTCTCAGCCATGTTGATGTCTCCATTCCCTCTACTTCTTCCGGTGAATTGAAACCACCAGATACCCCTCCCATCACCACTAGTTTAACCCACAAAGATGCCGTTTCCACCAGCAATTCAGCAAGTGCTGCTGCAATTAGCTCCCCACAAACAACTGGCTCAGAGCCACCTTCTTCAGACAAAGTCAGCACTTCCCTCACTCCATCTGTCTCTAGCCCACTCCCAACTGATACATCAAGTGCCACTTCTCACCAGTTGACCAGTCCAGCACTGTCTAATGATAGTCCAGGCCAAGATAGTGTATTACAGACATCCAATGAAGAAAGACCTGGGACAGAAAAAGAAGGAGAGCCAATAGGAAAAAGCACTGGTACGTTTTAAACTCTGTTAATGTGTAATATATGGCTCCTAGTACTGTTCATGTTGTTAGATTGACTGCCTCGGGTATTTTGTTTCTCCACAGAAGACGAGGAACTTCAGATGGTCCAAAACAGCAAGTTAGATGAACCTGAGGAGAAGAAGAAAATGTCCAACAATGAGAAAAAGAGTGACGATGGCAACGGCAAACCAGCAATTGATAACTCTAGCGAGACAAGAAAAGAAGCACAGGAAGAAAGTGTGAAAGCTGAAGAAGACACTCTGGCTGAAGCTGAATCGGGCGAAAAGGCCGAGGAAGGCAAAGATGAAGCTGGCAAAGAGATTCAAAAGCAAGAAGAAACTACATCAGTGAGTGATAAGTGAAAACAAGAGGTTGCTGAATACGGGACCAACTACTGTGACGCGCAGAAGAGGCCACAGTAAAGGGTGCGGGGGGGAGGGAGTGGGGATGATCCATGGCACTTCCTACAGGGACCACCACATTACAGCAGCACACCACAAAGGGTGGGCCACTGGACCAAAGAACTGAGATCCCCTTGGTGTGACGTAATAAACAAATCCAGCAGTGTCCTTGTCCTTTTTTAATTTATGTTTGAGATTTTGCATTGCACGTATGATTATGTATAATAAGAAATCTAACTGTGGTAAAATACACCATGTTTACAATAGATGGATAAGAGACATAATTATGACTATTAAATGGAATATTCGATTGACTGACTCGTTCTCAGATTTTTTGCATGTTATTTTATGCAAGGACACATACACACACACATACATACATACACACGATACCTGACTGGTTATATACGTATACACTATACATTTGGCATGCAGCTCAGTCTTTGGTGAATAATATGATTTCCTTTATACAGCAGGATAAGAAAAACAAACATGACAACAAACTTGTTTCTTTTTTGCAGAAAGAGTCAAACATTTCTAGTTCTGATATTTAATAGCGTTAACCCTAACACATAATGTTCAAGTTCCAAAATGGTTGTTCACCATTCTTACCAGCAGGTGTCGGTAGTTGTAGCGATCACCCTCAAAACTGCTGTGTTTTCACCCGGAAGAGGAAGAACAAGAGAGTCGAAGGCAGAGACGGCGAAGAGGGGAGTTATCTCTGTTTCTTTTGTTGTTTTGTAAACCTGTTAATTAACAAACCGGCTTATCACCGGTGGTGCACGTCCAGGAGGATTTAGTGTCGTCGATAAAGATGTCGGTCGTACCTCCCAGTCGCTCGGCCACCGGCTGGCCGCGCCGCGGTGACCAGTTCGGGAGCAAATACATCAGCGGGCCCGCTAAACCGCTCACACTGGAGAGGACCATCAACCTGTGAGTTCACACAGGGAAATACTTTACTCTAGATACTCATCCGTATTAATGAATGAATAAACATCCAGTTTTTAGATTGCTCTATAGCGAATTGGTTTTTGTTTGCTGCAAAAAAATGCATTTCCGTTCAGGGAATCCAGCAGATAACCACTATAAGTGACAATAGTCTGCTGTCAGAGACAAGGTCGATGTCTGTTTTTACAAAAAGAGTTTGAGCTTTTTAAATGAGATTTTTTAATGGAAAATACTTAATACTTTAATTGGACTAATAACCGAAAACGCAGTTTGATTTTTTTCTTATTAATTTTTGAGCTCAAAATTTGTTTAATTGGTTAAGTCGACCGAAATTCTTATCTATATTAAATATATATTAATATTGTTGTTATAATTATTGACAATTGACTCTTCAAACCAGGTAATTTAACAAAGGCAGGATTCTGTGAAATTTTGTTTTGTATTATTTTTTTTATTATTATTTATATTTCAGGGTTTCAGTTTATGAACTCGTTCATTAATCAAGTCAATAACTGGCTGGCAGCCTGACTAATCAATACTTAGCACCAAGTTTGGCATTTTTGTAAATAACATTATAGATTTGAGTCAAAATGCCAGAATACACCAACCACCTCTCACAGTTTAATAATAGGTAAGTTGATATTTTTAGCTTGCTTGTGTTTTCTATCTTTATTTTAAAAAAAAAAAACAAAAAAAAAACTAAACTTAAATAAGGTGCTGCCTTTTTAAAGAATAGAAACTAAATACACAAGCAGATGTATATGTTCTCAACCACTAAACTTTTTGGACTGTTTAATTGATTTATCAAGCGAAACTCCATATTTAAACTTTTTCCTTCCAAGCCCCATAAAAGTTAATGTCTTATACCTTACGTTACATACATTACATGCTGTATATTAAATAACATAAATATGAGTCACACCGCTCCATCTCTAGTCATGATTAATGAGTTTTCTTCCCCCCCAGATATCCTCTCACCAATTACACATTTGGGACCAAGGAGCCTCTGTATGAGAAGGACGGCTCTGTGGCTGCCAGGTTCCAGCGAATGCGGGAAGAGTTTGACAAGATGGGCATGCGCAGGACGGTGGAGGGTGTTCTTATTGTCCACGAACACAGGTTGCCACATGTGTTACTTTTGCAGCTGGGCACAACTTTCTTCAAACTGTAAGTAGTAAATGCTCAGAGGTTCTTGTGTGAGCTGGAGAGGTGACTTCTGCTGCACAGATGTCTGACAGTTTGCCTCTCTGCTGCAGGCCTGGTGGAGAGTTAAATCCAGGAGAAGATGAGGTGGAGGGTCTGAAACGCTTGATGACTGAGGTTAACAACATCACAGTACAGTCTCAATGTCTTTTTGTGGTGAGAGAGCCGTTTATAAGTTTATTAAACTTTGATTGATCGCTAGATCCTTGGACGCCAGGATGGAGTGAAGCAGGACTGGGTGATTGATGACTGCATCGGTAACTGGTGGCGCCCCAACTTTGAACCTCCACAGGTTGGTACACATGGATGACTGGAGTAAGAAATGGTTTCAAGTAAAATTTGAAAAATAATTCATTTTTGTACCATCTTGATAGAGTTTGATATTTTAACTGAAATCAATGGATGTTTTAAAATGTTTCATCAGTCTCTGGTTCAGATTTAAGCAAGTAGCTTTAATCAGATATAAAATACGAGCCAGAAGTTTAGAAATATGTACTTATTCAAAATGAATTACATAGTTTGGTACTTCTGAGATTCAGACAAATGTATTTTACTTTCTGACTTTCACATGCAACACCACTGATGTGGAGTGAAGTTAAAACATTGAAAACGTATATAAATATGAACATTTATAGAGGTTGTTGGGCCTTAGTCTATTGTGTGTATTATATTTGGTGAGTACAACAAAATACAGATGGTTTCTATTTTCTGCTGCACCCTGAAGCAAACAGAATAATCTGGTCATGTTGAGGTCTCATTAGGTCTTTTCTTTACTCACTCAAGACCAAAATATCTGTTAATATGTTAAATGTTATTGTGTGAACATTTGTATGACCTAATCTTAAGCTGTTTCTTCTGTAGTATCCTTATATTCCAGCTCACATCACCAAGCCCAAAGAGCATAAAAAACTGTTCCTGGTTCAGCTGCAGGAGAAAGGTCAGTTTTTTTGTTTTTCCACTAGTGAAATTACTGTATTTTAAAATTTAATTGATATAAAGTTTATAGAAGTGTGATATTGAAAATGGAGTACACATGAACATGTTTTCGACACCTGTGATTGGTCTTTCTGCAGCACTGTTTGCTGTTCCCAAGAACTACAAACTAGTGGCTGCGCCGTTGTTTGAACTCTATGACAACGCTCCTGGATATGGACCAATCATATCCAGTCTGCCTCAGCTATTGAGCAGGTAACGTTAACTTCATGCTCTTGCCACTTTGTACATCTGAATTTTTTTCTGTCTTTCTTTTGTCTATTAAGAAAAAAAATATTTTATTATTATTATTGTTGTTATTTTTAAATATGAAGCGTTAACCTTATCGCAGAGCTGTTTTACCTGTCTTCTATATATAACACATTGGATCACTCCTCTTTTTGTGATATTTAATTAATTTTTTTAAGTCGATTTTCAAGTGGAGACGATGTTGTAAAATGTAATGAAAACTTGGTTAATTCAGTTTTATGCAATTTTTACCATTTAAACCTTATTTGAAATTGAACATGGTAAAAGAAACTAAAACTAAGATGGTCAATGTTAGTGGTTCAGTGTAGTCTCTGTTTGATGCCAGCAACATGTTTCTGAAAAAGTTTGTTTTTGCAATTATAAAATACAACTCATTTATGGAAAATGGACTTTTAAAATCAGTTTTCATTGTAAACGCACTGCTTTGATCATTGAGACTTCTGGCCTAAAAACTATAAGTATATTTTAAAAAAAGGCATGCACTAATATTTTGTTGAACCGGCTTTAGCTTTGATTTACAGCATCTGCTCACTGTGACATTGTTTTTATAAACCTATGCAATATCATAACATTTATCCCCTCTAAAGTTGTAAGATCCTATGTTTATGACACTGTGTTGGACCACTGTGTAAGGTTTTCTTCAGAACATGGCTGAGATTTGTAAAGGGGTTAAGTTATGGGCTTTGTGGTGGCCAATGCATGTATGAAATGTGTTTCATGCTCCTTGAATTGACAAATCCAGATATTCTCATCAATAAACAGATTTATTGATGAGGAAAACATGCTCATTCAGTAAATTGAGCACTTAATGTTGCTGAACCTGCTTTATATATCCATCCTGATCTCTTCTCTGAGCAGTAGAGTCTTTCAAAAGTCAGAAACTGAATCTGCATCACAGCTTCTTTAATAAAAATAACACTCTTAATATGAAATGGACCAGCAGCAGTTTATTTTTCACATTTATTAGAGAATAAATGTTTTTATTTGATTAATAGTTTGAAAGAAACTTGTGATTTCTTATAATGAACTTTTTTTTTTTTTTTTAAATAGGTTCAACTTCATCTACAACTAACCCGAGTGAACAAAAGTGTGTTTGGCTGTCTCTGTGAGCGCAGCCGGAAACATGGTGAAGAAAAGGACTTCCACCTCTGGCTTAATTTTTACAAAAGAGAAGCTCGTCATGTCAGATGTTTTGAAAGTCCACAGGGGTGTTTATACTGTTGTCACAAGAAAATGCAAATGTCAAGTCTGTCTTTTCTTCTACTTTTTTTTCTTTCTTTTTTTTAACTTGAGAAACTGCAGCTTTTGTAGTGTGCAGGTGTGTATTTGGAACTTGATTTTATGTTTGCATAAAGGATGCCAATGTTTAATTAAACAAAATATTACATTGCATTTCTTGTTGTTTTAACCTGTAACAGTGCTGTTTTTCTTTTTAATAAAGCAGTCTTTTGTGTATGTTTTTATAAAATTCAAAGAGCTGGTGAGTGTGACTAAGCAGTGGTTTTTAAAATTGTTTCTCTTTTCTCAGCTAAATTCAGGGACTTGCTTCTAAACATGTTGATAGACATAGAAAAGTAACAACTGAAAATACATCAAAAAACTTTTAAAACTGAGTTTGGGAGTTGGAAAGTAAGTCTGTTTTTACCATGCAAATTTTACACTGTATCTGCAGAACTTCGAGATTCGCCAGCCAGCAAATGAATAAAAAATCCTAAAATAATTGGGTCCATATCCAGGAATGAGTATCATATCTGAATTTGATTCATATTTGCCCCTTGTGCACAAAATTTTGCTTAAAATCTACCCAGGAGTTTTAGAGGTATATCTCTGGTGCTGTGGGATAGGCTGAAAATGGTTAAAGCAACTTATTTCCAGGGATTTCAAGAACATTAATGTCAGGCCTTTTGATGAGTAGATAAATACTAAACTCCAGAAGAAAGCAGCAGTAATGCCAAGCGACAACACCAGGAACAAACACAAGAAGCTGGAAAAACACCAAGGATCTAAGGAGCAGATAAGATGTGGAGGGTGAAGGCAACAGTGGAGCGACTGTCAGTTGAGGCAGTTGGAGCTGTGACCTCCAAGAAAGTGGTTCTACACCAGAGACCTTGGTCCAGAAGAACACAGTCCTTGAAACAGCAGCGCTTCATAAAACCCTCAACACCTAGACCTCTGGTAGATGACCCAAACTTGAAGAGTTCAAGAGTCCACAGAGAGTGGGAGAGGATGGAGTTTATACAAAGCCTCTCTGAAATTCTCAAAAGATAAAAGGAACATTTCCAATACTTGTAGTCATTGCTTTAATTTCACAATATAAATACTTCTTTTCTTTTTTAATCCCTGTTGTACCTGACAGTCTTTACTCAGGGCAACAAGTTTAAAACGCTCCGTCCTAACGTCACTTTCCCGCGACGCGCTGGGACCTGGCACAGTTATGGTTACACGCTGCACCCACGCTCGGTAGCAGCAAGTTTAATCTCCCCAAAGTTCATGTTTGCTTGTTTTCACCACTGAAAGTTTCTGTCATGAGCTCCAAACGAGCGGTGGATGAATGCGACGACACAGACGAGAAAAGGAGGAAGAAGAAGAAGAAGAAGAGCTGCGAGGTGAAGGCGGAGCTCTGTTCAGGTGTGGAGGACCAGCAGGTGAAGACGGCCGTGAAGGAGGCGTGGACCCGAGGGACTCCCTGCAGCCAGGGTTAGTAGACGAAGACTGTCATTGCAGCCGATCAGTAGATGCTGATTGTATACTCACAATCTTCACCCAGATTAATCTAAAATGGCCTTTTCTTTTTCCTTTTTTAAATATACCATTTTACACCGTCACTGAGGGTGTGAGGTGACAATCATCAGGAAATGTCTATTTTCCTTTTATATAAGAACACACAGCACTGTTTCAAACCCTCACTTTCACTAAATATATTTATATATTTATTACCCACAAACATCTCACTTGTAATGTTATTGTGTTTGTTTTTAAGCATTCATCTGGTATATCCAAATATACTGAAGTACTGTCATAATGGCTACCTCCTCCCAGTGTACAGAAAAATAAATAAACCTAGAATCAAAATAATTTTGTGGCATTGTATCCTGTAATCTTGATTTTTAAAAAATGTTTTTGTGGATTTTATGTAGTGCGCCTATTAAAAGTTGTTAAAAATAAGATAAAAAAAAATCATATTCTAATCACTTCCCTGGCTTTGAAGTTGTTACTTTGTCATAACAAAAGTCATAATTAGTTTAATCAGCTGCTCCTTTACTTCACATGACCTCAGTCTATGTAGTCATACAAGAAAAGGAAGTACCCTGTCTTTCAATTGGAAAGTTGAAAGTGTCAAGGGATAATGATTAAAATCAAACAAACAAAATAAACCATGTCCTTACAAGCACTAAAAATGAGGTAAATAACCTCACTTGAACAACATTTTATAATAATTAGGTTGAGTTTATCATCTAATGTAATGTACTCAGGTTCTGTGACTGCAAATAAGCCCCAAGCATTACCTCTCCATCATTGGGCCTGACACTTCGTAGGAAGTGTTTGCTGGTCAGCAACAGTTGCCTTAGGTCATTGCTGATATTGTTCCTCTTAGGCTTTTTGTTAACACATAACTGAAAGCCTTGACATCTGCTTTCGGCTTTATGGCTCTATGTACACATGAACAGCAGAAGCTACAGTTAACGCCAAGCGGAGGCGATTAAGAGACTCAAGAAAGAAATGACGGAGGGGAAAATGAGAGAGTGATGGAGCAAGAGACCAAACAAGAGTAAATCTTAAACATCGTAAAAGCAACTCAGTGTCCATGCCAGTTTGGGGGCAGCTAAAAATGACAAACGTTCCTTTGTGCTTTATTAAATTTGTTAGTGGTTTACTGTACCAGAGCCTGGTGGAGGGCAGCAGATGAAACCAGTAATGTTTGTTTTAATTAAAAAGTTAAGGGAGATGTTTGGAAGAAGACCTGAGTGATCTGGACACAGAATAATGAAAACATTGATGCTGCCATGATGTAGAAACGATTGTGGCGGGACCCAAACGCAGGAGATGAGGACGGCAGGAGTGTAAAACAAAAATTCTTTAATAAAACAAAAGAGGAACATGAACAATGATCCAAGAAAAACTCAAAAGCTAAAAGTAACATCCCAGGAGAGAAACGGTACGTCCCAGCAGGGAGGACTGGAAAGACGAGGCAAGATATACAAACAGGACTGAGGAGACGCAGGTGGAAACAATCAGGGCAGACAGGAGTAAGGGAAGTCTAATTATAAACACAGGGACACAGACTTTCAAAATCAAACCAAAAACCCAATTCATGACAGATGCATTACAAAACTAATCTGCTGATTTTAAATTCAAATGCCAAAGTGAACAAATACTAAAATGTTTAAATCAGTTCTATACTTCACTGGTAACAATGAAAGTGTGCAACTCCAGACGTGATTTACTTCGTGTTACTGTAGTTTGTTTGTATTGTTGAGCAGGAGATTTGGAGTTGGACTGCCACCCTTTTCCTCACTGCATCATCAAGAACTTCCTCAGGAGCAAAACCTTCGTTGAAAATCTCCAGAGTGAGCTGCTGGAACTCAACTTCCACGAGAAGTCAAATGATTTGTACAAATTTAAACAGGTGTCCAGAGACTTGATTCCTTCGCCTAATTTGGTCTGAGCCTTTTTCTTCATATGTATAGATATTTATTTATTTATTTTTTGTTGTTTCCTTGTAGTCAGATGACTTGAGGAAGAGAGAAGAACCCCATATCGCAGGACTGAGGTAACAAAGTGTGCGTTATGTGTGATATAGGTTAGTGTGAGCTGCTGTAACGTAGTTATGTGTGGGGTGCTTTCAGGTGAGGGAGCTTATTCTTTTGGGTGATGAATAACAGGCACAACATGCTAAAAACAGATGCCCTATTTTTATGCACATTTTTATGTGTTATTATTGTCTCTTATAAGAGGTGGGGTTGAGCCACTGACGCGACAATTAATGGCCAGTTAATCTACTGCTCCACTGCCTGATCCGCAGTTTATCTGTGACACCAGACACACAAACCTACTTTTATTGTAATCAATATTTTTTACCTCACAGAGTGACCCTTTTTAAAAAAAATTTTAAAGTACTACCTTGTTAGGTTATAGAAGCAGATAAATTTATGACTGTTGAACTTAAGTGTGCCATCTTAAGGATCCTGGAAATGTGCATGACTGGCTCATGGATGAGACTTGACAAGACTCACGGGACTGGAGCTATTACTGATGTTATCATTCACATCTGTATCTTTCCTGCTTTTACCATGTCCCAACTGTCTGCTGTGCAACTTTAATTTAGGTTATATTCACACTACCAGGCACATTGTTCAAAAGACACAAATCTGAGTCAGTAAAGATCTGATTTGAATTTGATATGAATGCAACAGCTCTCTGAAACGGTGTGTTGCAGAAACTATTTAACAAGTTTCATTTTTATCAATTTGTCACATGTTAAACCATGATGAAACAGGAGATTTGATTAATTCAAAATACAAACCGCCAAAGTTGGCAGAGAGCATTAGGTTATTGCTGATATTTTTCCACTGACAGCTGTAGCTTTCATCTATTGTTGCTGAAATGCAGTTGGACTGTAATTATGAGGATTAATGATATTAAAAGCAGCTTTGGCTGCTGTGTCCACCTCAGGACACATGCAGGACTACCAGACTTCAGTGCTCAACTAATCCAGTTATTGCAATATCAACTCAAACTCAATATTATCAACTTCATAAGGACATTTTTGGCAGTTCAGCTGCTTTGGATCCTGTTAGATGGCAAATGTGAACATTATTACAAAATTGCCTTTTGAAATGCTTTTACTGTTAAAATTTTACTTATTGCTGATCAATGTGCAGTAGTTAATGAATGATTAATCATCCTTGCTGTAGTTGTGATCAGTGTCTGCATTCTTAATTAAAGTCAAGGACATTATTTTATGAAGAGTATGAATTGAAGATTTTTGGGGTGTAACCATCAGGTCCACCAGGTGGAGCCAGAGATTACCCCGTCCTATAACTAGTTAATTTCTTCAGTTAGTGTTGTTGGGTCAAAAATAAGTGCTGACATTTGATTCAGATATTGTAAAGTGATTTAAATTAAAACAAAACAAACAAAAACAACATCAGCTATATATTACACACCTGTTAGCACGAGTTAATTCATGTTTAAGCAAAAAGGTGGCTTTTCTCTTCATCAGTGTCCTTGTAGGTTTGACAGTGTTGGTGAACACAATACTGACAATCTGGAAACCAACCCAACATTATGAACTTGTTTGATGAAAAATAAATATTATTTTGAGCAATAGGGGTTGCCAGAACCTTTGTTTTAGAAGAATCACAAATAATAGTCTCTGTGTCCACATGAAGGTGATGATAATTATTTGTGTCTAATTAGAGGCTAAACCAACACGTGTTAAACTTATACATCTCCCTGATAGACACAAATGCAGAGATCTCAGAAGGAGTATACAGAACTTTTTATTATTAGTTATGAAAAATTCATTTGTAGACACATTGTAAGACATATGCTTAATTTCATGTAAATACACAACTGGAGTAAGTCAGATCCATAAGTAGTTTGACTAACTAATTTTGGGCTTTTTGCCTCTCTATTACTATAGTATATTTGAAAATAAGTGTCTTGTTTTTTTTCTCCAGCTCTAATTTAAGTTGTTTACCAAACATATTACATTGACTTTCCGGCAATTATAACAGCAGCAATTATTCCTATAATTTTTTCACCAGTAGCAGCAGTTTGCACATCGTACAAAGTGATGGAGTCGTTTTATCGTGATGTGTGATCTGCTTCCTCCTCATTTCATGAAAAATTAAGGACCTAAAAGGTCTCTCGTTGACTCCAGGTGCTGGATGTGCATTTGGTCACTAACCAGTAAAATTGATCAGTATGTGATTCAAAGGGGTGTTGATGCAAGAAAAGGTGACGGTTATTACACTTATAAAATTGGGGAAAAAAAAAAAAAAGTCTTGAGAGAGGTGGTAGAAATTTGAAGAATGGCCAGAGAAATATGTAGATTACTTAAAAGGGAAATGCTCCTTGCAGTGGTGACACAACACCAGTGCAAAGTGGTGACATGGCGACTAAAGAAAAACAGCCCTGGAGATTAAATACTGCAATTAAATATACAATAACGAGCCCCCTTTGGGTTCATTTATTATTGATGCTGCAGCAAATGTCACGGTAGGCTTTGAGAACAGTCTGCTTGGAGCTGGGGGGGTTACCAGATTTATTATTTTCTGTGATGTTAAATGTTACTGTCATTTGTTATTATACTCAGGGACCTCAGTATACATGTTATATGCCTCTGCAGGACTGCTCTGTTTGGGCATTTCCGTTCGTGGCTCGAGGAAGTGTTGGGGGTTGAACTGGAACCCACGGTGGATATTTCTTGTGCCAAATATGAATACACAGGTCAGGTTTATCTGCAGACTTACAGATGCATTGTTGTGTTTCATGAGTTTTTGTTTGATTACCAGTAGTTTACTTGTGTCTCTCTAGATGTTCTTTTGTGTCATGATGATGAGTTGGAGGGGAGGCGCATTGCTTTCATTTTGTATCTTGTGCCTCCATGGCAGAGCAGCGACGGAGGAACCCTCGATCTTTACACAACAGACAGTGAGTTTCCCATTTTGCGTATGTGTGTGTGAGAGCGTTCTCTTTTATATAATAGATGTGTCTTCTTCTTATTTCTGTCATCAGGTAATTTCCAGCCACAGAGTATTGTGAAGTCACTTGTACCCTCCTGGAACACTCTCATCCTCTTTGAAGTTTCACCAGTCTCCTTTCATCAAGTGAGAATGACACTTTGGTTTTTAACTCCTGTTACATCAAAGAAAAGAGCGAGACTGAAAATATAGAGTATGCGTTATTTTTAATCTTTTTCCCAGGTGTCTGAAGTTTTATCCCAGGACAAGTGCCGTCTGTCTCTGAGTGGCTGGTTTCATGGACCGTCTTTGGAACGACCTCCTCGTTACAAAGAGCCACTCGTCCCAAGGAATCCACATTTACCGAGAGATGTGAGTGTTAACATTTTTTGGGGGGAGGTGTTTACCATCTGCTTTCTTTTAAGAATTGTGATATTTTTTAGTCAGTCTTGCCTGGTATTGCAAATTGAGGGTAAAATTATCACCTAATAACCTGTCAGGGTTTCTGATATATTTCTTGCTTAATATACACAGTACCCAAAGTTTAAAAAAAAAAAAAAAAAATCTAGCAAGTACATATGCTGAAAAGACAGTAGGCTCCGCTTCTCTAAAGGAGAGTTTGTGTTCATTGTGTTCCTGGCAGGAGACAGTGCTGCTGGAGTGGGTCAATCCTGTCTACTTGGACATTTCCCAACAAGAGAGAATTCAGGAGGAGTTTGAAGAAAGCTCTGAAATTCAACTCAAAGATTTTCTCAGGGTAACTTCGTATTTTTATTTTTTTTCAGCCCATTTGTTTCAAAAGACTAACTGGGTGTTTGTCTGCAGGAGGAGAAATTCACAGAGGTGAAAGAAGCTCTACAACTGGCTCAGATTCAGTGGAAGAAAAAAAGTCCACCCAATAAGAGGTAACATTTAACAACCCTCCTGACATACCAACATGACTTCAGTAAAGACTCTGATCGTTGTTGTTTCAGATGCTATGAAGTGGCTTCTCTGGACACCTTGCCTGAGTGTGTGAGTGGGTGTTGGGAGCTCTTACACTCAGAAGCGTTCTTCCTCCTTCTCTCCAACTTTACTGGCCTTCGATTGCATTACCTGTGTCCTGCTGACGAGGATGATGATGATGAAGATGAGAAAAAGAAGATGGAGGAAACAGTGGGAGAAGCTGCCACATCCTCAACAGAATCATCGTCAGCAAATTCAAGCAGAGAGAAAGGTTTCGGCCTCTTCTTTTTAACTGCCATGGGAGCATTAGTACGTTTAATCTTTTGTTTTATTTATCATAACATTTATTATTTGTATTGTTATTTATTGTATAGAGCAGAGCACACCTGTTTGTTGTGGAGAAGTGCGTCGATGGTCCCATGGTAGCTACACTCTGCTGCATGATGGGGAGGCAGCAAGGGCAGAGTATGCACTGGACCTTGTTTTGCCTTTTAGTTGCACAGGTGATGACACACACACACAC
>JAOWBL010000018.1:10857810-10875151 GCA_028564865.1 Zenarchopterus dispar
ATTCATTCATTCATTCATTCATTCATTCATTCATTCATTCATTCATTCATTCATTCATTCATTCAAATGAATATTGTACAAAAATTCCCATGTTTAATATTAGAAGATATCTGTACAGAAAGGTGAGGCAACTTTATTTAGATTGCACATTTCAAACACAAAAACCCTTCAAAGTGTTTTACATCGACAAAGGAACGTATTAGAACATTAGAAAAAACAAACAGGTAAAAGCTTGAATTAAGTTCATTAAAATTATAATTTTATTAAAATAATATTAAAAACCAATTGATAAAAAAAGATTAATATAAATAAAATAGTAGACTAAGATTAGAATAAAGAACATAATGTAAATGCACTGCATTTACACTTTAATTAAAAACACAGTTAAACTTAAAAAGTTGCTAAAGTTTTGACACCTGAAATATCAACAAGAAGTTCATTCCATTTGTGTTTCAACATTTTCAGTCTTCCTGATTCCTGTCAGAGGTTTTACCAGCTTTTTATTACCTAAATATTTCAGTGTGACTTGGTTTATTTTCTTCATAGAGATCAGAAAAGTTTTGTGGCCCCATGTTACTAACTGTTGTGGAAAAAACCCTATCAGTACCTCTGTATCACAGGTCTTAACCACTAAGGTGACTATCTGGGTTTGACTAAGAGTCTTTGCTTAGTAAAAATAAAGACTTGAAAAATGGTCCAGGTTCAGCAGATCTAATATGACAATTGCATGCAGAAGTGACGCCGTAACACAGAACACTTAAAGTTTTCAAGCTTCTAGGTTAACCTTCATGGTGTGTCAATAATCATAACAATCTTGCTATGAAAAATAGCAGCTGTCAAAATAATAGATTTCCCAGACACCAAACCAGGGACAGAGAACTGAATGTGCATAAACAAGAGAAAACATAGACTAAATGTATTTTTTGTGTCAAAGTACCTGTGTCAAAGTTTAAATTTCCATGACACTAACTAGCAGCAACACTTTAAAGCCTATTCTTTAGATAACTGGATAACAAATCTGAGCTTCAGCTTCAAAATTTGTAAGCTGCATTTTTATCATCCTACCTCAGGAATCAAGCTGGGAAGCAAGTTTTATTCTTTCCTTTTTGTTGCCAAATGTAATCCTTCCTATCTTGTCTTTATTTAGCTAAAGGAAGTTTGATTGCACCCAGATATCTGCTCGCTCTGAGCACTGATAGAGAGAAAATATTATCCAAAACAGGTAAGAGGGGGCAGAAATCCAGAAATGGTTTGACAAAGATGAAGAAAACACACAGAGGGAGAATTTGATTCATTTCTTTCTATTTATTTAATTCAACATACAAAGCCAAGTAACCTAAATTGAAACAATGGAGGTAAATCAAATTCATTCAATAAAATTGAGAGTTACTACACAAGTAAATTAGATTTTATGAGCTGAAGTGTGTGATAAACAACCCACACTGTTCAAAGTAGCATTAGTGAAAGTTTCATTTAAAAAAATAAAATGTTACGCTTTTTAGCACTAGCGTACATCATTTTGTCATGTCTGCAGCTGTTTCCACGCAGCCTAACAACCCATAACCTATAACAGGGGGATTTACTTATGCTGCTGCAGTATGTGTGTTGCAGGTGTGATAAGAAAAGGCAGCAGAAACAAGCTAAGCACATACACAGACAAAAACAAACACTGCACAGTAAATTGACTTTTTCAAGACGCCTCTGAGCTGTGAATCATCTTTCATCTGTTATCACTTTATACTTTATTATTTTTCTACTGCTCCCTCAGTTGGATGGCTCTTGTCATCTCCTCTGTTTCCTCAGCCGTTTGTCTTTTCTTCTTCACTAAATATTAAATTGTCATCAATTTATGTCAGCCAGGTGGTTTAACAAAAAAAAAAGGTGGATTTATTTCAGCTCAGTTAAGACGTCAGGAGTTTATTTATTTATCCTATTTATCCTATCCTGTCCTAACCTCCCTCCTCCCCATTTTTTTTTTAAAAAGGAAGGTCCTGTTGAGATCACAGATCTCTTTTTCAAGGCCAAGAAGCAGCAGCAAGACATCCAGCAGACACACGACAGTTAAAGTTAAAAACATAGTTCAAATAGAGAAAATAAAATGAACTAAAAACAGTTCAACCAATGTGAAAAGGGAGCCAAAAGCAATTACAGGTCAAATATTGCATCTCCGTGTCTTTCAAAGTAGATTTAAAATATTTAAAACAGACAAGAAATTTTGAAGTTTTAAGATATTTTGCAAAATGTTCTAGTCTGAAGGAGCATACTCTGTTGGAGTGCCAGCAGATTCAGTTGTCTACCAAGTTGGAGGACAAGGGTGTATGACGTTTGTTCATGCTGCTCTTTCTTCCAGGCAGATAGAGAGGCTCTTGCAAACTTAATAAAAGAAAGAAAGCAAACCGTGCATATTTACTTAATGCAGCATTCCTCTCGCAGAACTCAGTCACGGGGTGAGGTCCAATCACACAGAAGCGAAAATGCAGCATAATCAGTCATGACTGGACTAGAAGACCAGGACTACTGGTTGACCTGCAGAGCATCGGTGCAGCTTGAGAAGCTTATTGTATAATATCGCCCTCAAGTGGATTATGAAATAACTCCAGGATGCTGCTATACTGTGGTCTCAAAAACGAAAATCAAACAGACATGAATATTACTTTATGGTTTGCAAATGTCATAAATAGATTATGTAATCATCAGCGTTTTGTAAAAGCTTTTTAAGATATTTAATTTGTTAGAATTTTACTCTAATATCGCTAAATGTAATCAAATGTGTTTGTTGGCCTTTAAAGATTTCTCAGTGAACCATGTGAACTCGGAAAAACAAACCAAAACACGTTTGGACTGGCATGTCGGGATGTATCAGTGATTTATGAGAACGTGTTGACGTCACACTGTAGGGTACGTGTTTATAAGCGACGACGTAGTGACGTCAGTGCGTACTCTGAGCGTCTCACCCCTGCTGTCCTTCACGTCCGTCCACATCCAGCTCGGTTCGAGTGTCAAGCGCAGCAGCCATGGCCCTGCTTAAATCACAAAAGCTCGTCTACTGTTTGGGAAATATTTCCCCATCTCTGGGAGTTCTGTCCACTCGCAACAGGTAAATTAGCTGAAGACGCGCAAAGATACGGTACCACGAGGGGACATTATATCAGCGTATCGTGGTTGTGTTAGCGGCGTGCTGTCATGCCTTACATCTCGCATTAGATTCATAGCTTTAAATTTAGTTTTGTGGTAAGCCTTTGTTTTCATGGAGCAGTTTCATTGCTCGGTGTTCAGTGAACCCACTCCAGCGGGTAAGCTAGCTTACAGACAGGGGTCAAATGGTTTCACCAGGCCCCGACGTGCTGTCGGCTTAGCATCGGTAACCATGGCGCCACTGATTATACTGGTTATGTTGGTTTAGTTTTATGACTCGGGGAGTTTTTCCCTCTCATCCCATCTGTAGCTCAATAAACCCTCTTCTTTCATCGGGAAACTAACGTTAGAGGTCAACTTTTTGTTGCTAGTATTGACGCTTGCTGCTGGAGAAACGTCACACGTGTTGCTGGTTCAAAGTGAAGTTGGCGCAGTATTAAATGTACTCAGCGTCATTGTAAAAACTACCGTCTTTTTTGAATTACTAAATTCTTTATCATTTCAAACCGACTCTTTATCAGAGTTGCACGATCGCGATTTTTTTTTTTTAAATGCCACGCGCGGTTTGAGCTCTGCGGCTTGTCGTAGCCGGCTGAGACATACACACTGGTTGGCTGTCGCGTTCCGCCGCCGGATGCTGATTGATCACTGAGTTGCACCTTTGATGGCTGATTGGCTCATTTCGAACAGCGAAACCAAGAGATCGGCGTGTCCTTTGCGGTTGTGCTTGGAGGACAAACTTGAGATCCGTGTGTGCATCAGTGTTTCCCACCATACAAACCTTTTCATTGGGGAGTGGGCGTGTCCTCGAGTCCTTCATTCTCACTATCTTTCTAGGGGTAACCTTGCAATAGGCGTTTTTGCTTCGTTTCATACGAAAACACGCCAGGATTAACACTTTGTGAGACGTCCAGTAGTAATCTGTGAGTGGACAATAATCCTCCTCCATATCTGACCAAAGGTTCTTTGGTCTATTGATCACAGGTAATTTCCCAGTCAGTGCTGTTCAAAGGTCCTGAGTACAAACATACTGCAGGCATAGAGAGGTTGTTCACTCCTAAATAGTACATAGTACTGAATTAAAATGTGCTGTAGAATAACTTCATCTGGTGATGAAGCTGGCATACATCATAGCAGCCTGAAAATGCATGAGTTTATAATCTCCCAAGTAGTTGCAGTAAGCCTCCCAAAGGATTTTTTTTATCCACTTCTGTTAAATGCTTTCGTACAACATTTTAACAGTTTTATTACGTAAATACCTTTTTTCCTACTTTAATGTTTGTCCAAATGAACTGGATAGCTGTGGGTTCATGCAGTGTTTAATGAATGGACTCTTAATGAATATATCATGTTTGTTAGTATAGAGAGGTTGGAGACTCTTGCCCTTTGCAGAGAGTTCTATCCTAAATTTAGCTCAAGATTTTGATGGTTTATAAAGTAGGGGAAACCTGAGACAATGACATGTTAGTCCGGGCACGGATGCAGTCCCAACATGAAACAGCCTTTATTTACATTTACTCATTTGGGTTATTCACAAGCAACTTGCTTTAAATAATCAAATAGATTTGTGACAGCACACATGCATTTCACTAGTCTGGAGTGTCCTTCAGGTTTTAAAACTTAACCCTGCCACATCAACATCATGAAATTCAGTCAGAAGGTAAACCACTCATTTCAAGTTACAATGGTGGAAAAGCTCAGAGAATCAGAGGAAAACAATTTTGGTAGTTTAACTTTTTTATTGAAGTGATAACCAATATAATGTTGCTGAAAGTTTAAATAAAGGTGACAACCGTAGCTGTGCTTGCATCTTCTTCACACCCACCCTCAGACTGTCATATGCCTGTCCACCATCCCCCACAGCAGTCTGCTGACCTTGAGGGTCAGATTCTTCAGCTTGAAGCTTCCACCCTCTTAAAATTCTTACACACCAAAGCTCTGTATCTTCACTTGTCTTGTAACAAGAAATCTTTTTGTAAAAATTCACTTGATATCCTCAGTGATCTTTTTGACTGTACAGTATCTTCCCAGTTGTTACATTGGTTGATAGTTACCAAGTGAATGTGTGAGAGATCTCAATGATGGCCCACATGGTAAACCCAGATTAGCTGGTTCTCTTGTTTTTTGGACTTTGAAACCTCTGCGGAGATTATGTTTGCTTCCTGAAGCTTTCAGTGTTGTTCACATATCTATCTACGTCATTTCAGCTCTGTGAGGTCACATGAGGTTAAAGCTTGAGTATTAGATTAACAACATGTAACTGAAGCGGGGGTGATACAGGCCTGACAGTAGTGTGATGTGTGAAAACATGACTATCATTTCAAGGGTGCACTAGTGTTTCCTTCATGAATGAGAGTTGCTGTGTGCACATGACCTCTCTCCCGTGTTTGTATTCTCAACATCATGATTATTGATTTGATTTGGTGTCTTTGCAGCTCATGGTGGAGTGGAGTGCAGATGGGCCCCCCTGATCCCATTCTTGGGGTGACTGAAGCCTTCAAGAGGGACAGCAACCCCAAGAAGATGAACCTGGGAGTGGGAGCTTACAGAGATGATCAGGGAAAGCCCTTTGTGCTTAGCTGTGTTCGTAAGGTAGGTTTCCTTGAGAAACTCGAGCAGCAGCATTTAGCTTTCGTGGACTGTATAGAAGGGACTCATGGAGATTTAAAAAAAAAAAAAAAGCTTCAATATATAATACTGGGGAATTTGGTATGGCCAAGGGACAATATTCCAACTTCTAGGTTGAATTCATTATGAAACTTAGAAAAGTTGCAGTTCCTTGACTGACCACTAGGAGCTGGCTCTAAGATCCAATTAGCCTCCATTGACTCCCAAAGTAAAAGGCCCAAATTAGCAGAAGAACAGTCAAAACAGAACAGCAGGCAGCTTGTGCCAACTGTTCGTTGGCTAAATACAGCGCCCATTTCTGATGTTACCACAAGAGCAACGTTTGAGGGTGGTTGACCTCATCAGTGATGGGCAACAGTTTGTTCAATATCCTACTCTCTACCACCAGCGCCACAGACTCCAGCTCCATCCCTACCACAGATTCAGCACGTTTGATCAGTCTGTCCAGCCCATTTGAGTCTCTCTTCCTGGTGCTCCCTCTCCAGCACACCACACCATAGAAGAGAGTGCTGGAAACCACATACTTGTAAAACATCTGCGGTAGTTTTCTGCATGCATTAAAAGCTCGCACCCTCCTTAGGAAGCACATCCTTGTCTGCCCCTTCCTGTTGCAATTCACTGACCAGTCCAACTCAAACTCCAAATTCATACAATCTGTTCACTTCTGTTTGGGGCATAATGACATATTTTCATCAGCCTGAAAATATGTCATTTATTGTAATGTTCAGATGGGCAAGGTACTGAGATGTCACAGACCCAGATCAGAGTAGAATTATTTATCTTCATCTCAGCCTAATTTACCTCTTGTTGAATTTGCTGTAACTCTGAAGTGGATGAAGAAAATTTCTATGACCAATTTCAAAAGAGGGGCACCCTACAGAAGAAAGAGGTTGGAGTTGAGATACTGACACCAGCCCCTCAAACCAGCTACTATAAACAAAGTAGTTAAGAGTTGAAAGTTGTGTTTGTGCTGCATCCCTGCAGTAATTTGACCAAAACATAAGACAGACATGTCTTTGAGACCTCATGAAATTGTGTCAGCATTTGCAAAAATAGGTTTAATTTGTCTCCTTTAAGGTTTTAAACAATCCTTTGAAAACTGAGTGGTCATGCATGGAGTTGGATGGTTTGAATTTGCACTCGTTGTTGTGAGTGGTTTAAAGGTTAAGAGCACAGTGAACATCTTTCTCTTTGGTACATTCTTATTTTGTCAGCTTTTCTACCGAAGTCTTTTGTAACATGGATAATCAATACCATGAAATTTAGATGCTAATAGTTAGAATTTCTGATTTGTCACTTTAAGGTGGTGTGCATACTTCTGTACTTTTCAACAGCATGTTATCAATTATTTGTTTGATACCATTTTGAATATCCACACTTGTTCTGCAGGCTGAAGCTTTGATTGCAGCCAAACAGCTGGACAAGGAGTACCTTCCCATTGGTGGTCTGGGTGAATTTACCAAAGCTTGTGCCCAGCTTGCTCTCGGCGCTGACAATGAGGTCTTGAAGGGCGGCAGGGTAAGTTGAGGGGTTTGCTCATATAACTTTAAAAAATATTGCCTCTGTTCTTAAACCCAATTCAGTGTAGCTGTATTTATCTCCCAACAGAGTATCACTGTCCAAACCATCTCAGGAACTGGATCTCTGCGCATTGGAGGCAACTATCTAGTGAGCTCAGCATTGGTTACTTGGGACAAAGGAAATTGGGCGAGGGCATGCAGAATTATGTTAATTGTGTTAAGTTACGCTGGCCATCTCATCAGATTGTTTTTTTTTTTTGTCATAGGCTCGATTCCACGCAGGCCCACATGACGTGTACCTGCCCAAACCCTCTTGGGGAAATCACACACCCATCTTCAGAGACGCCGGGTTGCAGCTCAAAGCGTACCGATACTACGACCCCTCCACTTGTGGCTTTGACTTCAAAGGAGCTCTCGAGGACATCTCTGTAAGATCTGGGATGGGGAGAATTTCTTAGAGGGCTGGAGAGAATTGGATAGATGGTTTAAAATTTTTACAAAAATCCTGTTTGGCATCTTTCAGGAAAGATCTCCCAGAGAATGAATTATGGCTTATGTATTGATTTATTGTGTGCACATCAATTAAGCCGTGGCGAAAATTTTATGTAATGGGGCGGTGATTGAAAAAGTAATTGTGTGTGTGCAGGTCCTTGCTTTGGTTGACATTTGACAATTCAATAACAAACTTCTTTTTCATACTGGGACGTGTTAGACAGACGTGCAGTAGCCGACTGTTGGTGATTTCATTTGTTTGCTACTGAAGTTAATAAAACACTGTATTTGTGACAGAAAATCCCAGAGAAGAGTGTAATTGTGTTGCATGCATGCGCCCACAATCCAACTGGTGTGGATCCCAGGCCTGAGCAGTGGAAGGAGATTTCTGAAGTTGTGAAGGTAAGAATAATCTCAACATGATTTTAGGAACATTTTCAAAAAATGTGGACTGTCACACCTTAGTTAGTTTTTTTTTGGTCCAGATCTCTAGTTACGTTTATAAACTTGTAACATTTTCCCCTTGGTTCAGTTTATGTGGAAAGAAAATTCTTCATTGTGGAATATACAGGTGTGCTGTTTTTAAAAAAAAAAAAAAAGAGAGAGAGATTATGAGCCCATATTTATGTGGATTATTTGTTGTTTCGGTATTACTTGTATATATCAGTCTTTCCACGATAATTCATTTTTGAAAAGACAAACGTTTTGGTGCACAGGAGCTGCTGAATCCACAAAGCAAAATAACATGTGACGTTACCTGAACCGGTCATGCAGGACTATGAATCGTATGATTTAGCCTAGTATTAATCTTGCAGAAACAAAATCTAAATGCAGCCGAAATCAAAGGACTCTCCTTTTGCTTCTTCAACTTTACAGAAGAGAAACCTGCTGGTGTTCTTCGATATGGCCTATCAGGGCTTTGCCAGTGGAGACATTGATCGCGATGCTTGGGCTGTGCGCCACTTCATTGAACAAGGCCACAACATCCTGCTGTCCCAATCCTTCGCCAAGAACATGGGACTTTATGGTCAGCCAGGAACCAGAACACACTCCATTCACATACATTAAAAAAAAAAAAAAAGACTACAAGTACTTGTAGAGCTGATGTGAAACTTTTTTTAACTTATAGTTTGCTACCATATAATGGGTAGTATTGAGAGAGTTTATCAAAGAAGTTTTACAAGTTCTTGATGTAATTGTACTCATTAGTTGGAATTAAAGACCTCTTTCAGCCTTGACAGTGGTTTCTCCTCTTCACAGCTGAAGTTAATCTCCTAATTCTTCAGTGTTTGCAGAGTCTTCTTTTAAGTTGGTTGGTTAAATGTTGACTGATGTTGTTCCTGACAGGTGAACGTGTGGGAGGCTTCACCGTAGTTTGCAACGACGCAGAAGAGGCAAAGAGGGTGGAGTCTCAGCTCAAGATCCTCATCAGGCCCATTTACTCCAACCCACCAATGAATGGTGCCAGAATTGCATCAACCATTCTCAACACAGCAGAACTGCGCTCACTCTGGTACGAGCTTCTGTAATGATCTATGCAGATGTTGTGTGCCTAAACTGAAATTTAAAAAAATGTCCCCGTCTTTTCTGTTTACCTTAGTAAAGCATCCTGTAACATCTGTTTCTCTGTCTGTTCATTGACTGAAGGCTGGAGGAGGTCCACGGCATGGCTAACCGTATCATTAAGATGAGAGAACAGCTGGTGGGTGGTCTGAAGAAGCATGGCTCCTCCCACAACTGGCAGCACGTCATCGACCAGATCGGGATGTTCTGCTTCACAGGCCTCAAACCTGAACAGGTACTGGAGCGTATGTTAGTATAACACCTGAAAAATAGAAGAACATGATTCTCAGCTAATATTCGTAAATAGTTCATTTTTTTTTAAGGCTTTTCTTTTGCTAGGAGAGTTTTTAAAGGCCATAGTTTATTTAATAATTGCTCAAGGGTCGTCCTCTGGGTGCCTGGAAAGTGTTGTGAGTGCAAACGCTATTCAAATAGTCAATCTAATCTGTCTACCATTTCCACTCTAATTTAAATATTTTAATTGTTTCAGGTGTGTATGATCAAGTTTTCGTTTTTCAATCATATTTCCTTTGTAATATCCTAAAGTATGCTCGTTGTAGTATCTGTTTTTTTAGTCAAATCACAGACTACTGCAGCTAAAACTGATTTAAAAAATGACATACAAGGACACTTCGTCATGAGCATTAAATCAAAGGATCCACTTCCAGATCACTGGATCATCAACTTTGCACAATTCATTGACTTTATAATCAAACCAACAAAATCCAGCGGAAGCACAACAGTTCCCTCTTGAAAGAGCAACGTGGTCAAAGATTAAAGCTCTGTGTCATCTTCCATTACTTTTGTTAGATGTTTGAGTTGTTGATCCTTGTTTTCTTATCCTGCAGGTTGAGCGTCTGACGAAGGAGTTTTCCATTTACATGACCAAGGATGGCAGAATTTCCATGGCAGGTGTATCCTCTGGGAATGTGGGTTACCTGGCAGAGGCGATCCATGCGGTTACCAAGTAGAGAAGATCTCGTTGAGAGCGACAGAATCAAAGCTGCAGTGTTGAAGAGGAGCTTCATGCCTCACACCTCCAGTCCACCTTTTAGAGAAGAGCTCAATATTTAGTTATACTTTTTGTCTGGATTTCATCATAAATTCAACTTGAAATGGTTGCTGTTTATATTCCAGTTACTTTTTTAACATTTCACTGAACCAGGGTCCCCTACCAAAATTTAAAAAAGGCATATTTTTCACCTTTGACAGAGACATTGTTAAATCTTATTTATTGTGTGGAATCAGCTGTTGGCTTTGCACTATTGTCTTTCTAACTGTGCGCTCTTGGTTCATGGTGATTTGGCCCATTCATCATGAAACACTTATGGGGAAAACACTTCAGGGTGTAAAGTACGTTAGTTCTGTTTGCAAGAAGAAGCCTGCTGTAGGATTTTTTTTTTTTTTTTTTTAAATAATTAAACGGTGGTGTTGTAGCACTTTAAAAAGCATGGCACTATTTAAGTTTGTCACAATCTTGTATGAATACTGTAGACATTTATGAGGTTTTCAGTTCACGTTAGTACTCTGGTCTGTCGTTCAGTAATTCAGCTGTTTCTTAATACGTCTCTGGAAACGGCTTATTTTGACTAATGTATTTGGTAATTTTCCTGCAGGTTGTGTGAATCCTTTGTTTTGATCTCAGTGGTCGTAGGGGCTGCAGTCTCTCAGCTGGGCGTTTTTTAAAGCTTCCCATAGAAATGAGCACACAAGCTGAAAGAGTAAAGCAACAGTACCGAGAGGAAAATTCTATTACCACATTTTAAATACCCCTCAAAAACAAAAAAAAAAGGATCTGATCTAAGTACTTGACACTATGATAATGTTTCTGAAGTGGGGATGCTTCATAAGATGAACAAGGCAGTTCCTTGGAAATTGACAAGCACTGCACGTACATTCAGATGTCATATTTCTGCTGGAAGTTTCAATCTGTCCACTTAAACAAGGAGATGACATTTAGGTGGATGGGTTTTACCCAGTCTGCTTATACTTCTGGCAAGTTGTCTGTATTCTCTGCATTCTGTCTTGAGTTGAGACTCATTGGTTATATATCATACTAAAAGAAACAATAAATCATAGAATAATAAACTGTTTCACTGTGTTTTATCCTCCATAGTCACTGTAACTTCCCTCCTTTCCTTTTTATATTGACTTCTCATTATTTTTGTTTTTAAGACTTATGTAGAGTATGTCACTGTATTGAGTGATACCAGTTTTCCCATTATTATTAACAGTTTCATATATTAAATTGCAATCAAGGAATACCGCAGTACAGCAGATACTATAATCAATGTACCTTTTGTGTTTCACTATAAAGATTTGGTATTTCATTGTGATGCACATTTCAATAACAACCGGAACCTATATTATTGCTGCATAAATAGTCATAGGCTGTTGTAGGCAGTAATGATCTGTGTTTTACTGCAGAGGACCTGAAGAACCCGTTTACTGAGGCCCTCCGTTGTGCATCATTGTTAGTTATGTTATTCTATATATATTTTAACTTGAAGTAACACACCTGACACATTTGAATTACCGTATATGCAGCCATAGTTACGCAATAAACTTTAACATATTGAGCAAAAATCTTGGAAATTCGTAATCATAAACTCGTAAACTCGTGATTAAAAAAGAACTACAATACCCACAATTCCCGCGTACTCCAGTCACGTGACGATATGTCACATGCTCCGTTGCTTTCTACAGGCTGCCAAAACACCGGAGACAATCATTCCTGCGAAGGAGGCAGAAGGTACCGTAGACCACGTATAATTTCACCCTTACAACTTAACACCGACAAAATTACTCTGAATGTGAATATTAATAGAAATATTTAAATGTGCGGTCCGCTTAGTGAGGATATTCGTTGTATTCGGCGTTCATTTAAGGGTGTCGTTTGTTTGCTAGCTGCTGTAGGACGCAATGGAAAAGGACATGGCTGCGTTGACAAATGTTATTGTTCTGTTAATGACAGCAGTATCCCTAATCTAATCACACTGAATAATGAGGTACTTGACCTGTAGTTCTTGTAGGAACCCCTGTGTATCTGAATGAGTTCTCAGAAATTAAATGGCGGTTAACCTTATTTGCTTTAACATATTTACATAAAGTTCCTGTTGGCGGTGATTAATTTGGCTCATCAGTGATTTATTGATGCATTCAGGACTAGATAAATATCTGCCAGAATCAAGGTGATTTTAATCTTCTTGTACATTGTGTGGCTAAGTGTTTCAGTACTTTTATAGACGTATTTATTAGACAATATATTTGTGTTCTTTTTTATTTTTTTTACTGAACCTTGAGAGATATAATCTGCCGAATCAAGTTCCTCGTTTGTTTACACAAATCTGGCGAATAAAGTTGAACACAAAAACATTGTCATGTTTGTTGAATGAAGAAAGAAATGTAAATATGGCTTTTAAGAAAAGCCTAACTTCACTTGCACAGCCAGACTTGCCTTAAATGGGACAAGAGGTAACTTATGAAGCAGAAGGAGTTTTATTGCTCTTTAAAAAAATAAAAAATCTTCACTGGGAAGTCAAAAGCTACTAGGATCAGTCTCTTGTAAAGGTGTTTTATAAATTTATAGTCAGTTACAATTTCTGAGGCAATTAAATGGGTGTGGAGGTGTGTGTACCAAGCCTTTTTTGATTCTAATCTGGTAGTGGCTTACTTATAGAAACCACAGATTATTTGCTCGTGTAAAAAACAACAACATACGTTTAAGTATAAGTTAACATATTTGGGTTTTACTTGCTCTAACTTCCTTCCTTAAATTTCCAGATCATTCTCTTCATGGCCTCACCGTTGCATGATCACTCTCCGTAACACCAGCTGCCTCTTGACTGTTGTGGGGCTGAACCGCAGCTGAGTCTTCCCACCCAGACTTTGTCTTCTGACTTAGTTTCACTCTGACAGACACTTTTTTCAATGGCGATTAACACCAATATAGAGGATTGGGGCGGCATCGGCAGCAGTGACTCTGGAGAAAGGGCATGGCTCTTACAGAGCCCCAGTGTGGATTCTGTTGGGCACCTTGAAGTGGATGGGAGGAGGAGTCGAGGCGTGTCGTCCATAGGAGCTGTCTTCATCGTGGTGAATGCAGCACTTGGAGCAGGTCTGCTCAATTTTCCTGCAGCATTCAACATGGCAGGAGGAGTAACTGCAGGAGTGATGCTCCAGATGGTGAGGAGTTATCAGTGATGTGACATGCCTCTTTTGCAGGTTTTTCTCCTGTGGTGTAATGTAATAACAAGCTGAGCTGAATGTCCATAATATAAGAAACTATGAATTAGAGTGCTACTCAGACAGATTTAAAGTTTTTGTTTAATCTTGCAGACAAATAGACAAGCATTGCTAACTACAAGGCTCCTCCTCACCTCTGACCTTTTTGGATTTATATTTATGTCATTATTGACTGAAATTACTTTTTGTTTTTCATTAACTAAGCTGATAAGAGCTGATGACCTGTCAGCCCACTTTGTGTTCAAACATAAAAACACATAGGAGTAAATAAGCCGTAATAGTTTGTTTGCTGTTCCTCTGGGTTTCAGTTTATGCTGATCTTCATCATCAGTGGGCTCGTAATCCTGGGCTACTGCTCCTTGGTATGTCTTTCTCCTGTCTTTACACCGCATCTCTCCCACTTCTTCACCAGCATACTTACTCATGTGCAGTAACTTCTTTATTCTGTGGTTGTGCTCCCAATCAAAGGAAGAACTTTGTATATGAGCAAGGACTTTCAGTTCCTTTCAACTCAGGCATACATTTAAGTGCTGATACTCAGAGTTAAAACAAACTGAAGTCAAAATTTAATCAGCTGACTTCATATTTTAAAGATAATATAATGTATGCTCTGATGCAAAAATGTCCTAAAAGACAAACATCTCATGTTCAACTTCTGGGTTAAGGGCGCCATATCACTTGCTTGCTATAGGCTATATAAATGATCAGTCTGTTTACCTGGTTTACAAAATAATTTATATCTAAAGAATTTGCCATCTGAATTGATGCTTTAAGCTCCACTCATGCAGGGAGTAAATGACTGAGATCCATACAGTTTTATAAAAAGCCATTGTTTCATAAGTGGATAACTTGTTTACCATGTTGATCCATCATCACACAACAGAAGCTCACGATAAGTGGTACAATGGAAAAAAAAAAGATTTCTTTGGTTTGATGCAGCCCTTCAGCCTTGCTGAGAGCGCACTCAGAGTGAATGTTAAGAAGCTGAATTTGTTTTCAATGTTAATACATTTTCGGTTTGCTTTCTTCAGGTGAGCAATGAAGGCACCTACCAGGAGGTTGTTCGAGCCACCTGTGGGAAAGTCACAGGAGTCATGTGTGAAATAGCCATTGCCGTCTACACCTTTGGCACTTGCATTGCTTTTTTTATTGTTATTGGAGACCAGCTGGATCGCTGTAAGTGAATTTCCTCGTAGAGACTTACTGGTCGCTGTTTCTGTCTCAATCTTCCAGATTAGTTTAACACACTTGATCACTGGTTCTGATTTTCTTAAAAATGCCTGTCCTTAAAATCTGAGATTTCTGCACGATTTAACGTTTTCTTTTTAACGTCCTGCATTTAGCTCCTAAGACATTTTGTAAATTAGTCATTTAAAGAGAGCTTGTTTGGTCATTGACGAGGGCAAAGAGCATCAAGTATGACCCCACTCAGCTCTTTTACTCAGTAAATGTGTCTGTCATGTGACAGACTCTTGCATTTTTAGCACCCACTGAGATGCTGACAGTAGAAATTCCTGATCTGGCCTCTTGGTGATTTTCTATTTCCCCTCACCTTTTTTAAATGAATGAAATTCTTTTAACTTTAATTATGCTCTTTGATGTGTTGCAGCAGTTTAGAGTCAGTTTCCTGCATGACATTCTCTGCATTTCTACCATAGTTCATGTCTGTGCCTACCTCTCAAAACTTTTTTGTAAATCTTGCAGTGATTGAGGCAGCAGCTCATGACACAGATGGCACAATCAACAGCAACTGGTACACTGACAGAAAGTTTACCACCGTTGTTACTGCCGTCCTCATCATTCTCCCTCTCTCCATCCCCAAAGAGATCGGCTTTCAGAAGTATGCAAGGTAAACAGCTTCACATTTTCACTCCAGTGATGTATGTATTTACTTGCTTTTTACTTTTATCTTGTGTGATGGGCATCTCAGATGTTCTTTTTTTCCTCTAGTGCCCTGAGTGTGATAGGAACCTGGTACGTTACAATCGTGGTCATTGTGAAGTACATCTGGCCAGACAAAGAGGTCACTCCAGGCTACATTCCCACCAGGTAAGTCATAAACAAACTTCACTGACGTGGTCACAACAAGTTTTTACAAGTTATTTTGCCACTGTCCAGCTCATCTTCATCCGTGTCACTTTACTTTGCTCGAGTTGCTGGAATTTTTTTATTCTTTTGGTTACAGTTCTGCTTCGTGGACAGCAGTTTTCAATGCAATGCCCACCATATGCTTTGGTTTCCAGGTATCTCCTCATTCAGTATGATTTAACGTGCGATTTTAGTTTAATCCAGATGAGTCTTACCTTCTTCCTCCTGGTCCCTTATTGCAGTGCCACGTCAGCTGTGTGCCAGTGTTCAACAGCATGAGGAGGAAAGAGATCAAACCGTGGGGAGTTGTGGTGACCCTCAGCATGATAATCTGTCTTTTTGTCTACACAGGAACAGGTAGGCCGCTATGTGTAACAATACACACTCACATGTTTTATAACATTATGTAGTCATGAAAGGTTCTCCCATACAGTTTAAGTTTAAACAGTCTGCATAGATTGTGTCTGCTTTTGGCGAGAAGAATTAGATATAAAATTATAATTACTGTGTAAAAATGGCTTTTTTAAAAAAAAAAATTGAATTGACAGCAAAAGACACCTGTCATGCAGGTGTCTGCTGTCAGACTCCTTTTTAATGTCAGCATACGTTTACTTTGTGACAGGTGTCTGTGGCTTCTTGACTTTTGGCTCCAGTGTGAGTCAGGACGTCCTGATGTCGTACCCTCCTGATGACATTGCAGTCGCCATCGCAAGAGCTTTCATTGTCTTATGTGTGGTCACCTCCTACCCCATCTTACACTTCTGTGGCAGGTACTTTTTAAAATAAAATGTTTTTTATGAGGCTAATTTAAATCTGGATTTCTCTTAAGCCATGAAAAATGTACAGTTGGTGGGAGTAGTTATTTTTCTGTGGCAGAATGATCGCACAACATACATCTTTTTCTCATCTTTTCACCAAAGCCATACCTAACAGCTGGTACAACTTTATTTTTTTATTTTTTTATTTAAAGACTTCAGTGCTTTAACTTCTCCAAACGCTACAACGACTGTTGTATGAGTCTATCTGAGTTCCTGTTGATACCCTGAGGACAGATATTTGAAACTGTATCAAAAAAAAAAACTGGATTTTTGCATCTACGCTGAATAGTTAATACAGATTTCTTTATTTTATGATCTAGTTCATGGAGCATTTCTTCACTGCACTCTGGTGTGATCATGTGTCTCTTCAGGGCAGTTATAGAGGGACTTTGGCTGCGTTTTCAAGGTGAACAGGTGGAGGTATGCGTTCGTCGTGAGAGGAGGAGGAGGATACTGCAGACGCTGGTTTGGTTTGTCGTCACCCTCATCCTCGCCCTCTTCATCCCAGACATAGGCCGCGTGATCTCACTAATCGGAGGACTGGCAGCCTGCTTTATTTTTGTGTTCCCAGGTAACATCCTCCACACTGTTTTAGATAAGAGGGCAGTTTTAATGTTTCTGTAATGCCGAATGTTTAATTTCACAGGTTTGTGTTTGATGCAAGCCAAACTGTCAGAGACAGACACCCGATCTGCAAGGTGAGATGAGACTCATTCTTGATATGTCTTTCTGTTTCTGGCAAATAGTTATAAAATTGGTGATTAATAGCTTTCGTCTTAATATATATATATATATATATATATATATATATATATATATATATATATATATATATATATATATATATATACA
>JAOWBL010000018.1:10875736-10889651 GCA_028564865.1 Zenarchopterus dispar
TATATATATATATATATATATATATATATATATATATATATATATATATATATATATATACACACACACACACACACGTAATGTAAACAAGCCTTTTGTGTATAAAACATATTTCTTTAACGCAAGCTGGTTTATTAAATTTATTGAACTACAAAAATAATCCGCAGATAAGGCGTTAGTTGATCAATAAAAACTGGAAAATAAACCCCTCCACATTTGAGACATGAGTCCGTTTCACTATAAAACTGTTAAATATCTATTGAAGCAAAGTTATTTTTTTGACCAGAATATTCTCTTGATTTGTTGATCTCTTTTACAGCTGGCACGGGTTGGTGGTCTTTGGCGTTTCCATGGTGACACTTGGTGCGTTCATCTTCGGCCTCACCACGACAAACTCCATCTATCAAGATGTCGTCAGCTAAAATGGACATTTTTTTGTTTTTTTTGGGAGCCGGCGCTGTCCTTGGTAAAGGGAATGCTGAGACCTGTGCTGCTACACTGCATGAGATGAAATATTTCATAGCCCTCATTTAGAAAAGCTCAAGTCCTTTACAGTTCATCACGTCAGATCTGGAGTGTTTGGTTCAGTCCACTTAATGCCATCATCTGCAGACACTTTCATTTTAATTCCCTGTGAAGTTTAAACAACATGTTAAGTTTCTGACTGCCGTCATTCCCGAGGAAAAGGGACTGGTTCGTCCCATTTCTGGACGCTGTACTGGCATTCCTGTCCTGTTTACAAGAATCAAAGGACTTTGTGTGGAGAAAGAAAAAGTCTTAAAATCAAATTGATTTTGCTGATGAAATTGTACCAATTTGTGAATTTTAACTTGCATGTCGATGCTTATCATTGGAAATCAACTTGTTGGTCCTGGTCCATAATCTCATCCAGGTTCGGACTTAACGAAGGCGCTGCTCATAGTTTAAGTAATGTGCTGACACGCTATGAGACGGCATGTTTGACAGCTGACATAAATGCAGGGATGCACAGTTTAACCTGACTTGTATACCTCTCAGTCAAGAGTTTTAAACCACAAGGATGAGAAACTGATGCATAAAATTCTGAACTGATTTCAGGTAGTCATCTGATTTATTTATTTTACAATTTTTTTGTTTTAGTTTTATTTTTTTTAATGAAGTTACAGTAGAATCACTTTGGCTTTGAGGTTGGTTTGAATTTGTGCAAATAAGTACAAAACTGCATGTGTAAAATAACGAACTGCCTGACAGGATAGAGGCACTGTTTTGTATGTGTGTGTGTCTGCAGGGTTTCCAAGGCAACCGGTACATTCACACTAGGAAACTTCCTCTGGAGGAGAGAAGAAGCTCTTCCTCGTTGCTATTGGTTACTTCATAGATTTTAGTACATTTACAGAAAGTAGTTTATGTACTGGTGGAAAAGACTTCAGACCTCATGCTTCAAGAAGATTGAAAATAATCGTTTTAATCAAAACCAAAGTGTGACTTTATTTTACATTACTTGGTTGCCAAAGTCTTTTCTGTGTAACACTATGTTGAGCACAGTTGTGTTTAAGTTTACTTTTATTACCCCCTGCAGCTTTAGGGTTAAACCCGCAAAAGGTAATTGAGGTACACATTCAGAAGGCTGAAACTTGCGTGATCATTACATGGACGTAAATGATTTCTATTATTTCATTGGATTGTGACGCAATCAAAAGCACAAATGGTGTTTTCATTGTTGATTTAATTAAGAATTAGGACTTGACATGTTTTCCTGCTTTATGAAACCCACCTAAATGCGTGCATATTGACATGAGGGACAGAAAAGTTAAAAGGGAACTTTTTGTTAGAAAATGATGTGTATTATATTCAAACTGATGAACTTGATACTTCTATTTTTGGAAGGGAAAGAAGCTGCAGTCAAAACAGGAAAGAGTGAAGCTGCATCTGTTTCAGTATCTCCTGTGATCAGTGTTTAAATGCAAAGTTTTTTTTATAGTTTGGTGCTTCACTATTTGTTGTAATTTTTTTGTTTCTTCCTGAGCAGTTTTGGTGCTTTTATGATCTGCGACTAATTCACTGTATTTTCTAAGTGGAAAATCAACACTAATCAAATCATAATCCACCATCAGACTTGTGGCTGTCGTCTTAGACGGTGACTTGACACACGTTCACTGGACGCTGAAGTGGAAACGTTTTATGTCCTCAATGATACTCAAAGGACTGAACTGGTGTTTCAATTTGTGAAAATAATCTGACAATCCACATCTCATGAGTTCAAGAAAATGTTTAATAAAAAGGACAAAAACGTCAAGTCATTTTGTTTTGAGACATTTGATTTGTGCATCATCAGTGAATTGAAAATTACCTCGAGTTATTTTGTTTGCCGAGTGTGTCATAGATAAGGAAAAAAAGAACCCAGTCAACTTTACATCATCACCACAGACAATAAGACATGTCAAAGGTTGTCAAAAGTGCAGTTTAGTGTGTCAACACATAGATCACTTGTGTTCTGGCTTTGAATTCAGTACACAAATGTTCATGTTCAGCTCCATACCGAAGGATCGTCTGTCCTCTGACACAGCTAGCTTCCAGATAAGGCCAGACTGAACGTCTGTGACCAATCAGTTCACCTCAGAGAAAATGCTTTTTTACACAAGACTGAAAGAAAAAAGGGCCAGTTTATAACCCTCAACCCATAGTTGTGCAGTTATGTCCAGGCCTGTCCCCTCCCTGCAGGGATCTCGGGCCGAATCAGCCAGTACCTGTCACCTTTTACCTCCTCTGTTTCCATCTTATAATGTATACTAAAGTTGGCTTCGCTTTTGGTTGCATTTCAGAAAAGAAGGGAAAAAAAATATCTAATTTTCACCCCACCAAGATCATTATGATTTTTGATCATTTGTTTTTCCAGCCCAAATGGGCCAACCTCAGAATTGAATGAATCTGGATTCAGGATCTTTTAATACCTGGCTTCCTTGAGGTGTGAATTCAGGACTTTTTAAAAAAAATTTTTATTCTGACATGTGTTATGGTGGTTTTCCCTTTCACAATGGATTTTGACCATGGTTCTGTATTAAAAAGGAGCAACAGTTTATGAAACTGAATTCCCAACACTGTTCATCCAGTGGAGCATCAGAACCACAACCAGATATTTTAATCACCATAAAAAATTAAAAAAAATCAACTTTCTGAACTGCATGTACAATATGAATATTATGGATAAGACAAACTGGCTTAAACTGTCACTTCACCTTCATAATTAATCTAAAAAAGATGCAGGTGTGTAGCAGAACACCTTGTCCATCAGTTCAGTTCAGTAGGTGCCGTTTGTTATGAAGGACTGGAACATGTGGAAAGCTGGACTTGGAGCCCACTGAGGAACCATGTGACCTGCACCCTGAAACACAGGAGAAAGCCATACTCTGTGGTAACGACACACCACTTCACCGTAGCAGAATGATACAAAAAACCCCAAAACAAAACAAACAAACAAACAAAAAAAAAAAAAACATCAAAGCCTACCTTAACTGTCAAGAAAGTGATGTTCCCAAACTGCTGGTAAAAACCAGCAATCTGGTCATCATGAATCCAGGTTCGGTACATGCTGGTTTCCTAAAAACATTTTGATACAGATAAAGTTGCAAATCTTGTCACTTAAAATAAATTTTAAAAAATGCGCAGTACTCTTGAAATATATGAATACATCTTAACATTTCAAGCTTAACAGCTGAGTTTTGGTGTAAAATCAGCCTCAAGAGGATCAGGGATGACTTTGCTGCAGGAAGAAAGTGGTGACTAAAACAAAATCCAACAACCTGCATGTGTCACATCTTCAGGAACTTTTGCTCATCTAACTTTGTCATACAGCAAAACAATGACCTCAAACATATCTCCAATGCTATAACCAATGCTGGGAAGGCCAGCTTGCAGAGATGTGATCAAAGCCAAATAATACCTTTTAAAGAAGTTTGATGTCTATGATATTAAATTCTTCCTTTTTTTTTCCAGAATTTTCTTTATGGTTCTGTCAATCAAAATTCCTGGAGACTTCAACATATGAAGCTGTTTGTGTGCATTTGCAATCTTGGTGCTTACTGCACATAAAATGTTATAATTAAAAGGTACCTTTATGCCCAAGTCCTCCACAAACCACTGGTCTCCAAGGAAGTTGCAGGCCATGTCGGTGTCTCCGTTGTAGACGAGAGCCCGCAGGCCCAGAGAGAGCAGCTTTAGATAAACCTCCTTAACTGTTGAGTACAGGAATTTGTACTGGTTTCCAACATCATCACTGGAACACAGACATTTAATGACCATCATACACATGAAAAACAAAACCACCACCAATCAAGACTCCACACATCTGGGCCCATCACACAACCTGGTCTAAAAGAAAATCTCATACTAATTAAAACTAGTACAAAAGGCAAAATTAAAAAAAAAACAAAAAAAAAACACACAGATTATTATTTTCCTCTAGTTGTATAGTCAGAGGTCAAACCCACGAAGATTTTCAGTTGGTACTTCAATTTGATCAGACTAACAATTTAACTTTAATCATTATTTACTGTGATGTACCTGCAGATATCCCAGGACGGCAGTATATCAGGGATGTGTAGCGCTTTCCTCACGTCGCCTCTGTTCAGCCAGTTTGCCTGAGCCGTGCTGTTGATGCAGGGAGGGACTCCTCCCACAGACACGGAGAAGGTCACGGCATCTGAAAACTTCATTTTCGATTCTTGTTATTATCACTACAAATCATCAAGAAGAATCTGAAGCACAAGCAAGCAGTGTGTATCCACAACACCTTGAAGTTGGGCAGGTTTTTCCTGTAGTTCTTGAACAGGTGACTCATGGCCCTCTCGTATCCTTTGTAGGATGCTCTGCCGCCTTCACAATCCAAGTAAAGGCCATACTCATTAAGTCCACTTCTATACACGATACCAAAGGCTATGTTGACCTTAAAAGGAGAAGGGGAAATGACATTTGTAAAGCTCTCTTCCAGGAGGAACGGAAAGTCTGAACTGATACATGGTGCACACGTACCAGTGTTATGCAGGTTTCTGAACTGCTGTTGTAAAAGTTACAGCTTCCCTTGTTACAGCAGTTTATGTTTAGATCGCGCCACAAACTGCACATAAAACACAACAACAATCTCTGTCACATGATACAAAAGTTAAACTAAGGCACCCAACTTATGTCTGTTACATATTTTTATTAAAGCATTCATATTGGTTTCAAATTTTTTTTAGATTCAAAGTACAAGTATGATCTGTAAATGCGTGACGTTGGCTGCTCAGCTTGTGATTATGCCTGTTGTATCCAGGTAGGCAGACTGCTCTAGTACATATTCATTTTTTTGAGAAGATTTTCTCCAACTAAAGCAAAAAAAGAGCCACTTACTCTTCTCCAAAAAGGCCATGGTAATAACCAAAGTAGATCAAAGACTGGTCATTGAGAGCAAAGCTGCTGAGACCATTTCCCACCGCAAAGCCCTTGGAAGACATGAGTATCCGAAAATACAATTAAGACCGTTTAACCGCGTTCACAATTTTGCATGGTCATATTTTTAGACAAATACATTATCATTCAAAAAAGTAGATATTTTGTATAGTTTAATCCTGATTCTCACCTTGAAGTTGATTTTAGCCTTCCCTGTGGCTACACGCAGGCTCAGCGTCGGTGCATAAATCCCACCGTAACTCTCACCGAAGATGAAGAACTCATTCTGAGTGAAGTTGGGGAACTTTTCAAAGAAGCTCTGAAGGGCTTTGTAGTTATCATCAGCGACCTAAGACAAAAATATTTGATAGAGTTCCTAATTAGCTACAGATCAGAGCCCTCCATAAACGGTCTCTCTTAGCAAGCCGGGACATAACAGACTGAACTCACCTGGTTGTCATCAGTTGCATATATTTGGTCATCGGAGTAAGAATATCCCACTCCTGCAGGAGATTCAAGATACAGGACGTTGGCAATCATGTTCCAGCTGAATTTGTTCTCATAGAGTGTGGCCCCGTCATCATTTACCTGAAGAGCAAAGTTGATAATGCCAACAACATTTAAAAAACAAAAAAGAAACAAAAATCAGTGGAGGAGTGTATTTAAGTATAGACTCACATGAAATGGTCCGTTCTCTGACAAGAATCCGTCCAGGGAGCTGCAGCCGGGACCGCCATTCAACCAGAGCACCAGCGGGTCTTTGGCAGGGTCCCCCTGAGAGGTCACAAACCTGCAGATCAGAACTTGGGATTAATCCTCCCTTTAATACAAAACACTGACAAGAGTCTTGTTTTTCTTCAGGGGCTGCACATTTGGTTAAAAAGTCCTTCACTTGAGACAAAAACAAAAACAGGACACGTTAGCCAAGATTAACTAAGCCCACTAAGTAATTAAGTATTTAACAGATCTGGGGGAATGTTCTGTTCTGACTCAAGTTTTCTTATTTATCTGGAAAACCTCTCCAGGACTGGTCTCTGTGCGGTGTGGTGTTATTGTTTGTTTGATTAGATTGCTGTCACGTGGGATGAGCATATTGAAAAATACCGGATTCTTGATTAGTATTCCAAACATTTACAAAGACTCCTCAAAAAACGGAAGAACCGTACATAAAAACACTTCCAGTATGGCTTGATTCCGTGGAAGTGGAAGCCGACAACGCGACAGTCACAGTGTCCCACCAGACATAGGTGAAGCCAAGCGAGACGTGGGACGCAGTGGGACAACCAGTGGTTTCTTACCAGTAATGCAGAAACTTCCCCGGCCCTGCCTGCAGGTATCCTGACCACTGTCGGTAGTTGGGCTTGAACATCATCCCGGGCAGGTGAGTGACTTCATCCGGGGCGTACTGGGCTCGAGAGCCGAGCTGGAGCGCGGCCAGCAAACACAACAAAAACCCACGAGGGTCCATCCTGAGGCCGAAACCCACCCTGTGTCTTACGAAAACCCCCAAATCAACAGCGAAGCGTAAGGAGGAAGACGAGTTTATTGTGCCGCAGAAACTTCCTCCACAGCTGCTCCACTTGTATAAACCAGATGTCACATGACCGCTGCGCGGGGTCACGTGACTAACACCTGACTTCAGACATTCTTAACCTACCAACCAGCCACAGGGAAGCAGAGACAGATGTGTACAAGGGCAGGTTTTCAGATGGTGTTTGGGTCGTTGTGTTTCATTAAATCTGGGATGATCCACTTAGAGAAGCAGATCCCCTTCTAGTGATAGGTTGTCAATAAACTATAATTATTATGACGTAGCGTTGCCTTCCATTCATTTTGTAAAACCCCAAACCCTAATTGTCTGTTTATGCCAAACCCCAACAGTTAAGTAAATCTCAGTTCACACCATCAGCCTAATACAGTTGATGTCCTCTTAGTTTACATCAGCGGGATTAATATCTATAGACCCTTGTGTAACCACCACAAAAATGTACCTACATTTAAAAAAAAATCATGGTGCATAATTGCCCCTGCATTTAACTATTAATACATAAAAATTCATATTGTTGAGTTGTGGTAGAAACTTGATGCAGAAATCAGCCTTCAAGCTATTAAACAAATTTGTCTCCACAAAGTTTCTTTTCTAGCTTTAAATTACCTTCCTTCATAAGTTTTTCTTTTCTTTGACATTTTTTTGTATTCTATGAGTTAACCACAAAACTGTTGGAGGAAATAGCTTCATTTGAGATAACAGTGGGTATATAGTGGTAATAAAATCAAGGTGTATTGTCGGTCACGTAGTTAGTTAGGGTCCATGTGTGTCTTTAAAACAGTACAGAATTATATTATAAGTGCATAATTATCTTTGTATGTTTTCACAGGCCAGATAAAATAAAGTGGTGTGCCACAGCTGACCTGCAGGGCTCAGGTTTGACATGTCTTCACTCACCCCACGCTCAAAACCGGGGTTTCTGGACCCAGAAATTGTGTTCTTCTTCAATAAAACTTAGCTTTGCTTGCCACAGGCACAAATGGTCCCAACAAGGTTAGTGATTACACAGAAAAAAGTCCCAAAGAGGACACAAATGAAGGGGATAAAGTTGTAATACAATGTGGGTACATTTACTGAAAGGCCTTCTTTTTTCCAGTATTTATTGGCAGTTTCTTTTCTCATTTAGTTCTTTCAAAAACCGCTGAATTCATAAGAATCAAAAGAACTGTAAAGACAACAATGTCCACAAAAAGTTGAGTTGTGTAAAATATAAAAGAACACAGATTGTAATTATTTGAAAATAAGATTGGTCTGGAAGAAGCAGGATTGGTGCCTATCAAAATTGATTTCAGTGTTATTGTTTAGATCACAGCACAGATTTTGCACTTTGCTTCAGTATTTTAAGTGAGCATAGAGATGGTGGAAATATTTCTGAATTTTGAGTGATGTACATATGTTTATATTTATCCAAAAGAGAAGTGTCAGATGCTTTTACAGAGGCAGCAATGGTTTTTGTTGAAATTCCTGAGTCTATGCAATGGTTTCTACCACAGAATAATATTTTTATTTCATAGCTTCCCAAGAGCCAAAAGATCTTGTCATAAATTGCACGCTTTTCAATATTAGCGTCATCCTCATCCCTAGAATGTCCTAGAGTATTTCTCTGGATTCTCAGATTATTTCAATTATATTATGCACCGAAGGTTTAAGTTAATAACTATTGTTTTTTAATTGCTGAGTAGATTTTCCTTGCAATTTTTTCAGAGAACAAACCTCTCATGATTTTATATGTGATGAACTCATTCTCCCCGGAGTTGCCATTTTTACAGCCAGTGATATTACTATTTAACTGTCAATGAAACAAAATACATGCTAATATACAACAAATTTTTTTTCTTTTTAGAATTAAATAACTTTTAATTTCTTTTAAACTCTAACCCAATTTTCACACAGCGTAAGTAAGCAATAATAATACTAAATTAATAATCAGATTTAATGTTTATTTGTGGAGTCAAATGATTTCGTGACCACTATGACATGTTTGACCACCACCACCACCACCACCATCACCACCACCATCAGATTCAAGCCAAGAAATTTCCGGCGTATTACAAAGCAAGGCTTTTAATCTGAAGGCGGGAACACACTGCTATCAGAAAAGCACGCGCCAAAGACTACAACAGAAGGGAGTGTACAAGATAATATATATAACTGTAACTGTTGAAGCTTCCCTTCAGTTGAACGGTTACTGCAGTTACCAGTAGCACTATAATCTTTACATCTCATCTTAAAGTGGTGGTCGTCGACTGGTAATGCTATCGACTCACAAACGGCTTTCTCGTTTTTTAATTTTTTATTTTCATGTATAACTCTGACGATGTCGTACACGGTCTCCCTATGACTGATGACTTTTCTTATAGTGGTTAATTAACTGTTACTACTATTAACTGAGATTCATTAGCAGTTGGCACACAACTAGAAATACTTGTTGAAAATAAATACATTAACAACACACAGCTAAGGAAGTAATAAAAAGGAAATGCTTCCGGTTGAATTTTTTCAAAATAAGTCTGCTAGTGACCACACGTTGAGTTGAGCTTCGCAAGTAGATCTGCATAAAAATCTTCTTTTTTTCTTCAATATTTATTTTCACATATTTAGTACGAAATGTAATAGGAGTTTTGCACAAGATATATACAAAGAACACGGTCCAGGTTTATCTCAAAGGAAAACCGTTTGTTGGTGTTGTCCGCTGCTACTGTAGCTAATTCAGGTCGCCGGAAAACTCTCCGATTCATTGGTTTTAATTTTGAGTGCAACATTATGGACCACGAAAGCAGCCCACAAAGTCCAGACGAAGATTCACACAATTTAGATCAAGTTACCAAATACCCGCGGAGTTACAGGAGTCTCAGCAGGCTCGCCACGAAGTTTATCAGGTTGCTGCAAGAAGCTGAAGGTGGAGAGCTGGACCTCAGAAACGTAAGTTACCTGCGAGGCGCAGTACTCCATAATAAATCTTTCAACATCAAAGTTTACATATGAAGTCACATTTTGGATTATTTTATAATGGGACAGTATTAAGTATCTTATTTTGCTTTAACCCCTTAAGACCTGTGGTGTCACTTAGGTTAAAGGTGCTGGGAGTGTCTATACTATAATATTTAATTATGATTTAAGTGGGATGGAAACGAAGAAAAAGAAAATTGCAAAACAAGAACTTTGGTATTAGGAGGTAAAAATAAGAAATGAACTTGATGGACTTTCACAATCGTACATCTATCCGTTTCCCAAATACATAACATTGCCTTCTTTGCCACAGATGACTGCTCAAATGCTTTGGATTTAGTTTTGACTGGAAATAAATATGTAAATGATAGTTGACTACTTGATACACCAAGATACCAATCTAATAGACTGCAGTAGCTGCAAAACAAAACTTCACCTGGGATGAGATGAAGACAATATGGCATGTCTCCTGAAAAAGGTTTTTTTATTTTTTATTTTTTTGTCATTTCAGGCTTTCAGGCTCCTGGCTGTTGGACAAAAAAGACGAATCTATGACATTACAAATGTGTTGGAGGGCACTGGTCTTATTGTGAAAATGTCAAAGTGCATTGTAAAGTGGATGTAAGTTTATTATTCTCCGTTGTATACATGCTCATGTTTACATGCTTAGTGCAAGGTTTTTAAAAACGAAGTTTTACACTGTGATGTATTTGCTAACCTCAACCTTAGGGGTACAGACTCAAAAGACAACACACACGATGAAAGACTCATAAAGTTGAGGTCTGAACTGGAGGACTTGGAGAACATGGAGCGTGTGTTGGACCAGCAGAAACTTTTGGTTGAACGGAGCTTCAGGAGCACAACAGAAGAGTGCGGAAAATATCCTTTTTTAGAAATATCTGTATGGTTTCACATTTTGTCTCTTTTTCTAGCTGACATTATTTATCTTTGTTGACAAAAAAAGAAGTAAAATTACACAAGTGATATTTTTGGTATCAGTGGTTTTTAATATGGTTTTAATAAGCAAACACTTCTTTATATTGATCAAATAGTGAACTATATGCCATAATCTGTAATGTGTCCTTTCTTAACTCAAATCAACTCTTAATTATGTGACTCATGAAGATATCTTCAATTGCTTCAGTGGTAACGTATCATCACTTTTTGACTCATTATTATTGTTATTTGTGCATGTTTGTTTTACACTTTTTTTGTGGAGGAGCTTATCCATGTAGCAGCTCCACATATTGCTATGACATGGTGCAGATAAAACATGTGATTCCTGATTCAGGTGTAGTGAAGGATGGCTGGAATGTGGCAGCCGTGATATGAAGGGAGAGTGGAAGAGTGCCAGGTCAAATGGACATATGAAATAAAAATCAAAATGCTTGCATTTAGTTTCTTCTAATGAGGCAAAGCAAATTTATCAAACTGCGCTCTGTTAATAATAAAATGCCCTCTAAAAAGGGATCTTCACTTTAGCAGATGTTTAGTATTCCAGGTGAAGAGACACTGCATCTGGTACCATAAACAAGCCCTCAGGTCTATAAGCTATACAAAAATACCAGAAAAAAAAATCAAACTTGTGTAGCTTCTGTTTTTCACAGTAATTTGTAATGAATCCTGGGCATGTAACCTCACTGTTCCCTTAAAAAACATTGCTAAGGAGGCTAACAAGACAAATACTAGTGGATGGTGGAAGAATGCCAAAGCAGCAGGTGGTGAACTAGCCCCAAACCCAGTGAGGTGAACAGGAGAGGGTTTGTAGGTTGGCTGCTCTGAAGAGACAAGTTGGTAAAGAGCCATTAAGTTGGCCACAGAGGCAAGAAAAGGTACTTGAAGAGAGTTGTTACTAAGGAAACGAGAGTGGTGGTGGTGCTACTTGGGCACAAATAATCGTGAATGATGCTTGGAGGTGGGAAAGAAAGAAAAACCCACAATGGTCACTGAATTAACTGAAAAACCCCCTAAAAAATAATAATTTACTGAACACTAAAGACAATCACACATTGATTTTGAACTGTGGTACAACAGAATATTAACACACCTGATCATGGTTATAAGATGTTCTGCCCAGTGTTAAAAAGTCTGGTCTTAGTTGCAGCTCATGGATGCTCCAACAGGATAATGACCCGAAACACACAGCTAAACACAGCCAAAATGGCTAAGAATAAAACATTGGACTATTCTGAAGTGGTCTTCTAAGAACCCTGATTTAAATCAGAATCAACTTTATTTGTGAAGTTTGTGCAAACAAATAAATAATTTGATTTGGCATACTTTGTCTCTGAAGGTTCACTAAAAAATAAATAAAATTGAATAATATCTAGACCATTCAAAAAGAATATGTACACTATTTAACAGACAGAACAAATATTATTTATATTTTATTTATATTCCTCTGAAGTTTCTCAGAGTGATGTCCTGGGGAAAAGCTAAAACAGGCAGTCTGGAGAAGACAGCCTTCAAATCTGAGACAGGTAGAGAGGTTTGATCGTGAGGAGTGGATCAAGATATCTGTTTACAGGTGCAGAAATCTCATACAGAATCCCTTAATGGCAGTGACTGCATCAAAAGCGAGTGCAACAAAAATATGAAGTTGAGGGTCTCAATTAATTTGTCAAAGCCAGTTCATTGGTTGTGGGTTTGTTTTTTTTTTTTTTTTTTTTAATGATTATCTTGAACCCAAATTCAAAAGCAATGTCAGATATTTATTAGTGAGTTTTTAGTAAATTATTTACCTTGGTCAGTTTTAAGGTATTTTTGTGAGAATTGTGGGTTTAACTGTGTTCTGTGGAAATGTACTAACAAAATTTTCACATCTGTGGTGTGTCCATATAGATCTTGTGAGCCAAAACCTGGATTAAGTTTTGTTTATTTATATGTAGAAGCAAAAAGTAGGTCATTTTTGCTCTACATGTATTTCAAAAAACAGAAAAAACAAATGGTTCTCATTCCTCTTCAGGGCACACTGTTTTGACAGTACGATCACCACCTGGCACACATCTAGATGTTCCCATTCCAAAAGCTGTAAGTTCTCCATTCTAAAAAACTTGTCATGGTTTCTTTTGTCGCTGTTGCTTTTACCCAGCTGGAATAATTCAGTGTGTACATGTCATCTTTCAGGTTCCAAACTGCCCGCCAAAGTACCAGATCCATTTGAAAAGTGTCAAAGGACCCATAGATGTTGTGCTTCTTAACAAATGTTCTGTCAGCTCAGTTCCTGTTGTACTTCCAGTCCCACCACCTGAAGAAATTTTACAGCGTGCCAAGTTAGCCATGTTTACTTCAGAAGAGAAAGAAAACAGTCCCGGACCCAGTCAGGATTCAGCCAGTGGTAGACATGGCAGTAAATCTAAAATGATGACTGTGGAGGACATGCAGCCTCTACATTCATCATCACTGATAAACACTGAACCCAATAGAACGAATGACCCAGAATGTGAGTATTTTATTTTTTGTTACGCCACTGAATCATATCAACCTGTCTCCTTTTATCATACTGATCCAAAATGTAGACTGGAGAGAGTACTATTGTCTTCAAGAGAGAAAAATTACTGTTGCAAGAACTTGTTGTTCTGTAACCAGAATCAGCAAATGGAAAAAGACTGCAAATATTTTACTAAGAGGAAAAAAAATGGTCTTCCCACCGTTCCAGTATCCAACATTATATTTAAATCACAACTTCAGAGAAAATGAAATAGATTTTAGTCTTTTGCTTCAGTTCAATTCAGTTTTATTTATATAGCATCAGCTACAATACAAGTTGTCTCTAGGCGCTTTCCACAGATCCAGCATGACCCCAGCAATTATTACATAAACAATGATCAATTATTACATAAACAATGATCAATTATTACATAAACAATGATCAATTATTACATAAACAATGGCAGGCAGAAGAAAACCTTAAGCCAAACAATGGCAAGGAAAAACTCAATTTTAAGGGTGAAGAAACCTTGAGCAAGACCTGGTTCTTAAGGGGGGAGAGGAAAAGGGAGATAAGAGAGTGAA
>JAOWBL010000018.1:10898449-10913113 GCA_028564865.1 Zenarchopterus dispar
AAAAAAAACCCAAAACTGGTTGATATTGGTGCTGCAATCACAATTACATTTACTTAAACTCAATAGGGACATAAAAGAAAACGGTAACAACAGCATTAATAAGACCCACACTTTAATAAACACACTATAAGAGATGCAGGTGTCAAGTTAAAGACCACCTGCATGGTCCACAACACATTACTGGACAGATGAGATTACGTTTGAACTTTCTGGTGTGAATCAACAATGGCTTATATAAAGGCAGGAGACCCCGCATGGCCTCAGAATCATGTTAGATGAGGCTTTGCTGCCTAATGGAGCAGAAGACATGCAAACACAAAGGAAACCATGAATCTGAAGTCATGAGAGCCAGTTTTACGTGAGCATGTTGGGGCACTAGGGAATGGTTGTTTATCAAAAGGCCCAAAACAAAGTAAATTGTCAACAACAGGATTGATAAAGGAGAAGAACATGAATGTTTAGGACTGGGGACTTCAGCTCAAATGAAATGCAGAGGTCTGACTGGGATATTTAAGTTCACTAGATATTTCCTTAAATATTCATGAACACAGGTGGCTGTGCGTGAGGAGTAGTCCAACTTTCTCCTCATCATTTCATACGTCTCAGAGGCTGCTTAAGGGAATATCTGATGGATATCGTCGCTTTTGAAAAGGTTTCCAGGAGCTCAAGAAGTTATGAAATTCAGTATTTTACTTTCATCAACTTGTACATGCCTGAAGTCGAGGCTGGCCGTATTATGTTTGTCATTGTGACTCAGATGAAGAGCCAACAACATTTCATCATTATTTAGTTTCACAACTTCCACAAACATTTTCTTGCTACTCAGATTGTCATTATGTGAAACAAAAAAAGCCAATTTAAATAACACCCACAAATATAAGTTCTGCAATACACTCCGTGGGTGTGGATACACCCACCATGACTATCTCTGATTTTAGTCTGTGTTCAAAGGTGCCACGTGTTTGCCTCAAACCATGAATTTCAATCTCAACAGCTATTTTCACCAGCTGATTTCCCCACTGCTGAAACAGAGTTTCCAGCAGAGAGAGGAAGAACGTATGGTACGGATTCAGTTTCTCATTGACTATTCCCGTGGTGAATCGAGCCCTGCAGTAGTGAGTGATCGCTGTTCCCTGCGGCATCAATAATACAGGAGGAAGTTATTGTCCCCGTGCAGGCCACAGCATTGTGCGGCTAAAGCGAGCGGAGGGGTGGGGTGGTCCTTTCACTCAACCCTCTAGGGTTTCAGGGCTGGCAGACAGCGGTCTGACTCAGGGGAGTCGGCTTCGGTGCCCTTGCACAAGGCTCAATTGTAAGTCTTTCTGGCCGGGGTATAACTGTGTCTAAGCAGTGACAGCAGGCACGGTTCTGCTGGCCCGGCCCATTTGGTAAGATTACACCCCCAACAAACCCAGTGTTACAAGATGAGTCCCAGCTCAATAAAGAATTAGTCAGGGGGAGATGCTGAACAGATCGAGAAGCGGACAGATATCCTGTGAGTGATTCACGTGATCCAGATTTTCACCTGGATTAAAGTTCTGACTTTGCTTTTATGTCACAAACCTCAAATATGTTGAACAACTAAAACAATTTAGTACTCTTCCAAACACAAAGAGAGAATTACAAGACTCCTTTAAGGCGTTGCAGGTATCTGAACCTAACTGTGCTGCTATACCTGCATCTATATCTTGTCTGTTGAAATTAGGCTAAAACATCCTTAAGAATTGTTTAAAAATATGAAACCACAGATAAAGTTAAACAGCAAGTGTCCACACAGGTAAAATAACAGAGCAGTAGTGGACACTGTTGGGAGGGGTGCAGCAAGGGAGGGAAAGGTAGTGAAAGTCAGAGCGATGGTGAAATAGAGAGTCCCACTCAGGAGGAGGTCAGGACACCGATAAGTTCAAGGAGCTGTTGGCAGCAATTAAAGATATAAATGGATTATAACCATCGGTGAGTCATAAAAGGTTTTTCTTCCACTTCCTTTTTCTGTCATCTCTGAAAAAATAACTGTAGCTGTTGAATAGAAGATAGTTTTTTTTTGTTTTTTGGAACCATACATTGTAAGTGGTCAGGTGATGTGATAGCCAGTCGTTAAGGTTTAATATCCTTTATCGAGAGTGATACTTTACAGCATCCTAGTGTGTGAAAAAGTAATCGCAATAAGAAGAAAAAACTGGAAGTTGTTTTTGAAATCAACAGGAAAAACGGCCTAAAGAGAAAAATGTGACTCCAGTGTGTCACTTCATGCTGGTATGAGATGAAGATGCTGAAGAAAGGGTCCAGGATGGCCACTCTCAAATTCACAAGCTTCATAGTTTGGGTTGTTTTATTTGGACATGGAACCCCTGAGAAGACAGGTGAGAACTTCACCAAAAACGTAAACGCTGCATGAGTTTTTGAGGACTTTTATACTTTGGTGCCAGCTCAAAACTGTCTTCAATGATGCTGTTTTAGGAGGCAACAAAGTGGACCACAGAGAAGCTATTCTGAAAGAGATCATCTCAGCATGGGGTAAAGGAAGTGGTTCGAATCCCCACAGGTCCCCTCCAGACACAAAAAAGGACCAGTCTGTGCACACTTGGGTAGGAAATATTGTAGGGAGCTTAAAAACTCTTTTTCCCACCAAGAATCTAGCTTCATTAAGCAAGCCGATAGACAGGCATCGTCTCTCTGGCTTCCTCTACAACATCTCTCTGTACCTTCAAGAAATGGGTGCTGAGCTGGAGGATGCACCCCCAGAACCTGAAGAGGAGCAGCTGTGGGAGAAGGTGTTGCATTTTTTTCTTCAGTCTGAAGGAAACGCTGCTCTCAACCAGTGGAACGGTCACATTCCACCTCGACCGAGTGTGAAAGTGCAGGACTGGTTTCTGTCTCTGAGGGGCAGCCCACACTGGGACTGGCTGCTGGGGCTGTTGCAGAGTGTCATCACTCTGTCTGAGCGTCAGCCTCACAAGTCCCTCTTGACGTTCTTATCTCAGAACTGGAGGACGCTGAGCGCTGTGCTTGAAACTGCACTTCAGGCTGTGGTCAGTGGGACTTATGGTCAGGCCAGTGCAGGCCTGCAGGGCTTTATCTGTGCTCTGAAAGGTCGTAATGATTGTACATTCAATGTTAGTTGGCTCCAGAAGCTGGTCCAGTTCCTAGAGACCCGCAACTGGAAACCTGTGGTCAGTTTACATCCTGCAGGGGAAGCTGCCGGACACAGTAAGGGCTCTTTTGGACGCTTCAAACCCTTCAGCTTACCTCCTGAGGCTCTGAGGCAAGATGGGCTGTCTGCAAATGCATCCGCAGAAGATATGATGGGCGTAGAGGACGAGCCAGACTCCATACACAACTTCCTGCTACAGGTTTTGTCGCGTTCGGTTGGAGGGGAGCGTGGAGGTCATTTGGCGCAGAAAAACCTTGCTCTTGTGCAGAGTTTGGATGGGTTTAGGCGAGGCCTGTTGCACAGGGTGGGGAACTCTGTCTATGATAATCTGAGAAAGAAAGTGTCACGAGTTACTATGGTGATGCTTGATGATGTCAGCAGCTTGGTGGATGTGCCACAGCCCCACACACAGGCCAGATGCTCTGTTGGTGAGTATAATAACACAATGGTTTGCCATGTTGCTATGACAACTGTGAAAAAACTGCATGCTTTGTCTCACTATTAAAACAAAGAGTTTATACATAACATACAATAATGAAATATATTTCATATTTTGGTTTCAGATTCAGAGAAAAAAATCTAAAAATAATGGAAAGCATGCATCACTTAGGTGGCATTAAGCATTATCATATCTTTTAGGAGCCTTAATGATTTTACCCAAGTTCTCACCTGAAGGGCTCAGGAACAAATGTGACAGTGACTGACACTGCTTTAAAATCTTTATAATCATTCTGTGCAGTGAAAGCCTCTGTTGTTAGCCCAGCTAATCTCTTTATCCTCTCATTGATGTCAGTAACATTATATCTTGGGTATTGTTAGTTGAGCTGCACCCTTGCATCACCTATTATTATGTTCTGGAGAAGCCTCCACCTGCTTTTTCCGCCTGTCATTCACTTTGATTTAAAGAAAAAATATTGCTTTTTTTTGTCCTTTTGAAGGGGACCTGAGACATCTGATCCTTTGGTAAGGTATTTTAGGGATATGAATCACTTTACATTTGGATTTTACATCAATTTTTTTTTTTTTTTTGTAAAACACATTTGCATTTGAGTCACTGTTCTGTTTGTGCATTCGTAGGGGGATAAGGCATAATATGATGTGGAACGCTCAGGCTTTGGGTGTCAGCTCTCAGGGCCTCCCAGACTCACTTCCTTTTCTGTCGTGCCTTTCCGCCGAGGGAGATAAGCTGCAGTCACAACTAACACCAGCCTATTCAACGTCAAAATTAGCTCTCTTTTCACAGAGAATGTCAACACAAAAACACCTTCCCGAACACACTGCCGTGCCTCATATGCAATTAAGAGTGAGCAACCGCAAGGAGAAAGAGATGGAGTACTTCACATCCACAGAAATCCTGGAGGCAGCATGTAATGAATCCATCCCAGGCTTGACAGGGGTCTCTAACTTCACCGTGTTCCTCTACTGTAAACTGTTTGAAGGGGAGAACGGGTCAGTTAATCCCACACTGGCTCACATGGGGCTTGACCTGCATGCTGCATGCTCTGATGCAGCGTGGTATCTCTCTGCTGCTGAGGACGACTTCTTCTGGGTCCATGTCTGCAGTGAGTTCTTTGCTCATGAATTCAACAACACTGTATGTGCCAACTCCTCTTTTTGGCTGCAGAGAGCACATCAGGTAATGGATCACATGTGAAATGAGTAAACGTTCATGCTTAAGAGGATTTGGGTTCAAATTGGTGCAAGTATATATGTGTTTATCATGTAACTTTTCTGTGGATTTATTTTGACTCATCTTCTACTGTTCACAGGCAGCAGTGTCAAAGGAATATCCTTTTTTTAACCAGACAAGTATAGATGACCTGTGCATGCAACTTTCAGAAGAGGCGACAGTAAGTCCAGTGCTCAGTTATGACTGTCTGACTCAACTGGGCAGCAGGTCTCTTAGTGCTGAAGCTTTCAGACACTGTTTCCTTCCCAACAACTCAGTCTTAATCTCAGCTTTGTGTAGCAAAGCGCCATTTGACTCAGAACATCTACAGGACGGCTGGGCAGCAGCCTATTGCTCTAAGATGCAGAACTCTTCCCACGTAGACACCGCTATGGAGAGCTGTCAGTACAGGAAGTGGACGGTGCAACATTTTGTCAACTCCACCCTCCTGGAGCTCTGTGAACAGACACATGGACTAAAGGAACACATTTGTTTAAATGCCACACTTTACCATCAGTTGCTAAGACTGAAGCCCCAGTTTGCAGATGTCTGTGCAGATCTGCAGGCAGAACAGGAAAGCAAAAAGTGCTTCCTGCAAAGGTTTTTTGAGATGCTGCCAGCGCCATATAAGTTTGACACATCACAGCTGTGTGTGGATCCAGCCCCATTGCTTGTAGATGTCCTACACAAGCTGAGTGTGTGTGAGGCGGAGGTAGGGGAGCGCCAGGGCTTTTTCGTAGCTCTGGGATATGTATTGCGTGTCTTGGACTTCATAGTGGGGCTCTCGTCAGGGCTGGATGAAGGGGAAAGAGAGGCAAGACAAGGTTTAGGTCAGGCCATCCTCCTCTCCAGTCTACTCGACAACACATCCTGGGTTACACTGCAGTCAGAAGCCTCCACGAGTGTCCTCCACACCGTGGGTGTCTTCCTGAGCAGAGAGCAGAACGCCACTCTGAAAGAGGACCTGCTGAGTTGCTTCAGCGTAAGACACCCTAGCTAACTAACACACTCAAACAATTTCTTTTCCACATACACAGTGAGTGAATAAATTCTTTCTGCTGTGACATCAGCCTGTCCTCTGGGATCTCATCCAGCAGAATGACAACTCGACTACCCTCAGGGTTCTGTTGCAGGTACGACCTGTGGTGCTATATTTACTTGTCATGAACAAGATCAGCTCATTGTATGTTTTGATGACTGTCTCCATCTCACCAGGAGTACCTCCAGATGCCAAGAGACAGCATTCGAACTCTGGTCATGTCTGCTGAGAAAGACGCTGTTAAGAGATTCCTCTCCCATATCCATCAAAGTTGGGACCAGCTTCAAGTTGAAACCAGTCAGGTTTGCTCTTCAGCTTATACTAAGTTGACAGCAACAAAAACCTGTGGGTGATGGCAACTACCCCCATGTTCCAATAGCTTGTGGACCACCTTATGAAGCAATAATATCAAAATATTGTTTTCTGCAAGAGTTAAACCATCTCTCACGTTATTGTGGATGAATATTGGTTCATTCTTCTTTACAAAATTGCTTTAGTTTATTTTGGGTTTTTAGCATTCCCTTCTGCACAGTCTTGCCACAAGATACAGATTTACCTCCATAATAGTCCTGTATGCAGAGGAGTTCATGGTCCACTTAGTGACTCCGAGATGGTCAGGTCCTGCAGCAACCTAGCCTCTTCTTCTTCTTTGCCATTAGTCTGTTCCCTGCAGGGGTCGTCACAGTGAGTCATCCACCTCAGTTTAACCCCATCCTCTCCATCCTCTTCTCTCACACCAACCAACTTCGTGTTCACTTTCACTATGTCCATAAATCCTGTCTTTGGTCTTGCTCTTGGCCTCTCTCCTGGGAGTCCCAACTGCATCATTCTTCTACTGATATATTAACTATCGCTCCTCTCTACATGTCCAACCATCTCAGTCTGACCTCTCTTCCTTTTTCTTCGAAATATATAACATCCGCTACCCCTCTGATGTGCCCCTTCCTGATCCTATCCATCCTTGTCGCCCCCAAAGAGAACCTCAACATTTCAACCTCTGCGACTTCCAACTCTGCCTTGTTTTCTCCCTCTGTACTACAGTCCCTGAGTCATATGGTATTGTGGGTTATACCACCACCTTTTATACCTTTACTTTCATTCGTGCTGATAGTCTTTTATCACACATCACCCCTGACACTTTTCTCAAACCATTCCAGCCTGCTTGCACAAGCTTCTTCACCTCTTTCCCGTACTCTCTGTTGCTCTGAACTGTTGACCTTAAGTACCCAAAACCCTCCACCTTCTTTATCTCTGCTTCCTGTAACCCCACCCTTCCACTTGAGTCCTTCTCATTCACACATGTATTCTGTCTCGCTGCGGCTAATCTTTCTTCCCCTCTTTTTCAAGGCATACCTCCACCTCCAGCTGTTTTCCTCCACCTGCTCTCACCACAGTTCATCACAGTCTATAGAGATTCCTGCCTAACCTCAACTGCCAGCATGTCCAGCACTATAGCAAACAAGAAGGGGCTCAGAGCTGATCTTTGATGCAATCCCACCTCCACCTTGAACTCCTCTGTCACTCCTACAGGACACCTCACTACTGTCTTACGTCTACCATCCATATCCTGCACCACTCTAACATAGTCCCCTGCTGCTCCAGACTTCCAAATCGAATATTATAGTACCTCTCTTGGCACCGTGTCATCTGCTTTCTCAAGGTCTACAAAGCATCTGTAGCAGCTCCCTCCCACACCGCCTCCCTCCTCATTTTTGGCATGAAACCACACTGCTGTTCATAAATGATCACTTCTACCCTTAGTCTAGATCTGTTATTCATTCCTATGACTTCATTCAACTTTATTCTTCTGTAGTTGCCACAACTCTCCACATCTTGCTTGTTCTTAGAAGTCAGCACCACCACAACTTCCCTCCATTCTTCTCTCGTTCTTTAACATCTTGTTGAATGTCCAGTTAAAAACTGTAACGTCACTTCTTCTAGACACTTCCATACCTCCAGAGGTTGATCATCAGGACCAGTTGTCTCTCCACTCTTCATTCTCTGATTTTCCCACTCCACTCCAGCATTACTAATGTTTCTGACAGAACGGATGGTTATATTATCACCCCTCCACCACCATGGTTAACAGTGGGTCTTTTGAAATGCTTTATTTTGTTTTCACCAAACTAACATTAAGGTCAAACAACTCCATTATTTTCATCAAAACTATCCATCATATTGTAGGGATGATTTGCAGCACGTTTTCTATCATATCTAGTTATTCTTAAAGGAACAATAACAATTACAACAGCATTGCTTTGTATGGTGTTGTAGCTTCTCGATTTGAGTGCACGTAATGACCCATAAATAGTTAAAGAGAAAAACTATGCACATCTGTTTGTGTCCTCTGTCAGGTCTCTCAACAAGAGTTACAGGCCATAGAAACAATGACTGCTGCTTTCATTCATAAGTTTCCCCGAGTGACCCCAGAGCTCTTTGTGGACCTTTCCCAGTTCATACCTTTCATGTCTGTCTCTGACATAATGAGCTTCCCAGCCTCCCTGATCGTCAATGACAGTGTGTGAGTTATTGACAGAACAGATGATCATATTTAATCTGAACTGTCTCACTCCTCTAAAAATAACAGTTTCCGCTTTACTCTACAGGCTGACAGCTATTCGTGACCACAGCTCAGGGATGAAGTCTCTGCAGAAAAAGGCCTTTGTAAAACGACTGCTGCAGTCAAGTGTGGTGGGTGACGTCCCGACGTGGCCGCCATACTTCCTCAGTTCCATCCTCCCACTTCTTCCCTACCTTCCAGTCAGTCATTTTCAGCAGCTGACATCACAACAGGTTTGAGAGCCTTCAAGCATGACTCCAACTCATTACAAGTCCGCTGTATCACTTTCACAGATGGATATGGTCAGGTGATTAATAATGAAACAGTTAAGTAAAAGCGTGGAGAAACAGATCCATGCACTGTTACAGCTAAAAGCTGCCTCTGTCTGGTCAGTGTGGAAAAAAGGGTGGAATAACATGGTTTCTTTGCAGCAGTATATTATAACCTGTGAGAGAAAGAGCATAGAGGCAGCTCAAGCATAAACAAAGGACAACAAATGAAGCTGACATGTTTTGTGTGCTGTTGGACATGTAGTATCTCTACTGTGTGTACTTTGTCTTGGTGATCGTGGTGGTTGAAGCATTGGTTTTATTGTTGTGAGTTTTATTTGTGTCTATTTTGCATGTCTTTTTAGTTGAATCTATTACATACATTTTATATATGTTTGTGTTTATTTTACACCTCATTTATTTTGGTTTACATCTCACTCTGGTCTTTGTGACTTACTTTCTAGTTGAATTTTCATCATTGCCTGCTTGTGGTTCTTTAATGTACCAGGTGGAAAGAAATAATTGTCAGTGCCTCAAGCAAAACCTTTGAACCTTAGCCCCCTGACCCTATAGGTCTCTAGGCCAGTGGCCGCTAGACCTGTTCGGTAATTAATCCTGGGAGTAGGAATGGCTGCAGTGACACATACAGTATCTAAACTTAGCTCAAATAAATGCATGACACACTTTCCATGATGTTTTCGGTTGTTTCTTGTGTTTCAACATTTAATCAATTCTATCCTCAGCTTAGTCCTCTGGTGGAGTTGCTAGGCAACAGCAGTCTAGATGGAGTGAGGGGTCGCCATGTGCTTCGGACCCTGTTCAGTAAGAGGAAGAATCTCACCGGGGATGACATAACAAGGTGAACCCAAGATGCTTTTTATTTGTGCATGTTTGTCCTCACTAATGCTGAAAACACTTGAGGTCACTTCAGAGCCTTTATGAAACAAGTATTTACTGACAGCACACAGAAAATTCTGAAATTTGTCTTTCTGCTCCTCAGAAAGTGGAAAGCACATCTATTTTTTCTCTATGCTACAGAAATTATTGCACTTATTTATTTATGTAATTATTAAGTGCTTTATGAACTTAAAAAAAATTCTTAAAAATGTGTCAAAAGTTCATTTTGAGTAGACCAACAAAGGGCTGAAGAATGAAGTCTTTTACAGGTTAGGAGTGCTCGCATGCTACCTGGATCCAGCAGATTTGGGTTCATACCTCCAGGACTCAGCTGTGTCCTCGGCCCTCTGGCTGCAGCTGTCTCAGTGCATGTCAAAAGGGCTCATCAGTGCCAGTGGCAGGGTGAGGGGGCACAGGTGTAGCTTCATGAACCACTTGCATCCCGAATTAGAGTTTATTCATGAGTACTGTGCCAGACAATGCCTGACTGACCCAGTTTAACTTTGTTTCATGGCTGCTATAGCTGTCATCTTGGCTGATACCAGCAGTTCAAACCCTAAACATCAGCAGCAGGGCTTCTTCAGAGCTGTCTGCTCTCAGTGGTTTGCTGCCTCAATTAGGAGCTTCATTCCTGCTGTCTCTACCATCGCAACAACTCCTGGAAGTCCTGTCACAGCCGGGGATGCACAGATACTCACCATCGCAGGTCAGCGGGAAGTATTTAGTTTCTCATCATTCTTCTTTCCTTTCTTCTCTCTGGTTTTTCTGCTCGAGTGTTACATTTAAAAGAAAATTCCCAAAGAATCACAGCAATCAGATGTTAATCTTGACTAAATATGTAACAGAGAAGAGATTAGTTAATTTAATTCTAAAGAATAAAGTGAATTCATATTGATGAAATGTATTTAATCTATCTCAAGTGTCTTGAAATGGGAAGTTTTTTGTAATCTCTGTGGTTTAATAGTTGTTCAATATTCTTTTTAGGCATTTCAGATATTATCAAAGATTTCGAAGGACACCAATGTAAGTCAAAGTTTTCAAAACATTTGTGCTGAATTTCAGCCAACTGCAGCCTCACTGGTGCATTTCCTCTCCTCTTGGCAGCTCACCATAGAAAAACTGTGCAGCCTGAAGCCATTACACGATGGTCTCTCCCCTGCTGTGCTCAGAGACCTCCAGTGGTCTGAAATCAGCAAAGCTGCCCACTGTCCGTGTTGGAAAACACTGCTGACTGAACTCAAGCCTGGTCAGAGAGCCATGCTATTTACTGCGATGCAGGAGGTGATGCCACTTTGTGTCTTCAGTACATCCCTTCTCACTTTAATCTTTATTTCTTATCATTTTCTTTGTTGGGTCCCATGCTGGGCAACAGACACGCTAAAGAGTTGCAGAGCTTTTGGCAGCATCATTTAAAACTACACTGCAGAAACCCCCCCCCCAAAAAAACCTCTAGGCTGAGTTACATTATTCCATCTAATCTAAAACTGCATGGGTCTCTAAAATGTTGTTTTATTTCTTTTTCCTTGGTTGCTTGTCGACAGGCTCTAGAGAGAGACTCAGGGAACGTCACTCAGCAAGCAAGCTGTTTGCTTCCGTTTGTGCCCTTGAGGAAGCTGATACCAGCCATGAATGGTGAAACCCTTTGGAGAGGCATCAGCACATACAGGGACATACTCTGGTCACCCCAGCAGGTCCACATTTTTCTCTAATCTCTTGTTCTGTGCAGTCTAATATTTCATGGTTATGACAACAATAGCTTGCCAGTTCCTTTACTAAAGAGAGAAAAAATGTTAGCAGATTCCCTATTTGCTTTCATTAATGTGCAAGTCATTGGATATGCTTCGGATAAGCCTTTCAGGATATTAATACTCCTTTCACATCAGCTGCCATCAAGCTAATTAGTTTGGATGTAGTACAATGGTGTGCAGGAGTGTAACATAAATTAATAATGGTTACCTTAAAGGGATTTTATCACAGCCAAGTGTGCATGAGTCTGCTTTCACCACCTGTTCGCACCCTAACAAGACCAGAGTTCAGTCAATAAAGGCTGCCCTTTTCACTGAAACTGAAATATATGCTGCAGTCGCAATGACTGTCGTACTATAAATATTCTGCTTTGGAGCATAGCCACATGTTTCAGAGTTCAATATTGATTATTGTGCAATTACTGTAATTTCTGGTTTGTCCTGAAACCAGTGCTGATGCGTAGATACGGTGAAAAATATAATTTATTGAATTTACTGGGTAACTGGAATTGATTTGCTCTCATACAAAAGAGGTCCACTTCTCCTTTAGTTGTCAAGAGGTCCCAGAACAACTAATTTCATGTTGATCTGTTTGTAAAATCGTTCAAATTTCCATCAGTCTTGATGAGCCGTAAACATCCAAGACACCAGAAATATAAATGTAGAAACAGTCAATTATGAAAAAAAAAAAAAGTCCCTGCTCTGGTATTTTGCAAAAAAAAAAAAAAAAAGTCACTTGAGCATCAAACTTCTTAAAGGTCTCAAATGAGACTTCTTTGCTTTCACGAAGTAGAGGCAGCAGATTCATTTTATGTAGGAAGGAGTCTGACAGTGAACACAGTTTTTTATTGGCAGTGAGATATCAGAACGCCCACTCAGTGCTGCGTGACTTTGTGTTAAACGCTTGTGTGATGTGTTGCAGCTATCACTCCAGGCTGAGGAAAAAATATCCATTATGACTGAACATTAATATGTCAAAGTTGGGCTCCAAATATTTTACTTTTTGACACATTACGGTCAAAAGTTTCTAGAGTAAACTTAGGATATGTCTTTGTCTTGCTGCACAAATCATGAAATATCACAACTTTATTCACTGACTGTAAGTGTGAAAATATGTCTTTTTCTAAGTGCTTTAGATTTGTAGGGGACTTTTACATCACAGATCCAATTCAGAGTACAATTATCCAGCTTCTACATCCTTGTCTCCAACCAACCATGCCATGAACACTTCATCAATACCTAATATGACAATATGACGACGAAAATGAAATTGCTTGTTTTCATTTCTTTTTTTTTTACCTGGACTTCCAAACTTAAATTTGTGGAGAGTTTGAAATAAATCTGACTTTGTGTGTTATTCTTTTGTCAACTAAAATACCCTCTATTTTATAATTAAAAGTCAAAGCTTTAACTGAAGCGTTCTCTTTTCTTCACAGGCTCAGTTTTTGTTCAATAAGATCCACGAATTTAAAAATGTTACCATTAACTCAGTGAGGTATGTTTGACCTACGATATCAAAACATTCATACTTTATGCATGAGTTTAGTGATTTATCCTTTAAACTAAAGGAGAACCCTCAAAGCAGCCATCTTTTCTTCAGATACTCACTATAAATGCAACGCTAAGCACTGTTTCTCTCGTAGGGATCTGGGTCATATTGCCAGTGGAATAAGCTGTGACTTTTTGAGGCGCTGGACCAATGACACAAATTTTGCAGAGCTGCTTCAGCTCATGAGTGAACTTTCTGGAGGCCCAAGACCTGCCCTGGTGAGAGAAAAAACAAAACAAAAAAAACTCCCTTCAGACTCTTTGCTGCAGCTTCTCATGAGGAGCAGTTAAAAGTTCACATTTTCATTACAAATGAACATTTATTTTTAATACCAAGTTCAGACATGCTTTGCTGTGTGTTGTCAGAGAAAGTGTATTGTAGAGGAACTGAGGAAGCGAACTGCGTTTGACCTCAACGCTTTGAGTCCTGGGTTTGCTGCAACACTACCGTAAGTGTCTCCACATACAACTGATACGTTGCTGTAAAAGTTTAAAAACATATTCGTCAATGACTACCGTTGGATCTGTTTTCTGTTGTTTCCTAGAGTGACAATCATAGAAGACCTCTCTAATGCATCTGTCAGAGCCATCGTGGACTATACTCAGACACACTTTGTTGATTTCCTCAGACTGCCACATTATAAACAGACAAATTTAGCAGAGAAGGCCATAACGGAGCTGGTAAAGCACATACTCTACTCATGCAGAGCTTTCACACCATATTTCACAAGTGATCAGAAATAACAACATTTTTGTGACATACAGTATCATCGTTATTAAATTGTGCCATATCTCCCAGCATATTTAAAATAATAAAATGCCTCTGTGAGATCTCAGGGCAAATATCGGCTCACAGAAGCTATTTTTGGTTCATTTAAATCAGGGCTTGCGTCAGTGACGGGTGACTCATGTGTTTGATCTGTTGTAACACATTAATGGAGCAGAAAGAACAAAGTGCACTTGTTGGTTCAGGCTTCTCAAAACACGCAGATATAAAGAGAGAAAGAGACAGACAAAGAGATTTAGACCATAAACCATCTCATCTTTTCAAAGCTTTTCACACAAGTAAAGTCTTATTAGTGTGAACTCCTGATGATTCAAGCCCGCTCTCCGTACGTGCTTCTCCACAGGGCTCTTCTCTGGCAGCGGAGCAGATTGATGGCACCCTTCTGGATGTCCTGGGTCCTCTGCTGCCTTTCTTAGACAGAGACAGCTTGGCTCTGGTGGACAGAGGAGCGCTGGCTCTGCGGCTGGAGGAGATGAGAAATTACTGCCTTCCTGGAGAGGCTCTGAGAGATATCAGTGATATGCTCACGCAGAAAGATCTGCTTGGGTAAAGCAACACTTCTGTAGCAGATCTTGGTTTTGATAATGTGCTGATTATGTCCAAAACCTTATTTATAAAAAAGTAAATCCCCTTGTTTCAAGAAAAGTAGGACAACATTTTAGACAATTTTGCTAGTTTTAACATGTCTGATCGAGAAACTTTTTCTTACCCCAACTGGCAAAGATATTATAGTTAAAATAATACATTTTTGACTATATTTAGGACTTTTAGACTTTATTCAGGAGGGGCTGTTTTTCCAGCATAGGAGGGAATTAATTTACCATACATATTATCCTTATTTTTTTAAAAATTTAATTAAAAAAAGCATGTGGTACTGTCATAGTTGGTTGGGGGAGGTATTCAGATCTGAGGCCCCTTTGATGGTCGGCCAGAAGGCAGGCAGAGACACTCTGAAGGGCAACTGGGAGGATGGCCTCAGGTGAGTGGCCCGGAAAATGA
>JAOWBL010000018.1:10925302-10936475 GCA_028564865.1 Zenarchopterus dispar
AGAAGAAATTCTGCCATAGACTTGAATCACCAGCTCACATAAACCTGCTGCTCAATAGCAACGTTGTACTTGATGCGCTCTAGTCTGCTCGTAGTCACAATGGAGAGAGCACTTTGGATAATTGTCTCCACAGACTTAGAAACTGACGGTTTTAGCTCCAAACAAAGTATATCAGTTAACCATTAAATCACAAGCTCAGAGTTGTGTTCAAACGCTCCGGTTGCTGAATCTTCATATGCTCAATTGGTTTGTTTTGTTCAAAGGATCATGTTTTAGATAATAAGAGTAAATAGGAATCCCTCAAAATTTCTACATTGTCGACTTTTTTTCCCCTCTCCCTTATTCTGCTACTGCTGCCTCAAGCATTCGCTCTCCACACCCAAGTGGGTACTTTACTACCCACTGAGAGTGGCTGTGTTCTCATCTCTCTGCACCCAGGGTGTGGTCTAGATTTCCAACCACACGTCTTCACCTTTTCTGCCTACTCAGTATACCTCAGCATTTTCTTCTCTTGCAAGCTCCATCAACAGGATCCTGCCTGTGGAGTATAAACGCCCAGATTTGCAGCCGTGTGTGTGACCACAACATCAGGCCGAGTCTTGACTGCTCACTCTTCCACAGCTAATGGCTGTAGTGGAGTTACTCAACAACTAGTCAGATGTTGGGATAGATCAACCATTAAAAAAAAAAACAAATAGCTTCCATGCTTTTATTTCTCATCCTTTTTTCCAGGTTACTTTTTTTTGTTTTTCTGGTCCTGGAACTAGATCTTTGGATGTGTTGAAGCTTTGTTCATTGTAGATCACATGAAATTGTTCGAAACAATAATTTTGAAACAAGTTGTTTTTAACACTTTCCCCCTTTGTTCTCCTCTCCTTCCAGGTGAGCTGTGACTCTCCCCGTCTTTGTCTCTCCGTGCACCTGAATGTACTGTGAGCAGCCCCGGCCTGCCGGAGAGGTGCTGTGCTCAGTGATTGTGCTGCACTAGGAGAACCCATGGCTTCTGGCCCTCCGTCTCCCTCTGCAGGCTGCAGGCTCAGGCTGCTTGAGTTGTTGTTTGTGGCTGTGTTGGTGTTGCTGGTTTCTGGGCTGGCACCAACGATGAGTCAGAAGGTCTACACTAACACATGGGCTGTCCACATACCTGGAGGTCCAGAAGAAGCTGATCGAATTGCCAGTAAATATGGTTTCATCAACCACGGACATGTAAGTAATAAACTGAGGTTTTGACATTTTTATTTTATGTGCTGCATCTGCACTTGTGCTGTGTTATTCAAGCGGAAGTTGGAAACCTGAAGTCCTAGACCTCGGGGCTGTTACAATGGCTATGTGCAAGTAAAACCAGCCATATTTTGACTATTCAAATAGAGGACTCACTTGTAGCCTGAAACATTTCAAAAAGAAAAATGAGTCTGTGCTATCAAACTTAGTGTGTCATTACTTTGTGTCTATTATCAGACCTTACTATTATTACATTCCTTTAAAACACTTATGAATAATTTATTGACAGTTTCCATTATTTATATTCATTTTATTTGGGGCTTCTGTTGGCTCAGCTGTCCAGGAACATAATCATGTAATGGGATTAGGTCCTCCTCTTTTTTGTACCTTTTTTTTTAAGAGACCAAAAAAAAAAAAAAAAATTGTTCAACTGCATATTTCTGCTTTATCTGCCTTTTTTTTTTTTTTTGTTATGCCGTTGTGTATTCAGTGTAGCAGTTGTGAATTGATCCTTTTGCCCTGAATAGGATCTGTTTTGCAGGTGTGTCGTTCTTCTTTGTGTCAAGGTCATGAGTTTAAAATAGAGGGAGGAGGTTTTTGTTCTTTCTTTCTCTCATGGCATGATCATAATAATAGCTTTGTTCCCCCCCATTTGTGTGCTACTGGTTTGTGAGGTTTTGTTTGTGTGTTGTAATGCCTCTTGGTGAACCAGTTTAGGTAGTAGCTAAAAGGCTAGGCCCGCAAATACTTTTGTATCTTGAGTTTTTACACGAGATATTTACAAAAAAAAAAAAAAAATCCTGCTCAATAAATGAAATGCTGAAAACTGGTAGCTGGATTAAAACAGCCAAACAACAACTCTCAGATGAGAATGCACTTTGTAATTTAAGTGTAGAAATTAAGCAGACGAAAGTCCAATTCAGACAGACTGAGATCCGGCGTTATGTCTCACATGAGGTTGAGCGACTCTGGATGTTTGTTTACGTGAAGTCACAAGTGGAAGTAAAAATGCTGCAAATCTGTTGGAGTTGAGCTTGCGTATAGAAGTTTAAAGAAAAATAATTTTTTTTTCTGTTTCTTTTTGTTTTAAAGATAACATCCTTCTGCATTTTGAGGAAGCTCTCACAATGCCCACAGTTTTCCAGACTTAGCTGGAGAATTAGGGGATAATACTTTCCTGTAAACTTTGCTGACGTTTTCCTCTTTATGCCTTCCTGTTTTTCTTAAGTGGAAGTTGATCAGCCAAGTTATCCCTTCACGTAATCATCTCCTCCCTTGGAAAAACAAATTGTTAAATTAGTTTAGCTTTCAGCCTGGGAGTAGCAACATTTTCTTCTGTTTGTTAGTCATACACTGTCATCTTTGTCTTGGGTCCTAGTCAAAGCCACATAAAAATTGTGTGGGGATGTTCAAGAATTGTTGATGTTTTCCTAATAGTAGGAGCTGTATATGGAGTAGATATTTCAATTGGTCTTATTTTGTCTTTTTTCAGTAATGTAATTTAAAAAAACCCAAACAGAATATTTGCTCTTTTTGAACTCAGATTCTTATTTCCAGTTGCACAGTTCGTGTTGAACATTAGGGCTCAGCGCAGAATTAGTTTAAAAAAAAAAAAAAAAGAAAATGGTATGATCTGGAAGTACTGGTTGTGACTGGAAATATTAGCTGTGTTCTTAATCACAGCATGAACACTGAGTGAGTAGACCTAGGCAGTTAAATCCTTTATATGTTTACTGTGAACGAGAAATGCAGACAAGGCACTTATGTTCTTAGTAAAGACACCCCGCCGATGACTTACTGTGGGTTTTGCCTCCCCTTAGTCACTTGCTTAAAAACATTTGATATTTTGGTGGAAGCAAAGTAAAACCATCATGTCTGACTAGAAGTAGACTGAGGTGGTCTTGACACAGCATCCAAGATGGGGGGAAAAAAGCAGAGATTGTCTAACAAAGCAGCTTTAATAATGTTATCTGGAAAGATACTGGGGAAACACTGGAACTCTCACAAGTTGGAAATGAAAACAGATGTTCTAGTATTTACTCGAAGCCATTATTCCCCTTATTAAACCAGCTCCAGCACTTGGATCTCTTTCGTGGTATGCGTTTTTACACAGGAAGAAAGGTGCGCTTAAAATAACCTAGATATGATCTACCATACTGCTTCAACATAGCATGAAAAACAAAGTAGATTGGCACAAGAATAAGTTTCTTTTTTAAGGTTTAAAATCTATTTGTTTGTGAAAATTGACTTGCAGATAAAAATAAAATCTGAAATACAGTTTGTGGCATTACTTTGTATAGAGAGGTCTGTAATTGTAGCGCTAACTTCTTTTTCTGCAAAAAGATGATTAACATGGTCAGTTAATGCTGCACTTGATTTTATTTCACATGGGATTTTCAATGTCTTGCTTTAGACGCTTCACTTCTACTGATCAACATCGACGTTATAAAACAGATGTACATCTTTCTCAGTTTACTCTGTATTGGAGATGTGAGCGACGCCACTGATAAAACCCTTTAGAGCAAATGACGTGAAATGGTTACACCTGTTACATTTACATTTCGACAGACACGTTTAGTCCTTGGCTTGTTATTGATTAATATTCTGTTCATTAACTCTGAAAGGTGAGCCAGAAAAAGTGATGACTGCAGTAAAGATGCTCTCATGCTCTGTGTGGCCCTGACGGCGTAACGTCTCCCTTCATTGATTAAAATAAAGCTGTTACTTTAGAGGTGGGGAACAAACAAATCTGTCAAGCCTTTTTGCCTGCAGCTGATGGGAAATACGTTGCTTTGTTAGTTGTGTGTGGTCAGGCACGACGTCTTTGAGCTATGTGACTCTGCTGGTGTGTGCAGGTGTTTGAATTTGGCAGGATAACTCCAAGGGGATGATCATAGTCCACAGCTGGACTGGTTTTGATAACTTTAGCTTTTAGTGAATGTTGTTCTTATTTTGCTTTCACTCAGCCTGCTTCACTATGGCATCCATACAACCTGTGCTCTAAACACGTCAGGTTTTATGGTCTTCTGTGGGGCAAGCTGACGTGGAAGGTCTCTGTGTAAATGTGCATTTTTGGAAACGCAACGTTGAACGGCAACAAATCAAAACATACTTTTTACACCATATGTTGCCACAGTTGAGCAGATGGGTTTTTTCTTAATGAGGTGACACAGCTCTTATGTAATGTAATTCCTTAAACACTTTAGACCTAAGAGTTCATTTGCCACCATTCAGTGTGTCTTTGTCTGCTTTTCAAAGTTTTGGCAGCTGAAGACTGTTCTCACTGTTGAGTAATTGGTGATTTCTTAGTTGTTTTCTGAAATGTGGGGATAAAATGAAAAGTGGTGGAGCCAGTAATGAGCTGAAATGACAACTTTAAGGACTCGTTACAGTGTGTCCAAACTGGGATTTTAGTGTTTTATTGAGTACAGTCTATGAAGTGCTTAAAGTATGTATGTTGTACAGCAATGGTATTAAAGTATTTTGATGCTGTTCCTGCAATCTCTGTTATTTATTTTTCCATGTTGGATGCTCTCAAGGATGCACCATAACTGCTCAATGGCACGATGTCCTTTAAACAAGACGCATGCTGACAGATCCTTTTTTGGAGTTCCAAACATCATGTTTATTTCATTTTAAATTCATTTGTTCAATTTGGATGAATTCTGTTGTGTTTTTATTTATTTATTTTTTTAAGTTTATGCTGCCTTTCTGCTGGTTGGTTCATAGATGTAGGTCATGGCAGCAATCCCATTACGAGATGATAATCTTACAATGTGATTACTGCTAAATTTCTTCCAGTCGGAATTTTGCTTCAGGCGACATTTGGTCACAAGGCTGTTACAATGAGCATTTTTGAATCTCTTTCTCTCAGTAACTCCCATTTGGGAGCCATAAACAACAATATCTTCTTGATTCTTTTATGTCTTCATGTCTGCAGCTCCTATCAATTCTAATTTTTTATGAATCAGGACAAAATCAAAACATCATATAGGTAAACAATCAGGTAACAATGATCTTGCATGAACAACAACACAATTATATTTTGTTTATTTATTTAAAAGCCTTAGCCACAATGTGAAAGAAGAATATTGAACGTGATTCAATAACAATGACCTAAAGTAATAATTTCAGTATGATCACCAGTTTCTCTCAACATTGTGGAGGAATTTTGCCCCTTTATTTTTTCCAACTTTGCTTCAGTTGAATGGTTTATGCATTGTTAATGCATTGCCCTTTCAAGGTCCACACAGACTTTTGACTGGACCATTGCAACATCTTATTTTTTGTTTTTCTTTTAATTTTGTTGTAGATTTGTGGCCTTCCAGGAACGATAGTCCATTTTCCATCAGCCACTTTTAGCAAAGCCTCATCTATCAGATGGCGTCATGTTGGATCCAAGAATTCGCTGTTATACAGAGGAGTTCATGGTCGACTGAATGACTCCAAAATCAGCCCATGACATTACTCCTCCATCGGGCATTTCTGCTTTTTAGCTGCGTTTGTTCTTTGCCCGTGATGGCACCATGCAGTACGTCCAAACATCTTTGAAGGACATTATTTCAGAGGTCTTGTTGGTTGTTCAGATAAAGTTTTTCGAATCTAAGGTGTTCTCCTAAGTTCCTTTTCTCCTTAACTCTTGTCTAAACAAGTTGTACTTGTTCAGTTTTTTTTAAAAGATTGTACTGTTTATAAACCTTTACTACTTGTATAGTTTAGAAATGAATTTAAACCCCCTTCACAAATTGATGGGGACCAAAAGTTGCTTCTCCAAGATCATTTCTGATGACACAATGTCAAGGAAAAAAAGGTCAATACACACCTGAATGATCCTGACCAACAAATTATCAAAAGTTCTGCCTTTTCTAAAAGTGCTCATACTTATTGATGAGTGGTTAAACAAATGTGTTTTGTTGTCAATACCTGGCTGCTGCTTATCCTCCTCATTTGTATGGAACGGTGTAAGTGTTTCACACTCTTTTGTCATTATTGTTTGAGATTTAAAATAATGGCATGGTTCAGTATGTAATGGGGTAGTATTCTTCTGACGTTATTATTATCTAATTTTCAGATCTGATAAGGACCAGTTTCAAATAAAACAACTTAAAGGGGATGTGCTGTTTTTAAAAATACGGCTGTACCTACGACAGCTTTGAGAGAATTCATCCACAGCCTCCTTTTGCTCGAATATGTATTTTTTCGCAGAAAACGTTGAATGTTTTATCAGACTTGTTGTCTGTTCAGACCACTAAATTGAAATGATGAATTGGCGGCACAAAAGACAGTGTGTGTGCGACTTTTATTTATTTTCTCAGTTTTTTTAATTATCTGCGTTCGCTAGTGCTGGTCTTTATAGTCGGTGAAGCCAATATCTATTTAAAATTCATTTTGTTCTTCTGTCACTACTCATACATGAAGCTGACCATTGTGGCAGCGGGCTTGGTTGTTTGACAGTGCAAAACTCTTGAAACGCCGCCGGCTGACAGCACTAAATCGTATAAAAATCCAACTCACTTAGTGCACCAGCTGTCAGGATTGAGGCACTTCCTATTTGCATCTTCCTCTGTTGTCTTTTGGCTTTTTATGTGCTCTGTCTCGTCTCTCCTCTTCTCCAGTTCACATTCAAAGTTGTTCCAGAAAAAAAAAACATGATGATTTGAATGCACTTGAAAATAACCGAACCATAAAGGGCGTAGCGACCAAGCCGTCTGCAGACAGATTATACCTTTCACTTTGAAGGCCTTTCTCGATTAGAGAGCCTTCTTTTAAAACAACCGGAATAATTAAAACTGCATTCAAGTAATAAAATTAAGAAATGGCTGACTCACACAACAGTAAATGGCTATTAACTCGGTTCTTGCCTCTGCTGATGGTTATTTTGCATTTTAAGGACCTTATTCTGGACCACATCCTCAGGGTTGCGTTGCAGACGAAGACAACCTGAAATGCCAGCGCTGGGTCTGGTGCCATTACTTCAGTATTTAAATTGTAAAATCTGATTAGAATAATTTGTAATGCAAGTAAAATGTGATTAACTCAGGCCAAATAGCACAAGTAAGTAAATGTTGAGGATCATTATAGTATGAGTGTAATCTGTTTGATTTGATCAAATGCCACATGATTTGTATTTAGTGTAAAAAAATGTTTAAACTGCACTAGTTGCTTCTTTTCGTTTGATCAGCTCGACTGCTTCTTCTTCTTCTTCTGTAGCTGTTTGTAGGTCACGTGTTTTGAAACAGTCTTTGTCTCTGGCCTCAGGCTTTCACCATCTTTCGCATCATCTATGCAGCACATCAAAGTCCTTTTTACTGATGAGGCTTTGAGTCTGAATATTTAACTGGATTTTGAACAGAGGAGTATCATGGCGCAGGATAACTTTCTGCCTTGTACCCAGGGTGCCATTTGATTAGTGATATTAGTTTAGACCTTACCATTTCTACAGACTGTTGGAACTTAACATCGTTTTTACAATGTCTGTTGTAAACAGGGTGTCAAAAGCAGGACTTTTCAAAGAAACCTTTTTTTGTTTTGTTTTTTCCTGCTTCCTTTTGGTGTTCATTTGTACATAAAGAACAAAAATGCATGCAAGTCGCTGTATTTTTGTGTGTATTATGTTGGATAGAAAGACCTTGTGATTATTTCTAACTAGAGCTAGAAGAAAAATTTGATGTATAAATGACTGACTCACGTATTTGAATTCCACAGTAAAAATGCATTTCTGAGAAGCGTTCCTCTCAAGCATGTTACTTCCTTTCATGTGAACAGTGACTTCTGACTCTGGGGGTGGATAAAAATGCCTTTATTCATACAGCTCATCTATTTGGAGACCGACTGCCTTCAGAGCTTGTTTTTCTGGTCTACCTCAGGGATTTGCTTGTAAGGCAGGATTGTGTTTGGCAAACTATGCCCCCACTGTACTCCGTGGCACCATCTTGGCCTGATTCTGCTATCTAACGTGCTTCTTCGTTTTTTTACTTCCTCTTTTTTGGGGTATAAAGTTGGGTTTACACCTCGTTTACAAAAATGATTAATATTCTGTTTCACACAGGATTAAAGAATGAGCAGAAAGAATAGATACCATCTGAAGGTCTGGTGAAGTAGATGGGATGACACTTTTATCAGTAACTCATGACACAGCACTACTCTTAGGGACCATGTCTGCAAGGATTTCTCTTTTATCAAGCACACTATTTTGGTAGCTCAGAGATATGGCTAACGCTCTAGTCTTTCTTCTGCATTCATTTATTTTTTTCCTTTAATTTTACAGGCTCATTTTAAACTAGAACCCTTTCCCCATAGGGCGCAGTAGTGCCAGATGCTGAAATATATTTTTTGCCAAGCAATTTGATACCCAGTATTTCTATTTCGGAAGAGTATTTGTATGCAGGAAAGACAAATTCAGAAATGTGAATATGTTAATTGCAAAGAGATATTCTCAGTACTTCTGACTGCCATAATCATTATGTCATTTAACACAGCTGAATCCAAATTTAACTTCAATTTGAACTGTGAAAACGACAACAAAAAAATACCTTTTTTTGGAATTTTCTTATTTACTCTTTCGAAAACGTTTGGCACAACCTCTTTCTTTTGGGGTGTGATGCAGAAAACGTCCAGCCACTTGAAGCCTTGTACTTACAGGGAGTGTTTTCAAGAAACTAAAAAGTGGAAATGCAAACCATCACCAGGTGAGGACCTGTGAGGGTCCGTCAGACCAGTGTGCTGACGTATTAAATGGAATTCGAGGTTGCTCTCTATACAATATGACGGTTGATACTGAGCCAGTGAGATACAGGAGGCACTTTTTCCTCAGGGTTGTGTCACAGTTTGAGTTTTAATAATGTAACAAATGATGAATGCATCTTGGAATACTTTTTTTTTTCCCCTCCAATTGTGTACTTTGGTGATACCGGTGCCCTCTCCCTTTCTCTCTCCCTTGTACAGTTGACTACCTTCGAGTGTTGCTTTTTGGGGCCCAACTGTAGTAACGTAGGCTATTTTATATTTTGGTCGTGCAGATGGTCTACAGCAGCCAGGACGGAGACCTGCAGCCTCCCTCATGAGACGTAGAGAGATTTGGTTAGTTAGTTTCAAGTTAAAAGGCATCCTGTGTGTGGGGGAATAGCAATTATCTGAAATACATGAATACATTCATGTACATTGTTTTGGTTTTTATCAATCCATGTAGTGAACACCCAACAGCTTTATTATTGAATTTATTCAAATCAACATTTTCCTTTTGTGTAATTTGTGGATCAGATGCAGGCACATTTTTCAGAAATAACATGCATTAATAAATGATTTTCATTTTATGAAATGAGTAAATGCTATTTCATACAACTTTAAATACTTTTAAGAATGTAAGCAGTTTATTTAAATGTTGCAACTGGAAGAAAGCACACCACAGGTTCACTAAACTCTCTATTTAATTAAGCATTTTTTTTTTTTTAAACTTACCTGCAAAGATCAATAATTGTTTAAGGTTTCACTCTGGCCATATATCAGCAAGACTTGTGTGGCAATACAAGTGTGTAAACTGCAACACTGCAATTTAGAAACTCTGCTAAACTGCGGGTGCTGTGCTGCCTGATAAGGGCTGAAATATTTCTGACCCATCTGAGTGAAAAATTCATAGCAAGGTGCAACTCTTTTGAATTAGAAAACTTCAGAAATGAGAAAATGAAGGTACAGAGCCCATAATTGGACTCTGGAGGCCTGAAGCAATTAACTGAGGAAATAAGGGAGTTGTAGAAATTTGCTGGAAAAACTTCTGGCAGCGAATGATTGGCATGGAGAGGATGGGGAGGGGGCAAGCTGCTGACTGAGTGTTGATTGGAGCTGCTCTGCATGATTTGTTAAATTACATGCAGGTGTTTCCTCTTTTTTTTTTTTTTTTTGTGCTTCATTATTGCCAGGCACTGCTCATATACCGGTAAACAACATTCAACACTTTGAAGAACCCTTGTTAGAGTGAAATCCACCCCTTTTTGCTCTTGTTCAGATTGCAGCATCCTAACATAATGCTTACACATTTTGTCCTTTCTTGCTGTTAAATGTGAAATTTTACTCTTTAAAGGTCACAGCAATAATAATGTGAGTGTTTTGTTTTTCCAGCAGCTGCATTTAGATGAATAATGGGGTCTGCTTATAAAGCCCAGCTGTGTCAGTGCACATATCCACAAGAAAAATGGAAAGGAATGAATTAATATTAAGAAGGTTTCAGTATTAAAAATGTATGTCCTGAATCTGAAAATGAGGATGCATTTTAACAATAATTGTATGTAAACACAAAAGGAATAATAGAATAGAGAGGCACAACCCATTTGATGTATGTGGATGATGTGGTGGACAGATAATTAAAAGATGGCCTTTGGCACAAACATCTAAATCACTCTGAAGGTGATGAATGCTTTCTCACCATGAGACATTAACGCCTCCTTAACTGGCAGAAAAACACACCAAGGCTTTTTCTGCTTTGGCCCTCTTCATCCACTCTAGACGATATACCATTTACATTTAACCCAAGACTGGACGGACACCAGCTATTGTGGAAGGCATCACTGTTACTATACCTAGAGGGCCTCTTGAGGGACCTTTAGTCAAATACACCTACTATATACTGCAGATTGATACTTTTAAATATTTTATTGTGCCTAAGCATGTCGTGTAAGCCAGTTTGCTTGTGCCATATCTTCATTAATCTTTAACATACCACTTTGTTTACTGTGCCTCTGTCCTACTTCAGCCAACTTGATGGGTCCAGCGGTGTGCACAGAGCAACACAGTTAATGTAGCATGCTCCTCGAGGTGCAGTTTCATAATGAATGCTGTCAAATTAGTTCACAGTCACAATTGTTGGATTATGACTCGTTATGTGAAAAAGCATTGAGAGGATGGGATTTTTTTAGTCAGAGAGAAATGTCTAGTTATCTGAAGATTGAGTAAATTGTAT
>JAOWBL010000018.1:10937945-10953459 GCA_028564865.1 Zenarchopterus dispar
TAGTGTGTTGACTGCTATATTTGACTGCATATAAAATGTTGATTTGCTTTAATTTAGAATTGAGCTCACTGTTCTCTGTGTGTGTGTGTGTGTATGTATGTATGTATGTATGTATGTATGTATGTATGTATATATATATATATATATATATATATTCACAAGAAAAGTTTGGTCTAACTTGTTTCTTATATTTTCCACCTCATCCACTTTGTGGGCACATTTTTTTTTTTTTAACACCTTTCAGCATGGAATGAACTTGAGCAAATAACCACATTAATTTTAGTTGGACAAGCACCTCTTTGGCTTTGTTTCAACAAAAACTCAGCTTCACAAGGACTGGGCTTATAGCAGAGCTCCTGTGGTGTAATGCTGTAAATTGCACATGCATCTAATGAAGTGCTAGCTCGGTATATACGCAGAGATCTGGCTGCGCTGGTGGTGTCAGTGACAGAAAGTTAGAAACTGTTGTAGTGCAAATTAAAAAAAAACAACAAAACATTGTCTGAAGTCAAAACACCTGCTGTATGACAGTTATATTTTTGTAGCCGTCTCACAGACGGATTGCAGTGAAACTGTCGTCATTAACATTTGGGAGTTTGTTATTTTTAGCGTGACACAAAGCTGTGTGCCTGCTGTTTTGAAATGATGTAACTTGAGAGTGCTTTATTTATTAAACATGTGGGATAGTTGACTGTAACATCCAGCCAGTTATATGTCCTCACTCATTGTCTGGCAACGCAGCTGTGCCTGCAGTGCTGCAGTCTTATCCAACTATATTACGTCTGTGTCTATTTCAGTTTACTGTTTGTTTGTAGGTTTCCTACTTGCTCTGACCTTTTCTCGGTTTTCAGAAGCATTTCCTGTCATCAAAGCAAAATTTATGCTCTATGCTGTATATATAGCTGAAATCACCCAGTGAATACAAGGTTAACCAGCAGCTCTTTCAGTGATTTTATCAATCAGCTGTCTGTTGGCAAGCCAGATTTTAGGAAAAAAGTTTCCATTACAACAGCCCAGAAGTTATTTGAGTCATTCCTCTGTTAATAACATATTGAAATGTGCTAAAATGTTTTGCCATTGTCAACGCTGGATTCTGATTTTCTAGATCAGGGGTGTCAGATTTGGTCCTTGAGGACCGTTGTCCTTCATGTTTTAGATGTTTCACTGTTTCATCATACCCTGATACAAATGACTGTGTCATTAACAGTGTAGACACTGATGACAAACTGATCATGAGGCATTAATTTGAACCAGGTGCATTGATGCAAGGAAGCATCTAAAACATGCAGGACGGTGGCCCTGGAGAACCGGACTTGGATGTGTGATTAATTACACATTCAGTTAAGGAGCAGACTAATTGATAGTGACTGATGAATTACATTTTTACATTGACACCAAGACAATTCAGTTAAAAAGCTGGTATATAAAAATGTTTCAAAGTACAGTCATCAAACTGGACAATGGATTAGAGGTTAAATGTTGAAGAAAATAAAGTTTACAAACATTTGTCTTATGTCAAAGACACAAACCCCCAATTTTTTTTTCTTTCAGTAAGAACATGCAAATATGGTAAAGGTGGCGAATTATTGTCAAAATAATTTCTAAAAAGAAATTGGCACAATGGTGAGTTAGTTTTTGCTGTCCTAAAAGAAGGAATAAGCAACCATTTCTTTTTAAACAATTTTTGATGTCTTCACTAGGTTTTCTCTTTGTTTTTTTTTTGTTTTTTTGGTCATCGGTGTAATTCTGCAACCTTAGCTGCAAGTTAAATGTTGCTGTGGTTCGTCTGCCGGCACATGTGAATTAGCAATTACTTATCTTTATTTCTGAATTCATTCTGTCGACTCCAAAATGCCACACGACAATGTGAAGTTCAGGAGTTCTCATTGACTTCAGGGTCTCTCATTGCTCGTCTGCTTATCTAAGTAATTCTCTACATGTTTCAGTTTGCTTTAAAAAAAAAATTGATCCCTGTAAAACAGTATCATAAAAGATTCAAGATGCAGCAGTTTACATTCAAGGCGAGTGGGAATATACTTACATGGTGCAGGTGTCTTTGTGAAGTCACATGGGTGGAGGTTAAATGCTATTGTGTTTTTAAAAAAGGGTATTCATCCTCAACAAAGCCTTTTTTTTAAATTAGTAGTAAATGAAACTATAGCTACAATTAATAAACTGTAAAGGAAATCTATCATGTTCACCTTAAGACATCCATGTAAATGCTGTTTCTGTGACCTAAAGTCCCGTTTTCCTGTAACACTTTTTGATATGAATTTATTTAAAGATAAGTCTGGCCTATTAGTCATCAAACACTGAGCTGACACATACACAACAGAGAACACAAGTCTAGACTGTGTTCGTTGTTAACTGGCTCTAAACTTTGGATGTCTGATAAATGAAAGCTAAAAGCAGAAAGACAGAAACCCAAATGGTCATTTTAAAGCAGCAGGCCTGCTTTATTAGACTGTGGTGTTAAGATGTATGAGATGTGTCAGTTTAATTTCCACATATAAGCCAACACAGACGTTATCCCAGCAGGACACTGCACTTATTAGTGCTCCTTAATTCACCTGTCAGTGGCTTTAGTGTGTTGATCAGTAAACTTTAGTTGTGTTGGTTGGTGAACGTTGATTCTTTTAGTTGGAGTTAAGATGGTTCTTCACCTCTGGATTCAGCTCTCAAGTTAAGCTGTTTCCTATAAAGTAGATATGCAGAAAAGTCTAAATTTTCTTCAACCCATAAGGCAGTAGCATTAAAATATACTTGTATGATACTTGGATAATGTAGCATCAACAGTTTTTTAAACTTATATTTTATATTTCTATTTTGGTATTAAAAGTTGAGTACTCATAAAACATCCTCCTATCATTTATTAGGGTTTTTTTTTTAAATATACAAAAAAAAAAAAAAAAATTGAACAATTGAACTGGTATTTGGGATAGATGATATTTGAGACAAACAGCCACACCTTCTTCTCAGTAAGGTGCACGCTGCCATGGAAACCCAAGCAGCTCAATGCCTGTTTGACGCTTTTGAAGAACTTCAAAGAGGCTTTGCTTGCTTATTTTAACCCATACGGCGCAGCATGGAGTAACCTGACCTGCCGTAACATAACAGGAAATTAGTTTGTTTTTAAAGTGTCTTTGATATATATATTTCCCCCCTAACCAAAGCCTCTGTGGGAGAAGACTACTGAGAATAAGAGTTCTGCTACAAGTAGCTCTCTGAACTTGAGGCACAAATAATTAGTCTGGAAAAACACCCCACTCTCTGTTATGCAGTTTCTTTTTGTGTGTTTTTGTCTTTGGTATAATGCTTTTCTGCTATCACTTTTAATTCACCTTATTAATGTGTTTTAGTTGAAGCATACCATTAAACATTGGCTGGGTCGTTTGCATCTCTTTAAGAAAGAAGAAAAAGCAGGTCCGATCCAATTTACACTCAGAGTTGCACTAATTTAATTCAGAGGAAGTCAACTAATGTTTTTTTTTCATCTCTTAGATGAATATGTAGTCTCAGAGGTCTACTTCACACTTGAGATGGTATACCCACAATGCAACTGTTCCCATTCCCCTTTCTTTCTTTTTTTTTTTCTTTTTCTAACAAGAACAAAAGAAAATCAATAAAGATACTGCTTCATCTACATGGCTGGCTCCATAAAAAAATTATAGTCGATGCAGAGAAAACGAACAAGAGCAGTATTTCATGCACGGGTGAAAAAGCTTTACAAATGCGCACGGACGCCACTGTGGCAACGTATTGAAAATTAAAGTGTGAATAGTCGACTCAAACCCCACAGTGCATCTTCCTGTGCACATTGTCGGGTTTAAAATACAAATGGCAACACACTGAGCGGCAGACTGAGAGGTTTCTGCAAGGTCGTCACCATCTGCAGCTTTACCTTTGTGTTTAGCCCTTTTTAATAAAAAGTCTAATTTAATTAAGTACGTAGAGTCAAACATCATACACGTGATCAAGAGTTGTGCAGTATATATTTTGTCTTCTGTAGTTTCTTCCTGGTTTTGTAAATATTGTGCCCAGATGTTCAAACTGCATTAAGCCAGTAGTGGCCAATGTAGCCATCTGTTGTAAGTCTTGACAAGAGGTGGAAAAGCCCACTATAGATGTCAGGTAAACTTAAATACATCTCTCTGAAACCAGTTACCCCCAAAACCCTCTTTCACTGCAGTGGCACTATCCAAGGGTTGCAAGCAAACTTTGATGTGTAAAACTGTTGTTGTTTCTTTTTCAGGATTCCTTAATGTTCAGAAGTCCAAAGTGTCCGATGCCCTCTCTTTTAAGACTGAAAAATTCAAAAGGATTCATTTATCTTTTCAACAACTAACAGAACCATCAGAGTTTGCAGACCATTGTTTTAGACATTCAGAGTCACCATAAATGTCTTTTCTCCACCTTGAACTTGTTTTGAGTTTTTGACATGACCGTTTCTCGACTTTGCTTTTGTGACTGCAAGTTGTTAACTTCAAAATTTAGTTCCAGTGTCCATAAAGTAATGTGAAAATGGCAAAGGAAAAAAAGTTGATTTGTTATTGACTGCAGGTGTGCGTATGCTGGACGGTGAGGTTACTGACATGGTGGAGGCCCAGTCTCTCAGTCTGAATCCCCAACACATCGACATCTACAGCGCAAGCTGGGGCCCAGAGGATGATGGCAAAACTGTCGATGGACCTGCCAAACTCGCCAAGGAAGCTTTTCTACGTGGAGTCACAGAGGTGGGTGTGACCGTTTGTGCAAAACAGAATTATTTACTGGCTGTGTAAGCCTTTTTTTTTTTCACAAGCAGGTATTTGAACCATTCAAGCCTGAGAGGACACAGGCTGGAATGCGTTGACCTTGGAAGTTAAAAAGGAAGATTTTCTCCACTAAAAGCTATCATGAAGAAAAGTCTTTAAAAAAGAAGAGAGACAGGACTAACGGATATTATCATCTCATTTGTAGATATTAAGCTGAAGAGCTCCTCTTAAACTGTCAGTTCTTTACAGCTCTTTCAGTTGGCTCTTCTCTGAATCAAGTGGGGTTTTTTTTTTTTCATTTGTTCTTTATTGCTTAAAATCAAAGTAGTTGCCAAAAACTCATTTAAAAGAAAGCCACTGAAGCTTTAAATTACTTAGTAAGCTTTTCTAATCAAAATTTCAAAATTCATGGCAATCTATAAGCGTATACACTTAGGGTTTTTAAGAGATTGATTTTGAGAAATAGTCTTGCAGCATCTAACAACAAGAAAGTCTTAATGTCAACCAAGAAAGGGCTTAGAAAGCGCCGTCACCAGTCAACAGTCCCGTTGTTGATATTAAGATGTCTTGTAATGCATTTTGTGCGATGAGGCTCTGTCATACTTGAGAAATGAACACGTCACCAGATTAATAGGCATACACATCACACCTCAGCTGTCGCATCCATAAAAACATACTCCGTCCTGAAAGCAGCGTCTCTGATTTTGAAGCACTAGCATTCAAGCCATATGCCGTATAGCTGATTGGAACCGCTGACACTGACAAGTTAGATAATTGGCACAGTGACAGAACTGTCAGATGGTCATGCGGGTGACGCATAGCTGGAATAGATCAATGCAGATAGAAACGGTGCCATTCAATACAATAAAGCAGCTCTTAGATGAAAATTATTGCACTTCAAAGACTGAGAGGCTGGATGATTTATTACAATGAGCTGTTGTCATTTTGAGCCTTTTTATATTACATTGCCGTCATGCAATTTTTAGCTCTTAGCAATTTACTGAGTGACCACTCTGTCCTCTGCGATGTATGCTGGGTTTTAATGGGCCCCTTTTGAAAGGAGCTCTGATATGATTTTGCCCTCCTATAATTGGGATTCCTATTAAAGACTGAATGAGATTCTGTTCTTGTCTGTGTCGTGGTGGTCTGCAGCATACTTGAATGAATGAATGCGTGGTTGCCTTTTTTCCGTTCGTCTAAATGCACTGTATACTCTCCAGGGTCGTGGCGGTTTGGGCTCGATCTTTGTGTGGGCCTCTGGAAACGGAGGAAGGGAGAAGGACAGCTGTAACTGTGACGGCTACACAAACAGCATTTACACCCTGTCCATCAGCAGCTCCACACAGAACGGCAATGTTCCCTGGTACAGCGAGGCTTGCTCCTCCACCCTCGCCACCACTTACAGTTCAGGGAACATCAATGAAAAACAAATAGTGAGTTGCCACTCTGTTGTCTTTTGTATTTATTGTTTTCTTTTTGCGCTCCTTGCATAAAATTATGTCTTTCAAACTGAGTTCCTGACTTTCCTGAAAATGACTGTTTATTTTCAGATAACGTACAGTGGACCCACAGTCTGTTTAAATGTCACTGCTAAAATGTTAGACTTGAAGCTACAAGCCCAGTGTGCAAATAACATAACATTTTCTTCTCATCGTGTTGTGAATATTTAAAAAAAAATGCCCATTACAAATTACCCCAAACCCATGGTAATATCTTTAATGTCCATAACTAAATGATTCAGCTTACTGTTTCAGAGCACTGAAAATATTCACATTCAGGAGCTGGAAAATGAAAGTTTTGCAACATAACCTGAAGCTGCAAGACTCAATAGAAGAGTACATCGTGAGGGTTAGCAGTGCAGTTTTCTATAAGGTTGTGGAGGACTGGAGCAGCTATTCACCCACGTTAGGATACTGGGAGTGTGGAGGAATTTGACCAAACAGCTTTCATGTGAGTTGTGGATGTGACTGCATCACAAGTGTCCTGTGAGGGTGGAAGTGGAGGGGGTACCTGGATCAAGGGTGCTGTTTAGACCAAGTTCCTCCATCACTTTTATGTAATCAGTAGGAGATGAATGGATGAAAACTTCATTGTTTCGTACACTTGGCATGTTAAGCAGTTTTATGATTTCTTCCATCTTCTTTTACTTTCAATTGCATGCGATTTTGGGATAATAAAAAGAATATGAATAGTATATGGCTGGAACTCCATCTTGTCAAAAGTACTAATTCTTAGACACACACTAGCACACATGCACACTTTTATTATCCACATGCATTTTATTCTCCAACATGGAGTCTAGCAGCCAGACCAGCTAGATGGACAGCTTATGACATCTCCGTGTCGTCTGGCTGGTCCCTTAATGCTTCAGTGATGTACTCATTTAATTGTGCTGTCACTCATGAACCTGGGAATGATGAGCTGGAGAACAAGAGGGAGAATGGGATCTCTCGGGTTACACGGGCAAAAATGTCTAAATGTCTATTAACCTTTTTCTCCTCATTCTCATGTTTTATATTCTTCTCTTTCAATTTAAAGTAACAGGTAAATGCCCTTGAGACCCATTTAAAGTGTAATAATAATCATTAACATGACCTTTTCTATTTATTCTTCTAAATGGTAAATCATCCATATATATATATATATATATATATATAAATTTTTACCTTGTTCTACAAAGGACTTTACAATGCGTTTATCATTCTTGCCTGCACAAATATATTCACACACTATTTTATATAGAGATGCCATGCTTTTTCTTCTACAATCATATACCAATTGTGATTGTAGTGACTGGAAGAGGACCCCTCTACCATCTGAGCCACTGCTGCTCCTAAATCTGTCTAATCCTTTAAAAGATCAGTTTCTTTGCTCTGCACAGGTCAGCATCTTAGTCTTATTTAGTAACATGGACTAAGCCCCCTTTTTTTTTCGCATCATGAGGTGTGTGACTTTTGACTTTTTCCGAGGCGGTTCTGTAACTTTTGTCCTTTAAGGGCATAGTTTTAAGACAAAATATTCTAGTTTTGCTTGAGTTGTATTGATGCGGTGGGAGATATTTACACTTGAACACTGCCATGTAAAACCACTGATCTCTGCTGTTGGTCTTTTAGGAGATATCTGCTGAACCAATTCACTCTAAAAAGGGTTTTACTCAAGATGGAAATCATGATTTCCCTAGTGATTATAACTTTAGTTGAAAGCCTTTTTTTCTCAATCTCGAACAGTTTTTTTTTTTTTTTGTTGGGTACGTCTTAGTCAGATGCAAATGCATAAAGTATGATAACAAATAACAAATGAGACTTTGATTGAGAGTAAAATAAGTTTTTTTTTTTTTTTTTTTTTTTTTTTACCTGAATGAGGCAAATTATTCAAAGTCTTTTTCACTTTTGATAAATATTTAGAATCTTTGATGGTGCTTTATACAAGAAGATTCTGTAACTCATCTCAACATGGCGATCTAATTTTACTTTTAGAATAATAAAAGAATAATGTAATAATGGAAGAATCTTGTCAGAATGAAGCTCTTTGTCTTAAATCTTCCTCAGGTGACTACAGACCTAAAATCAAAATGTACAGACTCTCACACTGGCACCTCTGCCTCCGCCCCGCTGGCTGCTGGGATCATCGCTCTTGCCCTTGAAGCCAAGTAAGTGCTTATCGCTGTTTTTCTGTTCACTTGGACTTGCTTTGCTCACCAGCTGTACATCCTCATTCTATCATCTGCTTTATCCTCCTTATGTTTGCTGATTAAAATCAGACGATTGAACGGTGGGAAAAATGCTCGAAATATAAGTTGAAAACAACAAGGTCATTGGGCTGTGCAATAGATATTATAAAGCAAGTTTGATCAATTTCAGAACCTGCTAGTCGTTAAAATATTCACTATGCAAAGTAGGTTGAATTAATGCCTTTTCTTATCAGTTTCTTGCATGTGTGCAAATTTCCCAAAAGTACATAATTAAAAGTGCATGAATATTTTAAAAAGTTAAAATATTCATAATTTATTGTTTCAGTGTTTTGTTTTGTTGTTCGAGCCCTTGTATTTGTTGAAGTTACACTTCCTGATCATGTGCGTTTTATGCATCAGTTCTGCTCATTAAGCCCATTTTTTTTGTTGTTTATGGTTGTTTTTTCAGACAGGTTAATAATGTGTCTGAAAAAAGAACCGTAAAGAAGATCAACGTGCCAGGCAGTACGAACGTAATCACAAGCCAGTTTTTTTATACAACACTTTAACTCCTTCCCTAAATATTTCAACTGATCTTTTACAAGCGGCACAATATCAAACTGATGCTTCTCATCTGTATGTGCTCATGTAGCACATGGAGAGAGACAAATGACTGTCAGACCAACCCTAAAGATGAGTAATTAGTGTAATGGGAGGCTGAAGTATGGAGGAAAAAAAGGACACTCCAATTAGGAGTAAATTTGGTTGGAAAGGGTTTGAACAAATCCTTCTTTTTTTAACTATCCACAAGAAGTGATATTATGAATTTAAAGTTGGTGTGCAGCTAATCACAACAGAGAGCCAAACTCAAATCTGACTGCATGTTTAACTTTTTTTGTTGTTGTTCTTAGCCAATTCTAGCCTGCTTTCCTGCAGGCAGAGGCAGAATAGTAACTCTTTGTCAGGGATTTTGTATTACACATGTTGCCAAAGGGCAGACATCAACTTGCTGACTGAAGGCATATTGACTATAACATCAATCAGAAAAGTATTTGAATGGCACTTCATTGTTTTAAACAGCTGTCCAGCTGCAAGTTAAGACTGGGATGTATTGTCAGAGTCCCCGTCTTTGATGTGTTTCATTTTTTTAGCCAGAGCCTCACCACATGTGCTTCTTTGTGTGTGTCTTTTTATGTGACTGTGTGTGTCTGTGCATATGCACACATTCCAGTAAAAACTTGACTTGGAGGGATATGCAACATCTGGTTGTGCGAACTTCTCACCCTGCTCACCTACTCGCCAGTGACTGGAGAACCAATGGGGTTGGACGCAAAGGTACAAACCCTTCCATGCTTTCCTCAACCTTCAGCATGTGTTAGGCTGTTAAAGATTTAATACATCTAATAAGCTACGCTCTCACAGCCACTAGAAATGTGCAGCACCGGTAATAGTCCAAGGTTAGATGAAAACTAAAAATGTGCAGAGTGGATTGGAAGCTAGGAAGTTAACATTCATGTGTTTGTTCCCTTTTTTCTCTTTTGGTTTCTGCAGTTAGTCATTCATATGGATATGGTCTACTTGATGCCAGTGCAATTGTATCACTGGCAAGGAGCTGGACCAGTGTGGGGCCACAGCGCAAATGTGTGATCACCATGCTCAGTGAGCCAAGGTTGGGATGCTGCACCTGCACACAGATAACAGTGCACTGAATTTATCCCAGCACCTTGATTATAAATGTCTACACATATTAACTTTTGACACAAAAAAAAGGTTTGTAAATCAAGAGGTGAGTTTAAAAATGGGTTGGATTACTGAATTAAGAGAACAAAATGAACCAAGAAAGGGGGACACCAAGGGGGTGAAACCTTCTCTTTGCCATTTGTGCTGCACTTCTAATGCCTCTCGAACTAACTTTGCAGATATCCCATAAATACATTTTAGCTTTAGTTTTGAACATTTTACAGGTTTTCATGTTGACATACACTCAAACTGTGATTTAATGGCTTGTTTAAAGAATAAAAGACTGAGTTTTTCAAACACAGGAAGTGAGATGAGAAACTTGTCTTTAATGGTATGTAGGTCTGTGCATGACTGAGCTGTCATGTTTCACCGCTTTGGCTCAGCGTCTTCATGAGCCTGTGGAGTCTGTGGAGTCTGTGAACATTCCTCTTGGGTTTTTTTTGCTGTCTCTCTGTGTTTGTGAAGGTTAGGGTCAGAGTAAGGTGCTTGAGTCCACAGGGATGAGATACAAAATGAGGTAGTATATACACCAGTGCAGACAACTCTGGATGAAGCATTAAAAAAAAAAAAGAAAAAAAGAAAAGGCGATTATTTATATACTCTGGATTCTTTCACTTTAAGACTCAAAAACTGTCCTCAGCCACATTATATCTCCTTTCCTGGCTGTCCCTGTAAACCCTATCTGACATCTCCCCTTCATTATGCATTCGCTGTCACTTCTCTCGCTGGTCTTGAGGTCTGTCTCTTTTTTACTGCAGCAATGAGATACTCGGAGCAGATGGTTCTAGTGTCTGGGAACAGCAGTCGAGGCAGGTTATTCAATATACAAGTGAGGTGTTTAGCCATCTAACCAATCAAGAGTGACTTTTAGTAAGTGAGCAGGAGGGTTTCAGTCTTTTCAGTGTCTGTCACCTCCAGTTATTAACGCTATTAAAATCATGTCACTGAACTCCAAGAATCAGTAATATTTACGCATTACAATAATGCTACAGGCAACTTTAATATTGAAAAGACAATTTTGGTGATGACCTTACTGCTCATTGAACCAGTGCTTCATGCACAAGGGTGCACATGAGCTGGTGTCCTCCATGTTTTACCCGTACAGACATGACTGGGTCATTAGCAGACTTGTGCAGACCTCGATGACATGCTGATGACGACCATGAATTAGAATCAGGTGTGTTCAAACATCTAAAACATGGAGGACACCGGCTCATGTGCACCCCTGTTGATGCATGCCTTTAGTATGTGATAAAAGTAAATAATAAAAGTATGAAAAGAAATGGTTTAGTGTTTATTTTGAAAATATCGTGCAAATTCCCATAGATCATGGCGTTGTAATCATGTTTCAAGCTAAATGTTCAGTCAGTTGTTCAGTTAGCCACTAGGCCCACATAAAGGGACAAATCTGTCCTCTGTATTGCTGGACATTATTGTGCATAACCACAAATCATAGGCCAGAGTAAGCAAAGGAGAGAAATGTCAAGGAGCCCAGAAAGAAAATTGTAGACAAGCATATGTAAGGTTAAGGTTATAAGACCATCTTCAGGCAGGTTCACCTTTCTGTGAGCAGAGGTGCAAGTTTTATTGAGAAGTATAAAGTCTGTGGAATTGTAGCTGTTCTCACAGAAAGTGGCTGCAAGATAAATTGCCCCTCTGGTTTATTAAAAGGATAGGCCTTCAATCTGAACTCCAACATTAAAACGTCATTGTTTTATTGCTGAGTGTCATCTCATGAACAACAATGACATCTAGAAAGGCTCTTCTATTAAAAGAAAAGCCATACTCAGGTATGCATGTTGACAAGCGAATTACTCGGCAGTCTCTAGTCATTTCAGCTCTACTTTAGTTTCGGGCTCTTTTTTCCCTCCTCTCTGGAAATGTCCCAACAAATTTATTCATGTCTATAATATTCACATAAAAGGTATTGCATTGTCAATGTTCTAATTGTTTAAAACCACTGTTAAGGGGCTGCTTGGCTCACAATTACAGTGATTTATTACAACCAGAGCTGGCCTTTTAATCTTAGTCGAGAAATTATGAAGTTTGGAGTGATATCAAAAAGCTTATTTATGAATTGTCTTACCAGAGTGAGACAGCTGGCTCTGTTTCAAGTAGTTCTCCACCAGACTTCCTGTCTTTTGTATGAACAGTGAATGTGACAGGCATATAGGCATGTTTGCAACCTTTTATTTTTAAAGAGGCTTTAATAGGTTTTATTCAAATTAACACCAGGGATGGAGCTGGAAGCTCTCTTCAGCTATTCAGAAGATGATTTATGATCCAGAAACACACTCTTCCAGGTAGAAAGCCAAATGTATTACAGCACAGCAGTTAGGACTGGTTGGGTCCCAGACCATTTATCTCAAAATATTTGATAAATTTCAGTTAAATGTGCATTTGAGTGATGAACAATGCCATTTCCAACATATAATTATGTAATATGGAAGTTTTTATTTTCAAACCATCTATTATAGATTTCTGCATATTTGTTTCTCCACATATGCTCTATTTTTAAATATTCTGGTATATATATAAAAAGAAATAGAAAACAATTTCCATGGAAAAAAAGCTGTGCAGAATGTTTAAGCTAAAACAAGTTCATAATAAATTAATATTCTCTAGCGCTGTATTGTGAAATTCCTGCATATACATGAACTTCTGTTCCATTTAAGTCCTCTGCAAACAAATTCACACAATGCTCACAGAGAACATCATCAGTAGATGAATACCTTGGCATTGGTGATTTTCCTGCACTGCCACAAAGGTGACATGAGAGAATCTTTTCACCAATATTCTGGTTGGATGACCACAGTTCATATATTTCCATAGACTCGAGGTTTCAAAAGGACAAAACAAACCTATGTATTGAGGGATTAAAAATGGTGCAACCATGACTGGTTGCTTGGAGTTGGCGAACATGATTGATTAAGAACTGGCATGTTTAGACAAAACAAATGTTACAAGGATGGAAGAAAAAATAATGGTTATAATTTTTAAATTTTGACTTCAGAGATGAACATTAGTATGGGATATATTATGCCCCATGAGCTGATGGTGCATAAAACGTCTCTCATTCATTCTCCAAACAGACATTCTGGCTAGCCTCAGATGACTCCCTCAGATATTTTTTTAAATCCTCGTGGAGAACAAATGCTCTGTTTGCACTTGTGGCCTAAGTTTTTCTTCTTCTACCCATTAAAGACTGATGCAGTGTTTCTGTCAATTGGCAAGGATGACTCAGCTTCAGCTGCAGTTTGAATAAGTTTCAACATCTCTCATTCTAAAAAAAAGAGTTGGAGAAAAATGTAAATAGACACAGAATGCAATGATCTGCAGATCTCACAAGCCAATATTTTGTTCATAGTAGAGCACAGAAACCATATCAAATGTTGAAAGTTCTGAAATGTACAATCTTGAGGGGAGAAAAATGGTCTTTCTGAGTTTGATAGCAGCAACACATCTCAAAACATTGGTTCAGATTTGTGAACTTGTGCCCATCTTAAGTTCTAAGAGACTCTGCTTCTCTAAAATTTTCACATCCAGTCTTGTGACTGACATGTTGAAAATTAACTTAATTATTTGAAAGATGTTCCTCCAGTTTTTCCCTCTCTATACCAGTTACTGTCCCAACTTTTTGTTGCTTGTATCTCAACTTCTTTGAGATTGGTTGCTGCCATCAAATTTAAATGAGCTAATACTTTTGAAATAGTGAAAGGTTTTACTTCAAAAGTTTGATGTTTTCTGTGTTCTAGTGTGATTTTTTTTTTTTTTTAAGTCAAGTTACACTCTGGTTTTTGTTTATAACCTACACAGCATCTCACTCTTGTTGGAATTGTGGTTGTAGTCCTTCTTTCTACATTTATGAAAAGAAAACCAGAAATGCTACACATTTTAAAGTGTGGCTTGGCTGTGTGTTTGCATTTTAATAATGAAGAAGACTACCATTATATGACTAAAAATCTGAAAAGTACTTCAAGTGAAATCAAAGTTCAAGGCTGCTTGACGGGTCAGATGTTTTTAACAGTAAGTATTTTTTCAGTTTAACTTGAAAAATTGGATACTTGTTGGTATGAATTTAGTGAAGCTACCTGACAGTTTAAAGTTGACGTCGCTCCTCGCATGTAATTTTGGCAAGTTTGCGTGACCGAAACTTCGTGGTATCCCTGTCCTTCTTAGGGATGTGTGTAAATCTCCTAAGAGGATTTGAGTTGCAGAAAGAAAAGGTGTGCTTTTCTCATCCCGAGCACAGCGATGCTACAGGTTGTGAGGCTCTAATCCTTTTCAAGGCCCCAAACTCTTGACCCTAAGCACTCACAGTAACCAACATAGAAATGTAACACTAAGTATTTTCAGGAATTTGCCTCATTCACCCTCCAGTCAGAAATGATTGCAACTTCACAAAGGGTTCAAATAATTGTTTTTGTAAATTAAGCTTCCATTTTATCTTTTGTTTCTCCTTTTTTGCAGAAACATTGGCAGCCACTTATACATTAACAAAAGTGTAGACGCCTGCTTTGGCTCAGACAGTTTTGTGAACTCTTTGGAGCATGTCCAGGCCCGGCTCACCCTGTCCTACAACCGGAGAGGAAACCTGGCCATTCATCTCATTAGTCCTGCCGGCACACGCTCCACCCTGCTCCACCCCAGGTACCAACGAACGAATGAACGAACCACAGGCACAGACAATGCAAGTATGTAAACACCAACTATTTTAGACATCTGCTTGCTTGGTTTCCTGCAGGCCTCACGACTACTCATCAGAGGGTTTTAATGACTGGGCTTTCATGACCACCCATTCATGGGATGAGAACCCCAAAGGGATGTGGAGGCTGGAAATTGAGAATGTGGCTGGAGCCAGTGACTATGGTAAAGTGACTGTTTCTAATTGTTTGTGTATTTGAATCTAGAACTGTTTGTAGTACTACGTAATGTTTAAACGAAAAGCAATAAAAATGCTAAATTTAACCCGGTAAATGTGTTCAAATTTTCATCCGAAAAAAGGTGACTAAATAACGTTTATTAACATTACTGGACCTGCAGTAATCTGTCGGGTTTGCACTTTAGCTCAAGGGTTCAGGCTTCAGTGCAAAGAGATTAGAGATCAAATGGCTGCTGAAGCTAAGGTGTTTTACTGTATTTACAGGAGCTGACTCTCAAGCTTTGGAGTAATCAGTGTGCATATATATATATATATATATATAGATATATATCTCTCTCTCTCTCTCTTTCTATATATATATATATATATATCTATATATATATCTATATCTATATATATATATCTATATAGATATATATATATTTTATATATATATATATAGATAGATAGATATATATCTATCTCTCT
>JAOWBL010000018.1:10961826-10995010 GCA_028564865.1 Zenarchopterus dispar
GGAATTCAAGTAAACCTGCACTCTGGGAACAAAGAGCTCTGTTAGGAACATAAGGCAGGTTTTGCAAATAACGTGGCGCTACGCCATCTAGGACTTTGTACCCAAGTAACAGAATTTTAAATTGGATTGTAAATTTTACAGGGAGCCAATCAAGGGAGGGCACCACTGAAGAGACGTGATCTCTCCTGCTGATTCCTGTCAGCGCTCATGCTGCAGCATTTTGGATCAGTTGGAGACCGTTCAGAGAAATGCTTGGGCATCCTGCTAATAATACATTACTGTAATCTAGTCTAGAAGTTACAAATGCATGAATTTGTTTTTCAGCATCACTCTTGGAGAGGATGCTCTTAATCTTTGCAATATTAGGGAAATGAAAAAAAAAAACGTCTTACAAACCTAATTAATATGCTGTTTAAATGACATTCTGATTAAAAATAACTCCAAGGTTTTGCACAATTGTACTGAAGGCCATCGCAGCATCATTCACTTCATTCCTAAGGTGTTTGGGACCAAAAACAATTACCTCTATTTTATCAGAATTTGGAAGCAAAAAGTTAGCGGACATCCAGGTCTTAATGTCCTTGAGACATGCCTAAAGTTTTGCCAACTGTTCTGTTACCTCTGGCTTCATAGACAAATACAGCTGCGTATCATCAGCATGTCTGGATAAAACTTCCTATAGGCTGCATATATAAATTGAACAAGACTGGCCCTAGCACTGAACACCGTAGCAGAAGAAACCTCATTAACACAAACCAACTGGAATCTGTCAGATAGATATGTTTTAAACTAGCCTAGGACTTTCCCTATAATACCATTAACTAACATACACACACACATATGTATGTATTTATGCAGTTTGATCTTGCAGCAGATGTAAGTTTTCTCGTGCATATGTGAGAGTGAAGGCCTGCTTACAATTCAGCCATGTGAACCACTGAAGATACTTGATGCATAATGAACTCTGAACTGCTGAGCAGAGGAAATCCTCCATCAAGGAAGATGAAATCTTCCACTTCCAGAACCACAGGTGCTGATCTCCTTCAGTCTTATAATCTTATTAATACATATTACATCCATCCATTTTCTATACCCGCTGAATCCATTACTGGGTCACGGGGGTCTGCTGGAGCCAATCCCAGTCCATTGGACCAGTCGCCAGTCCATCGCATAATATATATTATAATGTCATGTAAAAAGTAATGTAAAAATAAGAAGTGATGCAAAACATTGTATCGTGCAATTAAACAAATGCTTCCAGTATTACATTTAAATGGAAGATAACATAAGCAATTATGTACCATTTTCAATGCAGCAAAATGTTGGAGTCAGCCTCCAAATAAAAATATAAAGAGGTTGTAAAATTCAGCACCTGTCGTTGTTTTCATCAAAAAGGCTTCATTAAAAAGTTGCATTTGTGAGAGTCAAATCTTAGATCATTTGGAGGTGGATGTACCTCTGCTCAGTCAGCAAAGCACATTTAAGAAAGTTTGAAAAACTGATCATGTGGGTGTTGATGCTGCAGGGTAACTTCGGGGAGGTGTACAGTGGTCGTTTATGCTCTGATAACACTCCTGTAGCTGTGAAATCCTGTAAAGAGAGCCTGGCCCCAGAGCACAAGAGTAAGTTCCTGATGGAGGCCAGGTCAGTGTCCAGACACCACACACACACACACACACACACACACACACACACACACACACACACACACACACACTAACACACACACCTTCCTCCTGTAAATATCCCTGTGTGCCGTGTAGGATCCTGAAGCAGTACAACCATCCCAACATTGTGAAGCTGATCGGAGTGTGCACTCAGAAACAGCCCATCTACATCATCATGGAGCTTGTTCAAGGTAACACCATCTGTGCACCTGTCCGCTTCTCCACTGCTGTAAACTTGTTCTTACCTTGTTTTCTTATCATCTCAAGGTGGTGATTTTCTCTCCTTCTTACGGACTGAGGGCCATAGTCTGAAACCTAAGATGTTGGTCAAAATGACAGAAAATGTGGCGGCAGGTATGGAGTACCTGGAGAGCAAGAAGTGTATCCACAGGTTGGTGCTTCAGCACTCACATCACGCTTACACTTTTACTGAACAACAAAACCACCCAATCCTTTGCTTAATTAACACAGCTCAAATTAAAATCTTCAGCAGCAATAAACTTTGTCACTGGTACTTTTCACATTGTTTTACAAGGGATAGTCACAGTAATGTCTTACACCCAGGCTAAAAATCATTTACATAAGTAATGCTTAACTAACTCCACCTCTGCGAGGATTTACAGAGTGAATAAACTCACTGATGTGTGACGGGAAGTCGTGTTGCTCAAAATAATTAAATGATTAAATTATGAGGATTTAATGGATTACTTGACACCTATTAGGAGAGCAAATTAGAAGTTATTTCTTGGAGAGCCAATGAAACATCAGATCAATTTTGTGGGATTTCAATCACATAATAGAATAGAATAGAAAGCCTTTATTGTCATTATAGATACAATGAAATTTAAAGGGCAGCTCTTTAAAATGCAGATGTGGTAGACATAAAGTATAAAACATAGCCCAGTGTGCGTGGCACAATAGGCTTGTACAAGTGAGCATAATAGAGCAGCATCGCTTCAAGGTGTGTATTCCATTGATAAGTGGATGATGCACAGGTGTAAGTGTCTGCAGAGAAACTGCAGTGGCAGTAAAGGTTAGAGTTCAGGTTGGAAAATCTGTTTCTGAATCTGCATGTCTTGGTGTGTAGTTATATACCAGTATATTACTGCTTTAATCCTTCTTTTTTTTTCTCTCAATACCTGTTAACTTGTTCGGGGTTTCATGAAAAGATCCACAAAACCAAATACGATACATCTAAATTTAAATTGTGTGATTGATATTTGAGGTTGCTGCTTATTGAACTGATAAACTAATAACTTTACCATTTTTGTCATTCATTTGCAGAATTTTTCTAAAATGTTGGACATGTATTAATTTTCTAATAATTTTCTGATATTTGATTGACTCGGACATTAATTTTTTTAAAAAAGACCACATCAAAATAATTGTTGAATAGTTTTTCCAATAAATCTAAATATTTCAGATATGCATATTTAATTACCTGCAGAATATTTAATAAGCTCCATGGATTAGTCAGTCAAAATATTTTATTGAAATGTCTCAATTTACTATCAAATAATAAAATAATGTTATAATTGTTTTTTTTTATGTGGGGCTAGTGGGTGCTGCAGTTTTGAACTGAATCATTTATACTCTGCTATGGCTCTTTGTCAATTTCATTTTCTCTAAAACATCCATGAGGTGTTTTTCATTCTCTTCTCCCAGGTGAACATGACTCCAGACACCTCTAGACTATTCAGGTTCACAGCTTTGTGCTTCCCTCTGTTTCCCTCTGAGCGCTTTGTTCACGGAGCAGTTCAGAGTCGCCCGAGAAACAGGAATAAAAGGTTTCCCCAAATAAAACCAGTGAGACTGCTGTTCTGGCTCCCAAACAAGTTTTATTTACTTTAGTGAAAATGAAGACTACCCGAGATTCAGCACTGCATTACCTTTAAATTAAGGAGGTGCTGTGACTTATCCAAAGAAAGTAGAAATAAGTGTGTTTAAAACCCAAAAGGAAACACTTCTGAAATATTTAAACAGCACTTTTTACATCTGGAGACACTTTAAAACACAACAAATGAATTTAGGCGGTAAAAATAACCAAGGCTGCAAACATTTGAATACTAAAAAGACCATTGAGGAAAAACTACACCATTATAGCAACTAATGGAGAGACTAGTTCAGCATTGTTCCACGGGCAGAAGTGGAGTTGGAGACACTGGCTCTTTATTTCTCACGTGAAGAGAAAAATACAAAAAACTGGCTCATAGCTCCACCTGTAGATGCACAAACACAGGTTCAAAGCACTGCTGACCTGCAGGAGCGGGAGACACTGTCACAGGCTTTGTTTCTGCAACCACGTTGTCAAATCAGGTGTTTTAAAATTCCACTTACAGTTTATTTATTTATTGGAGGTGAAAGAAGGATTCTGTTTTTTTTTAAAAAATAAGAAAGAAATGGAGATATGTGGTGTGATTGGGGGAGCTTTGACATGAAGGCTGCGGGAGAGGAGGAAGAGGAGGAGGAGGAGGAGGAGGAGGAGGAGGAGGAGGAGGAGGAGGAGGAGGAGGAGGAGGAGGAAGAGGGTGATTTCCAGCTCATTACAGGAGCGCCGTGCGCCTCACCCAGCGGGCACAGATCAGAGCCAGCTGCTGGTAGCTCCTCGGCCTCTAACACCTCATTTCAACATCCAACACCAGAGACGTGACAAGAACAGGGTGTCTGCGTGTTTCATGTGAATTCTTTTTTCTCTCTCTTTTTTTTCCACCACGTCCCTCTCACATCTCTCACTCGCTCTCCTCATCAGGGACCTCGCAGCACGAAACTGTCTGGTCACAGAGCTCAAGGTGGTGAAGATCAGTGACTTTGGGATGTCCCGTCAACGAGAAGATGGAGTCTACTCTGCAGAGGGGGGGCTCCGACAGATCCCCGTCAAATGGACGGCTCCTGAAGCCTTGAACTACGGTAGGACACGTGTGCTTCTGGCATGACGTCACAACCAGAAACATTTCGGTGCGTGAGGGCACAAAGAGCGGCGTCTGTAGCTTTGTCAATGCTGCCCCCTGCTGTTGCTACCAGGCTTCTACACCACGCAGAGTGACGTCTGGAGCTTCGGGGTCTTGCTGTGGGAGACCTTTTCCATGGGAATGACGCCCTACACGAGCATGACCAACCAGCAGACGCGGGATGAGGTGGAGAAAGGTAGACTCGCGTCAGCCACTTGGAGAGAAACATTCAAAACGTCCATGTCCAGACAGCTCTGATGAAATGCGACTCTGACGTCCCTCCATCCTTTTTTTCTGTGCCGGTTTCTTCCTGTTTATCACAGAGAGGGACTGGAGTCCTCCTGGCTGTCATTCAAGCATGATGGTGAATGATTTGCTCTCCTAACTTCTCCTAACTTTTGTGATGTGTTTCAGGGTACCGCATGCCTGCTCCTCACAGCTGCCCCGTGGAAATCTCCAGGATCATGAACAGCTGCTGGCAGTACGACGCCAGAAACAGACCATCGTTCAAAAAAATTCATGCAGAGCTCAGCACCATTTACAAAAACATCATATGACACAAACCTCTGACCCCCGGCTTCTTTTTTAATTTGTCTAAAAGGAAGTTTTATTTTTTTCTGCTAAAACTACACTGAAACCCAATCAGAACAATATAACAACTCCTTAAATTAAAGGGGAAAAAAATCAGCAGAATCATATTTATTTAAATCTTCTTTTGTTGGGGAAAAACAACTGAAGAAATCACTCTAATGAGGCTCAGTGTTTTACATTTCTGTCCTATTACGAACAAAATCAGAAAGCAGACAACAGCTTTAAGACGATGAGTCAGTAGTCGTTGGTGTGACTGAACCGGTTCTGAATACCCTCAGCCTTTTTTTTTTTTTTTTTTTGACAAAACAAATATGACGCACAGTAATCTTACATCAACTGTAGTCACAATTTAGCAGATCTCTCTGACTTCACTTGGCGTGTAACACTTGGTAACCTCTTAAACATGCTCGCGGATGCAGCTTGGTCCCCGTGCAGAAGGCTGCAGCGTAGTAGATCCGGCGCCAAAAGCAATCTTAATGTAATTTAAAAAAACAAAACAAAACAAAACTGTGCACTTTTAAAAAAATGTATCTGTTTGAAAAACATTTCTTCTTCAAACAGAATTGTTGTCAAGTGACCTATGAACAGACTCTTAAACAGGTTTCTGTCAAGACTAATTTAATGTCACAATTGGGCAGAATTAAATGTGTATTGATGCTTTAAAGTTTATCAACATGGAGATTTTTTTGAGTTGTAGTTTAGCAACTGCAGATGAATATTTCTGTGGTGGATTTGTCTGCTTCAGTTTTCGGCAGTGATTTAGACGAATGAAGCGGCAGCGTGTGTGATTTGTGAGCTTTGTTGTGTTTGTGGTGAACACCTGCCAGACAGAGGTGTGTTTTCATGTGGCCAATGTACAAACAGATCACCACCCTGCGCCAAAAGAAACCAGTAGCATAGTTGTCTTTACTTTGGATCAGCACTGAGCTTTGCTAGAAGGAGTACGAGGATTACTTTCGGGGGAAAAGGGATTCCCCAGAGAGCACAGATTTTCCTGACATGATCCACCTGTGGCCTCTGTGTTTGGGGACTGTTACCAGAAAAACAGATGAAACACTGCTCAATGATAACGTATTAAAGTTAATGTTATAAATTCATACAATGAGAAGTAACAAAGCAAACACATGCTTCATTGATCGTTCTGCTTCTTTAGAGCAGATACTGTATATATTAACTATTTAGTGATACATGAAATAATACATAGAAAATCCTGTTTTTTAATTTTTTTATTTGAAGTGCTCATTATATATTGAATATATTATATAACATATATTGGGTGAAAAAAACCAACTTGGACTTTTACAGTTCTCAGTTTTTTTTTTAAACTCTATGAATGCATTTTGGTAATTTTATTTATTTTAGAGGGGTTTTTTTTGTTTTTTTGATTGGATAAAACTGTTTCTTGTTATTTTGAATGTACGGGGGGTGCAAAGGTCTGAGAAATGTATGTATCAAATATAAATCATCTGGCATTACAGGCTTAAAAGGATCCACACATGTTCTAATGTGGAAGAAAAGGAAGTAATGCACCGATTATGGATAGTTTGTTGTGTTACAGCAGAAACAGAATTTGTCAGCTTAAAAGCAGCAGCTGAGCCTTTACTTCCACCTGCGTGAAAAACGCTTGTGTGTGCTCACAGAAGATTTTCAGCTGGTTCCCTAAAGTTGGCGCTGACAAAGAGCTTCACAAAAAAAACAAAAAAAGAAAAAAAAAACATCTTATTTCTTGAAAAAGCACTGCTGTGTTGTATTGTTCTCGGGGGACATGTGACATGAGAACAATAGCCCATCAAATCAGCTTCTGCTGCAGAGACGAGGCAGGTGACATTGTTGAGTGGCACTGCTATGTCTGCTTGTGACGGCAGCGTGGGTGTGTGCTGTCATGCAGAGCTTACACTGTACGCCTTCGCACATCCATGCCAACACTTTACTCCGGCATGGCCATTTGGCCTTGATATATTTGTCTCGGTGTCAGAGTTGATCTGCGGGATTAGTGTAATTCTCATTTGTAACTGCAGCTTTAGGATGAAAACATGAACCTCTCGGTGTTGAAGGATTGAGCTCGGTTTAAAATAGCTTCGATGCATCTACAAATGTCTTAGCGGACTGATCATCAGTCTTAAAGGCTTCTGCAAGGTTGAAATGATCAGAGCAGGAAAACAAAAACATTAAACTATGCAACACTGTAGGGCAAGATATGTTTCATACAAACAGTAAGAGTTCAGCTTAATTCACCTGTCAAGATAAGCTGTACTGTACATGCAGTGAGGAAGGTGTGTCGCTCAGTTATCATCATTCATTACCCGACAGGAGCAGTTTTGTAATTGAAACCTCACCGGCTGAGCGTGTTCTGTCACTTTTAGATGTCACATGAGAGTCTGATGATTTATTTAGCTCGCAGGAAAAACAAATTCTTTTAGAGCAACCTTTAGCCTTTGCATGAAGACTAGCTTCACTTCTGTATCTAAAACTCACCTGTCCTTAATGTGACGATTATTTAGTTGATATTACAAATCATTGATCGCTGTCAAATGGTTTTGATTGTGACTCCAGCGTGTGATTCACTTCCATTTATGGTTTATCACATCTGTCCATGACAATATTTGTACATACAAGTTTTTCTCTTTGAGTCTTCGTTGAAAAAGTCAGAGTGAAGCCAAATATTTACCTGCTTTGTAAATATATCAAACAAATAAAAAGTCGAATGTCCATCCAATTTTTTACCCACACAGCAACAAATTAATCACACAAAAGGTGAAAATCACTCCTACAGACAATTTAGCAACAACAAAGAAGCTAAAAGGATTAAAACAGGCAGGACACTCAAATCACACACAGAGAAAGACCTCAGCTGGGATCTAAACTATGAGGTGAGAGTGGTAATTGGCACATCACTGTACTGGGAATTATAACCACCATCTTCAGTTCGGCTTTTGGTTTATCTTGAAAATGAGGCAGGGCCGTAGTTTATGCAAAATATGTAAAAATGCACAAATCAGGAGAACACATCTGCTGGAACAGCAGAAACTTGAGACAAAAGCAACAGCTGGAGATGAAAAGAAATGACACAGAAAGCCTCATGAACCAAACTTCAGATTGTTCTCCAGGTTACTCCAGGCTGCAGGAACACTGTGAGCAAATGGGATTTTCCAAGGTCACTAAATACTTGAACCTTTTCCAAGGTCACTAAATACTTGAACCTTTTCCAAGGTCACTAAATGCTTGAACCTTTAAAGAGGTTCAAATATTTAAACCTGTTTGATCAGGAAACATATTCAAATAAAGCAGCGTGGGTTGGGGAAGTGAGAGTCTTATAAATGAATAAGATTCAGAGTTTATAGGGACTAATAATATGACCTATGACAAATCCTGGAAATGGGGAGTGGTCAGTACTTATAAAGCACCTTTTAACCTTGTCTAGATTTTATAAAGCACTTTACAGGGTTTCTCATTCAGAAAAACACTACAGAGTGTTGTTTCTATGATCACTTTCCACAAGACTTTCCTGGTTTTATGCCAATCTTGTTTCCATCTGTTCTTCAGGTTTTTTTTTTAACTCAAGGAGCAACATCTAGTCGTATGGTTCAAGTCCAATGAGGAAGTAAGAAAAGTTGCAGCTCTTCGACTGAGCGCTGGTGGCTGGCTCCTAAAGGAAGTCAGTCTCCAGTGACTCCCCAAATACTCAGCTTGGCAGCACAAATAAACCTGTTTAAAGCCGCTTTTTTTAATGTGTTGGTCTGTAGCTAGATTTTACATCTATAAAAACTGTACAAGAGGTAAAATATTTTAAAGCCATGAATTTAAGTGTAATTAGGGGTGTAGTCTTTTCATTAATGGCAGATATAGTTAATGTCACTTTAGCTACTTAGCACTGTATTGACTTGACTTGTGAGCTGTCAATAAAGACTTACCAGATCACAGTCATTTTTTACTTTTAATATATCTTGTGGTGTTAACTTCACAGAGACCACTGTGACCTTATGGTGGTTGGCCTGGAAAGGTTCAGAGGTGAAGTAAAGCAACCTGAAGCAACCATCTTCACCACCTGTCTAAGGCCAACAGGTGGGGCTAGCCGGGGGACACCAGCGGCAGCTGGGACCTCCGGTTGAGGGACCTTTGCTTTGAATCCCTTTAGGACCCTTCGGTGCTGAGTAAATGGACCACTGGCCAAAGGGTGCTACCAGAGCTCACACAAGAAGTAGCAGAGGTCTGCTGGGAACTGCAGTCAGTCTGCTCACGACTCTTGGGCTTACACTGGCAGGTCTGCTCAACCCACAGATGACTGCGGGTGTCCTACTCTGGTGAGCAGCAGATTGAGCGATCCCAACCAGCGGCGGGGAAAGATTTGATCAGAATTGATGACAATTGTAATTAATTAGCATCAAAAGTTAGCATAAGCTTACTAAACCAGTGTGCTGAATCCATCTACGGGGTCACGGGGGTCTGCTGGAGCCTAACTCGGCTCATAACAGGCGATAGGCAGGGGTACACCTGGACAGGTCACCAGTCCATCACAGGGCCACATACATAAACAGTCATGCATGCTCACACCCACAGACAATTAGGTATTGTCAATCAACCTAACACACGTGTTTCTGGACTGTAGGATGAAGCCGGAGAAAACCCATACAAGCACGAGGAGAACATGTAAACTCCACACAGAAAGACTCCTGCCGGCACGGGAGTCGAACCAGGAACCTTCTCGCTGTGAGGCAACAGTGCTAGGCCACTATGCTGTCCCATCTTATCTTTATTGATTTAAAGTTATAGTTATTGGGGTATCCTGGTTAGCAGATTTTTAAATTTTTTTTTTAGATTAATATAAGACTTTTTTTTCAAGTTACCTGAATTTGAATTAGTCCTGCAACCTGACACGATCCATCACCTTATCATTAGTTTAAGTAACTATGGATTTTAATGTTCAGTTTATATAACTTATCATTTAAAACTTTTTCACAGCATTTCTTTATACATTATTCATAACATTTTTCTGGTGGAAAACAACATGATCTTCTCTTGGCATTTCCCTTTTTGGTCCACCACATGAAGGGAAATGCTCCATCACTGGCCTCCATCTTACCCTGTTTTCTCCATCTTCCTCCGTCACACCAACCATCTGCGTAGTTTCCATCCAGAAATCTCTTCTGTTTTCTCCTTTTTCTCCTTCCTGGCAGCTTCCCCCTTCTACCATTTCCTCTTCTTCACGAGTCCACATCATCTCTGTGTAGCCTATTTTCTTTTTTCTCCAGAATAAATGATTTTAATGTGTTGTTGCATCATAATGTCTGTTATGTTGAGTTCTGGTAATAATTAAAATCAGTGAAGTATGTGTCAGAGATGGCAGGAGAAGCTCTGTCCGGCCAGCTGCTGCGTTTCGAGGCTGATTACAGGCACAAACAAGAAGAGCTGCTGCTGGCTGATGTTCAAGCAGCTCTAAATATCTGTATCACAAATGACTCATGTTTAAGCAGGAAGCAAATGGTTGTGAGCACTTTAGTGTAAGGAGTATTATGAGTACAATAAAAATTAATGAGTTGTTTAAGGGAATAAAAATGATTACCTTCTTCAAATAAAAATAACAGGATACAAGTTCAAAATAAAAGAAAACAGAAATGAAACTTGTCTGATGAAGTCGGTAACACCTAAAGTGGAAATAATTTGACTGTTAACTGTTTATATAAACTCTCACCATACAGCAATTAAATCTTCAACTCTGCAGCACAAAACTCAGACCTATTTATTTGGTTTTATTAGATTATTACTGTCTGAAGGAACAATTCAAAGACTAATTAATAAGATTATATAAATAGCGTGTAGATCGGAGTGGTGATATGTTCTCCACATTTTAATTTAGCTTTACCTTTGTTATAAAATGTAACAAGCATTACAAAAGAAGGATGAATTACTTTCCTGCATCTAAATGTTTGAGATTGCAGAGTGATGTAAATTTTATTACAATCTGAGTTCATATTCTTATTTTAAAACCAATTACTATTCCATTAACAGTGATATTGTGCTTCTATGTATTATTTCAAGAAAATACAATATATTAAAAGTTTTACACCCTGCAAAAAAAAAAAAAATTACATGACAAGTTATAAATCATTTATTTTTGTCAGTATAAAAAGGTCCATTAAAGAGGGCTGTATTCGACACCTGTACAGTGGTCCATCTCAGCTTGGTCACCTGTTTGAAAACCTGACGTGTGAGCTTGTGACACCTCCAAACACGTGTTTCTGTACATACGCAAAGCCACATGATGAACTGTGTGAGAGACAAAGATTTTGTTTGACAAACTCTTCTTCACGCTGCTGTTGAGGGTTATCTGAGAGTCCTCATCTTCAAGACTATTGTGTTTTTAGTCGCCAAGGAACAGTCAGCCACCTGACGCACCCTTATCTCCGCCTCACCTGCCTCTGTACTCTTACCGTCTGTACCTGCAGAGGTTCAGGCAATTCCTCTCTGCTTAGTCACACTGCAGACTGCAAAATTTACATCAGATCAAAGTGCACACTGGTATTCCTTTCATCTAAACAAGACAATGTATCTTAAGAAAGCAGTTACTGCATAAGTTGCTCTGCACAGATCAGTTTCATATAATGGCTTTACCTTTCAATCAACTGTCACTGGTGACAAATGGAGATATGTCATCAACAATGAAAATCCTAAGAGGTCCTGTTATGTCATACGGTATAACTTTTTGTGTAGTGTTTTCCCCAGAGGATATAGCCAGTAGCTTGTGCATCAAAAGAAGTGAGCAGATAATTCAGTCCAACAGAGTTCAAGTACTTTCAATAATCAGCTCTTGCTCCCACTTGGAAGGTCACTTAGAGTATTTAGGAGATAAAGATTGAACAAATAAGGGGAAGATACTTGAATATTTGTTTTTTTTTTCTTTAAATAACTGCAGTGCATTGATCTGTATCTCACTTCTGGAGACTGACAGGAGTTCTTAATATCTTTACCGTGATCATTGCAGTGCTGAATAATGTGACAGGAACATTGCAAAGATACTTTGGACAGATTAGATCTGAGGTGTTCATACTGTTCTTCTGTCACATGCTTCACTACTGCGGGCTGAGATGTTTCAGGAACTCTTTCAGGGTAACATTCAGTCGTTTCTGGCTCGTTCTGAAGCACGAGAGCTGCAAATGAATCTTCTTTATATGCTGTGTTTTCAGCAGCATTTATTTTCTGTGGTATGCAGTCGTTTGTGGTTAAACTCTTAATAAAAGATCCACTTTGCAACATTTATGGAATATTTTATTTTATTCTAAGTATCGTATTTAAATTGCCTAGATTCATCTTAAATTTATAGATCTTTAAAAGTTACAAAAGGAAACGACATGTGTTTCGTGATCATGTTTTGTGGTTCCATGTTTGAAAGAAAATAACACCTTATTTAATGTCCATCACAGCTTCTAAATGCGTTTTGACGCTTTTCAGCTTCGAGTCTCTCAGTTCCTCTCAGCTGGATCCTCTTGAGAGGTAGATTATAAATCATCTGTTTGTATATCTTGTTTGGCTTTTTCTCTTTCTCATAATATGCTGTGATGCTTTCATCCAGAGTTTATCTGGCACTCAGTTACATTCATTTTTTTTTCTCCACTAGGGAAATGTCTTATGCCTTATTTTGTTTACCAGACAAACCTAAAACATGATACATCCACCTCCATGCTTGACAATTAACGAGGTGTTCTTTTCAAGAAATATTACACCCCTTTCATAAAACACACTTTTGCTAACTGGTCTTAGAAAGTCCTGCTTTAACAGCATCTAAATTCGCTAGGTGTATTAAAATGTTAATTTCTTTATCTCATATTTGATTTTGTTAAAAGTACATAAAAGAGAAAGGACAGAGCTGCTTTTGCTATTTTCTTATGTCCTTAGAGGAGTGTCTAGGGGGGTTATGGCTACTCACCATGGTTTGAGGAGTTTTAGGAGTATTTTATGAAGCTTTAAAATTTTCATTACTTGACCTTTATTAATGATAATCTTGCTAACAAGCAAAAAATAATATACTAAAGCCAGAATTCAATTAATACATCCTCTATTAATCCTCTATTAATAAAATCCTCTCTTAAGAAAAAGTTTTACTTATTTGCAAAATCATGTAAAAAAAAAAATCTGAATGTTGTGTCTTAATTTTAGCAAATGCAACTAAAGATATACAATTACAAAAACATTTTCAATATATCATTATATTTTTAAAATATGAAGCCAAAAAGAAAGACGAGGAAAACCAATTGAGTATTGCGTACCCCTGTGTTTCACTTGCTTGTTGACCCCTCAGCTGCAGTGACTTGATGAGGTCATTTCCTGTATGACATCATCAGCCTCTCACATGGACGTGGAGGAGTTTATCCCCAACATTGCTGCAGTACTGAGATCCGAAGGCAGTCCTCTCTTGAAAAGGTTTAATTAAGTTTAAGTCAAGAGTTTGACTAGTCTACTCCAAAACCTTGATTATTTTATTTATTTAGATTTACAAGTGCGTTTCAGATTCTTTTCCTGTTGCATGATCTACTATATAACAAGCTGTAGCTGTTACACAGAAGACCTTAGATGATAGCTTTACTGGGACATCCACTCCTGGGGAGACTGGCAGCTGTCTTGAACGTTTTTCGCCTGCAAATAGTCATCTCGCCATAGAACATTGAGTTTCAAATTGTTTGGAAATTATTTTGCAACCCTTTCCAGGCGCATAGCAACACAATGTACTAGGACTTTTGTGTGTGTCTTTCCCTGAAGGCATTGTGTTAACAAACACCGAGGTCCTCACACTTTCTGATGATCAGCTCATCACAAGCTGATATTTAACAAAACCTGGTTGCAACTTTAATGTAATTCCCAGAGAAGCAGTAAACAGATACTGAATATTGTCCACGTGGTTTTTATATATTTATTACTGATTTGTTTCTTAATAAATAATTGCAAAATGTATAAAGTTTGTTTTAGTTTGATTATTTTATTGTTTATTTGAGATTGCATTTTCCCAATACGTATTATGAGTAGAAGCCCTTTAACTTCTTACATAAGAAGGTTGTTTGGGCTGAGTAAATGCGTCGAGCTATAGATTTTGATATACAACCTTGTGACTGAGCGGCATTCCTCTTCCTCTTTATGACTCCCTCCTTCCCGACCGAGACTCAACCTCAGGTTGTTTTGTTGATGTTTTTCACAAGAAAAGCAAAAATAATCCCTGTTGATGCAGGTCAGGAGTTATTACTACTATACTATAATTACTAGTGTAGTGGGTGTTTTTCATGTCTGTGACTGATTTATGATCAAGTGGTAAAAATATCTCAAAAAATTATACAATACTGTGTTCAACGAGACTATTCTATGATAAATATATCCAAAGTCTTAATAAAATAACACACACTCTTTTGAAAGGTTATCATCATTATGTACTACATAAAACTCAAGCAAATTAAATATCAGTTAACTCAGTGATCTTTGAGCAAGCTTTCCACCATGTCTCACAGAAAAGTGCACAAAAAGTTCTGAAGATCTGCAAGAACATGTCAGGATTAAAGAAAAAAAATGAGCCATGTCTTTTACTGCTTTTATGACTTTATGTTAAAGGAGTTTAAAGTAATTCTAGGCAGCAGGAGGGGATTGTATTAGCATCTTGTAATTTTTTGAAAAGTTAATGTCAGTACGCGTTCTGTTACATAAGAGGTTTAAGGTCAAGATGTTGTAAAGCAGGAAGACAGATAACACCTGGAATGTTCTTTGTGTCACTCAAGGAGTCATACCCAACAAATGATGCATCTTTAAACTGGAATATCTACATTTAGATTATCATTGAGATTTGAAACAAAGTAAAACATATTTAAATAAGGTCTTAACAAGTGAGGAAATAAGTGGACAAAAATGTCAGTGCTCATTGTACATAAGTAGAAAAAGGTTTTGGTCAAAAACAGCTGTTACAAGACAACCTGATTTACGATTGGCATAAAGCTATTAATGTTTATTCCTATATTTTACATTTTCCAAATTACCACAAACAAACAAACATACAAAAAAACAGTAAAGTGTGTCTTTGGTCTTCTGTTGTTCTTTAAGTTCAGTAACATCCGTTGACTCTCTTCCCTCGTCTTCGTTTGTCCACTGAGGATGTCCTTGTGAGGACGCAGTGATGGAAACAGCACGACCCTGAACTTGCACCTCCTGAGTGGGCTCTTTTGTGGATTTCCTGGTGTAATTTAGCATCACTATTGTGTGGTATAATCCATCTTTTCATCTTCAGATTTTATATAGAAGGTGTGACGTTTGCTTCTAAAACTTGCTTGTGTTTAAATGAATTTATCCATTTTTCTGCTTATTGACCCTTTAAAACATGACATGTGAAATAATACACAGAAAGTCATATTTTATTTTTATTTGAAGTGTTTATTATACATTAAATTTAAAAACACCCCCAAATTTGTCTTCAACAATTTATAATTAATCTTTTTTTGTCTTATGAATACCTTAGGTAATTTTATGTTTTTATTTTACTTTTCATTTCTGGGATTGGCTCCAGCAGACCCCCTTGACCCAGTAGGTGGATTCAGCGGGTATAGAAAATGGATGGATGGATGTATAAAACCTTTTATATTCTTTGTTCTCAAAAAAAAAATACCCTTAAGAGCTGACATCAATCCACACCAATTTTTTTTCTTGCCCAAAAGCGTAATCTTTGTTTTGATATTCATTCATTATCCTGTAATGCTGAATGAGAACACACAGAATAAACTATTACTATTATTATTATTATTATGCCTTGATAGTGCTTCCATATAAGTCCTGTTTCTGCAGGTGTTGCAGCAGTAAAACAATGCACTGTCACTCTAAAATTATCTAAATGCTCCTTAAGCTTTCAAACAAATGTTTCTGTTTTCCGTTTTTTGCAGACTGTTGAATAATTTTCTTGCCACGAGGTTCATCACAGCTAGCAGAGAGAAATAACTGCACATGTGCACTCTTAGCTCTACAGTCCATTTACAATCACAATTCAACTTAACATACTGCTTTTGGACGGAGCAGGTAAGTTTTAGAAGCGAACATCACGCCTTGTATATATCCAGTACCTGTGTTTTCCCCACACCTGAGCAGGTGTGAACTCCACGCAGAAAAGGATCCAGCAGTTTTAAAACAGTAACGCTCTTGGTGTTAATTGCTGCATGTCCAATCTAAAACAATACAAAATAAATTATTTCTCTAATGCACATTAAAATGCTGAAAAGACTTTTTCTATTAAACTTTATTCGTTTTAAAGTTGGTATTCAACTCCCTTAACTATATACAATAATTTAAAATTTATTTGGGGTCCCCAGACTTTTATGATCCTCTGCAGTTTTATGCCAGAAACCGACTCTGTTTTTAAATCACAGAAACAAACTTCTGCGTCTTCAGATGAAACATCCCATGTAGTGTGAATCTGAACGACAGCTGCATCCACTTGAGAGCACAGTCATGCTGCCGCTGAGCCCGAAAACATCACATCCAGTTCAGAATCAAGTGAAAGGCTGTGACATGATTTTCTTGTCCACAGTTACATGTGAGGAGGACATTAAATGTTACACAACAGTCTGATTTTTCTGTTAGATAATGAACTTATTTCCTGGAAAATTAGAAAAAAATAGTTAGATTTCATATACCGCTACCTATGTTACCAGTCTATGAAACCCCCCCTCTCTCCCTCTTCTTATGAGATTCCTTCTATCTGATCTAGAAATATTACCTGGCCATGCCTACGAGAAGGAAAGGTGTGGTTCACATGCCAGCAAGCATGATCGGCCCTGCACCTTGTTCCTGAGTGGTGGAGAAGGACACTCCCCGAAGCTTCAAGAGCATATAAAGATGCTGGCACACAGCTGGAAGTCTCAGGTCGGATCTTGCCTCAGGATTGATCAGAGCATCATCATCAGGTGGAAGTCATCAACATGGGGAATTGCTGTGGAGGTGCTAGCAACTTTTTTGGCCCGCAGAAGAACACCTATGTTCGTGTCAGTCTGCCGGCTGTGTGCTTCGTCTGGCAGATTGCTATGATTGTGCTGTTCGGGGTTTTCATTCGATACAACGAGGAGTCAAGTGCAAAATGGGCAGAGTACAAAATAAAGAAGAACATCTCCAGTGATCTTGAGAACGACTTCTACTTCAGATATCCCAGTAAGTACAAAAGAGGAAATCACTCTCCAACAGAGTTTGATGCAAGCTTTATTTTAATGTCTTTAAGGACAAGTCACTGATGTTGGTCTTTTTGACATTTGAGCTTTATTAGATCCACTGCTGCTCTATTAGTGGGGCATCATGTACTTGTCCTGTGATGCAAAGAAGTGAATTTCTAGCCACTGAATTTACAATTTCAGAACCAGTCTTGGTTATTTTTAACTGTCTCAGCCCCTTTTACCAGATCCCTCCTGGAAACACTGCAGCGATATATCAAAGATGACTTGCCAGGGTCATGAAAATAACATTCAGATTATAGCAAAGCTTTATAAGGCACACTTAAAGTTTGTTTTAAAAACCGAAGATGTTATTAAAGATAATCTCTTCTCACCATGTGTTCCACTAAGAGATCAGCATCATTATGCTTTTTAATGAAATGTGTAGTGAAAACTTAACATAAAAATCTTTAATCTGAAAAATAACTGAAAAAAAGTCTTGATGAAAACTTTTAAAATGATTTTTCATGAGCTGTCTACGTTCACGTGTTGGCACTTATTCTAATGTTCTCTCATTATTTCTCCAGGCTTCCAGGACGTTCATGTCATGATCTTTGTTGGATTCGGTTTTCTCATGACCTTCCTGAAGCGCTACGGCTGGGGTGGCGTGGGCTTCAACTTCCTGATCGCTTCCTTCGGTCTGCAGTGGGCTCTTCTCATGCAAGGCTGGTTCCACTCTCTTGACCACGAAACTGGGAAAATCTACATTGGAGTTGAGAAGTAAGTGTCCTGATTTCTAAGTGTATGATGTGACAAAATAAATGAAACAGGATTCTTTGACTCATCAGGGAGGGTTTAGAAGACATGTTTTCTTTTGTTCTTTAACTCTGATTGCTCTTCGCAGCCTGATCAACGCAGACTTCTGCTGTGCCGGCTCTCTGATTGCCTATGGCGCCCTCCTGGGTAAAGTAAGCCCTGTCCAGTTGATGGTCGTCACCTTATTTGGCGTCACGCTGTTTGCTGTGGAGGAATACATCATCCTCGACCTTCTTCACGTGAGTCTCAGCAGCCACAAAAGACCGACTAAGTTATTTTCACTGCTTTGTAGTTTCTGCTGCCAGGAGCTGAGATGTGTTGCTGTCTCCACAGTGCAGAGATGCTGGTGGCTCCATGGTCATCCACTGCTTTGGAGGGTACTATGGTCTGGCCATCTCCTGGGTGCTCTACCGACCAAATCTAAACCAAAGTAAACGTTTGAATGGGTCCAACTACCAATCTGATTTGTTTGCCATGATTGGTAAGTAGCCAGTGATTCTTGAGTAGCAACTGAACACTTTTATTTAACGTTTATTAATATTTTGATAAGGACTCTGAAGATCTGATTTCAGCTTAACTGGTTTGGTTGACATGCTACCATCTTACAGGAACCCTGTTCCTGTGGATGTTCTGGCCAAGTTTCAACTCAGCTATCACAGACCACGGTGATGGACAGCACAGAGCAGCAATTAACACCTACCTCGCGCTGGCTTCCTCGGTTCTCACCACTGTTGCCATCTCCAGCATGTCTCAGAAGAAAGGAAAGCTGGACATGGTAATGCCACCAAGACAAAGATAGCTATGCAACCAGTCAAGTAACACCTTTGTATTTTTCAAGACTAACATGATATTTTATCCGACAGGTACATATCCAGAATGCCACTTTGGCAGGTGGCGTTGCCATGGGAACTGCAGCAGAGTTCATGATCTCCCCTTACGGTTCACTCATTGTTGGTTTCTGCATGGGCATCATCTCCACTTTTGGCTACCTGTTTGTCTCAGTAAGCATCCAATCTGTTTTGTTTTCTCTATCTGTAGTTGCTGTCACAACAGATGGAAAATTAAAAAAGAAAAATGAGGAAATGGTGTCATAGAGACACACAATAGCACTGAATGTTGATCCCCTGGAAAGTACCTGGATAAAGAGATTAGTTATTTTTGGTGCCAATGCTGGCTGCTTTCAGTATCACTTGAGATGGAAGCAGTCCAAAACCACAAGAAAGTTTGTGGAGGTTTCTCAGAAATTCATGTCGCTACTTGTTGGTTTTCATGGAGGAAATGTCATTCATATTTTTCAGAATGTTCAAACTTGAGCTAAAATTGACAAAATAAGTAGCTGTAAGGAAGACACTGTTGGCACAGATGTAATATGTATTTAATAAAGACATAGAAATGTTTCTAATCAGCACACTGCTGTTTTCTGTTTTAAGCCCTTTTTAGAGAGGGTTTTCAAGCTCCAGGACACGTGTGGTGTCCACAATCTGCATGCAGTGCCCGGGATGCTTGGTGGCTTCATAGGTGCCATTGTTGCGGCGGCAGCTTCAGAATCTGTCTACAGCGCAGAGGGGTGAGGCTCTCACTTAGACTCAAACAAAACCTGAAACTCAGAAAACCTGATAAGGCGTGATAACCGACTCATAGTGGAAGAAAACAACACCATGAAATAACACACCCACTTCCTCATATCTTGTCATGAAATGATTCAGACAACTGTGCTCCCTTGGACTCACTACCATGTTCACATGGTTTACTTCAAGTACACTGACCATGCCAAGTCCTTTGTGAGTATCTGCTTAATAAAGTATGTTTTTGTCTCCACCAGGCTGAAGAACACATTTGACTTTGAAGGAAAGTATGCAAACAGAAGTGTGGGAACACAGGGAGGCTTTCAGGCTGCTGGGACATGTGTGTCAATAGCATTTGGACTTGTTGGTGGAGCCATCGTTGGTGAGTTTGAAACTCTCCAAACCTCATAGTCAACTGAAGCTTCTCAGAGACTTAACTGATTTTTTTTTTAGCATAAACAAACGTTCATCTAATTCTGTTTTAATGCATCTTCAAAGGTTTCATCCTGAAGTTCCCCATCTGGGGTGATTCTGCTGATGACAACTGCTTCGATGATGAAGTTTACTGGGAGGTAAGAGAGCATGCTCTACCACTAGATGGCGTTCTTATCCTTTTCCTCGCCACCTGCCACTCTTAAAATAACCCAACATTATGTCTGCAGCTGCCCGAGGAGGAGGAGACTATTCCTCCTGTCTTGGAGTATAACAACCACATGATACACAAACACCAAGAGATGTAAGCTCATACTTCATACCTGCACATCAGTTTCTCCTCCTGTCCACGGATCTGTCTTTAACTGTGACTGTCCCCTTTGCATTTTACAGATCTGAGTCAAACTTCTCTGTGGATCAAAGTTAGAGCCTCTCTGTGGGAGACCGAACAGACATATCGTTCTGAACTTGATGCCGATATGAAGAAACAGTAATTTATGAAGGAGCCTCAAAGATGATGAAACGTCTACAAGAAAGGATTCTCTGTCTCTCTTGTTTTTATTCACCTGGTAAATTTGTCAAGAACTAGTTATTGGAAGCTCAAATTTACAGTGATGCTGCAGGAAAAGACTGACTAAATTTCTAAAATGGGGGGTAAAAAAAACATTTAGAATATAAACTAATGTGCAAACTGCTAAATCAGATTTGAGTCCCGAACATGCTTTGGAGGCAATGCCATTCTCTTTGTTGAGAAACTGTGAGGCCGTGAGTCCAGACTGTTTGATGTGAAGTTGGAGAAAATGTGTTAATAAGCGGATTGTGTTGCTTTGAGAGATATTTGTATTATATGTATTATTGTCCACATCGTTCGTATCATAATAATGCCTGTAATTATAAATCTTTACATTTTGTGGAAATGGATTACCTTGAGTAGTGTGGGTAAAAGAGAAACTGTTCAGGAATCAGACGTATTTGTGCTGTCAGGTTGTGGCAGTTCAGAGTAATAAACCTTAGTTATTTCTTTGATTTGAGCATTGTAAATCTCATTCTTTGTACATATGATTTCACATTTATCGAACTTCAGGCTGCATTTTTTTAACAGTTGAGTTTGTGAGTAACGATGATGCAACGTCCTACAGTTTCATTGCTGTAGTGTTGAATGTTACTGTCAAAGTCAACGAAACTGCATCACCCAGGAACGTCACGTCATCACCCTGTGGGAGGTCACACAACTGACTGACATCATAGATGGAAATATCAAGGAAACATAGCCATAAATACACAAGTTAACAAATATTTGTGGGTGAATGCTCTTTATTTGAACACAATACATGTGATTTGATGTGACCTTCTCCACGTCATGTTGAACTATTGTTGTTTTAGATTAAAAGCATCCATCAGAAGCATTTAAGTTGAATGAAGGAAGCAATGTTGTTATATTTGTTGTCAACTGTTGCTTTAATTTTTACAAAAACATTATAAAAAGCAAATATATGATATAAATGCAATAAAGTTTTCAAGGTGCTTTCCAAGCTCCAGATTTATGCCTGTTTTTTTACACCCATGACTGCTCCAATCATTGGCTAGACTTCTCCACCTAGTGTGTATATGTCGACATTAGACAAGCTACACATGTCTGATGTCAAACATGTAGCCGTATACTATTGATCATTTTCTATGAAAAAAAGAGTAAACTCATGTAAAGAAAATTAAATCAATTTTAACTAAGAAATGAACGTAGTATCATCTCAGTTTAAGATCAGTTAACATGCATGGATGAGTTCTGTGTGGCATAAAGGCTTTACAAGAGAACTAGAGCATTTATAGGTTTATTACATCAATAAAGATGAAACTGAGCCAAATTCAAAGTTGTCGTGCATATCTTCACCAGGATGAAAATGAACAAGTAGATGAACAAATAAACAGCGGCAAGACATCATTCTGTACGTGTTTATTGCAAATTTCATTTGTTTCTGTCGAGGTGGAAGTAGTGATGAGGATCCAGCTTCAGGAGAGCTGGGGGAACAAAGTCTTCTGCTGAAACGGACTGTGCTAGTGAAGCAAGACCTCTGAAAACACCCAGGACCTGGGTATGGAGGCCAGACGGGAACAACTGATCCACACAGGACGAGCAGGATCACAACAGAACAATCAAGTGAGACGTAATGAGTGGATGAGAGGTGAAGACAGGCAAAAGAAGAGAAATAAAAACAAAGAGAGGGAAAGCATAAAACACAACACTGAGGCTTAAAGGAACAAGAACAACAAGACTAACAGGAACCATAAACCTCCACTCTTGTTCATGCATTTTCACAGCAAGCAGTGAAAAATATGTAATTTCAAAGCAGTAAAGCAGTTCTTATTTACGGTAAAAACTTTTCCTCCTCTGCTGGGATTTTGAGCCATTTGTCCTCTGAACAATTTCACCCTGCTGGATTTTAGTTTCCTCCACAAAATACCATCCTGGAAATCAGGCAGGGTGATAGGAATGCTCTGTTTTATGTTTTTATTTACTCTGCTGACCAAGCAACTTTACCAAAGTAAACAACATCTCGAGAAAAGAGGATTATAAAATTCTAATTTAATTTATATAGTCAACTAAATGAAATATTGCTGGCTTCCCCCTGGTTAGCGATGCTGTTCCCCTCTAACAGCCCTTCACAGCTTCATTTTAGCTCAGGTTGTGAGTCTGGAGCAGCTGACATTGTTAAGTGGGCTCCCTGAGGTCACCATGGGCAAAATTGTTGCCCCAAGGCCTGCGGTCTCCCTTCTGCCTTCATTCTGATGTTAATGAGGCCTGGACAGACCAGTCAATAGGATCATTTCCTGACCAATCACTGTGACATTCATGAACTCTAAATACACTGGCTGGACATGTGCTTCGTGCTGGTTTTGTCATGTTGACTGCTGACAGAAGCTTTATGAAGTGAAGGAGGTCTCTAAAAATCATGTGATGGGGTTAAAAGGGGTTTACTTGGGGGTTAAAGCACCCCTGATATGACCTCAGGGTCTGTGTTAGTGAAACAAGTTAAATCAAATATCTGCCTTGTTGAACTATTTTGATGCCATCGCTTGATATTCGGGTTCAACATTTCTTCTTAGGCAGCTTTTCCAGACATATGGAGGGAGCAGCTTATTATGTCACTTTTTCTTGGCAGCTTATTTTCAAAACTGATGCAACAACTCTAAATGTCTAAAATCTGCCTCAGCTAAATTGAAAAATGTTTTTGAAAAAAATTGTTTTGAATATTGAGACATTTCATGTCAAGTTTACGATGAAGTCTGGTGACAAAAGAGACAAAAAACAGCCTTGATTGGAAATTCTCCCTCAACTATCAATATTCTCATCCTCGTCTTCTTTTTTCACCTTTTGGCTATTAAAAATGACAGTAAGAAACAGTATACAAAACTGTTTAAGTGTTTTTAAATTTGCTAAAAGAAAAAAAAAAAGTTTTCCATTTGAAATAGCGTTCAACACAAAAGACAAAGCCAAGTCTCCAGGTATTTGAAGTATTTTAAATAAAGACAATGTACAACCTGAACTTTACCAACAGACTGGAAAACAAGGCTGATTAACTGCTTAAAAAAAGTCCAGACAATGTTAGTTTAACTAAAGTTTCACTGTTAATGTCCTTGCTTTTCTTTCGCTGTATAAATCACATCAAAACAGGTTGCAGAACTTTAAAAAAATCTTCTTTCAGGACATCATCCAGGGTGCGAGAGACAGAAGCTCTCTGACAAAGACGTATCGCTTAAATCGCTGAGCAGACAGAGCTGCAGCGACCTGATGCCTGATGAGAGTAAACGCACCTCCTCTTGTGAATCATATGACCCTGGGGAGAGTGTTTGTGAAACCACTTGGTCTCCTATTGTCCTCCTGGGACTAGCCTCCTCTGAAAAGCTGCAGAAAGCCTGTAATCAGATTAAAGGTTGCTGGGAAAAGGGAGGAGGGACTTTTTAAGGACTAGCGAAGAGGTAGTGGAAGTTTCTCTAATCAGTACCTGCCATTGAAGTGCAGGAGAGGGGCTAAATAACGCAGCAGGAGGGTGGGCGGGAGCAAAGCTGGAGGGACAAATTGGCCTGTTGTTGGAAGAGGATAGTGGGACAATGAAGGAGGGGAGTACAATCAGAAAGTATAGGATGCAAGAGAATAGGTACAATGAACTAAAGAAGAACCCCAAAGGCAGTTGGCCCAGTCCCATACTGCTTTGGTAATTATATCACCTTTTTGAGCTGATTGGTGCTGGCTCACCAGTACATCTGTCCTCATAGATGGATCGAGCAATCCGCTTTCTCTGGCTGACTTCGCTGTGACATCACCACACCTCTGAACACGACATCAGGGCCAGTGTTCACCTGTGTACAACTCATCAGAACACCACTGAAAAACCTTTTGCTACATGATCTTAACAATCATTAGTCTCATCTTAAACATTTCTCTCCCATAATTTCTCTTGGTCACGCTGTCGTGGTGAGCTGTGAGGTTCTCCCCAGCGATGAAACCACCTGACTGTCCTGAGCTTGCACTAATGCTCATGTCAGATCACAAGACACCCCACTGACTCCTGAGGTCCACCAGTTTCTCTACCAGAGCAATTTTTTTTTTCTTTTTTGCCTTTGCAATTTCTCATTAAATATCCACTCCCCTGCACACCAGGCACCACTAAAAACCAAAACCACTTCTTTTGTATTCACTCCACTAGAGTCCATTTGTTGGGGTCAAAGGGGACAGTCTCAGGGGGCGACATGTCTCAGGCCGTACTAGTGAGAAGGAGAACCAGAGAAATCACTATTCATACCCGGGAGTGCTTTGATTTGGGTAAGCTCCACTGGTTCTTAGATGAAAACAAGGACAAATTCAGTGCTGCTTAAAACACGTGTGAATAGTTTTGTTAGCTAGGTGCACCTGCCCTCAACGCCAAGCTCATAATATTGAATTTTTATTTTACTGATCAATCGTGCTTTTCTTTTTCATTCCAGTGCAGAGATCTGCCAGAACCAGTACCAGCTCACTGGAGGTGAAAGGCTGGCAGCTACAAAATACAACATCCACAATTTAAGTCTATTTTTACTGAGAAGATACCAATAAATTATCTCAGAAAACTCACAACTAAAGCCCGATCTCATTAGCCGAGTTTAAATCTTTAACAGCAGGTAATGCAACGAGGAAAAGCAAGATCCCTGCACTTTTACATGCAACTATTGTCTCCTGCTCAGGAAGATCTTCACATGCTGTAAACATAAACTTCAGGGACTTTACACGTCAAGGTGTTTCAGAAAGAAAAGTGTGTATGTCAGAACAAAAACACGCCATTTTTACACCTGGCATTAAAATTCATTCTGAGTTGTCAGACTTAAGCTCAGGTGTAAACACACCCAGGACTTGTTTGATAAAGTGTTAAGATCTGATCACTCGGATCATCAGTGAGTTATTTTTTTTAAATCATCCTTAACATATTTAATCTTAAAAGATGGAGGCCATATCTCTAAAAAAATGCTTTAGTTTATCAGTTATTCTTATGGACTCCTACACCCCCACCAACCCCCCAAAAAACATTAGTAATGGTCAGCTCAAAAAACAGAAAATGGTTCATCAAGTTTATTTTAAGGGAGGTGAATAACTGTGATATTCATTTCCTCAATAAATATGTTGCTGTAACCTAACTCTCATTCTGTCAAAAGGCTAAAATTAAAAAAATGTTGAAAAACAAGAAACAGAAGAGGATTGCATCTTTCCTGTGACATATGTTGAAGAAGTATTTGGTTTTGCTGCTGCAATTTTCATTCATACAAAATGGGGCAAATCGTGGCACTTTCGGTTTCTCTGTTACTATTGCAGACAGAGAGAGCGAGACCCATTCTTGTAAAAGAGATATAAATGCAGAAATGTTGTGTTGAAGTGTTGTGTGTCATTTCCAGATTAGATCTCACATCGATCTCTGAGTCACCAAACTGAGCTGAAAAAGAGATGCCTGCCTTTTTTTCCCTGTTATAAATAAACACATGAAATCTGTTCACAGACTCTTTCTCACCCTGGGTTACTCACAGCTGTCTCCATGAAAGCTGCTTTTATATTTGTATTGAGATTTTCTATTTTTATTTTTTATAGGGAGCATTTTTATTCTGAATAGACAAAATAAAAGATGAGCTGTGTGTGATAACTCCGAAAGCAAAGAGATTTAAAAACTAAACGAGCAGCAAAAGTCTCTCTGAACAATTGGACTGTTGTGTTGCAATTACCAGTTTACTAAATAATACAAATGAAAATCTGACCACTTTAAACCTTATAATGATGTTTGCTCATATGGACAGAAACACTGAATATGTAGCTGAGTGGCTTTTTAAAGTAAAATTATTCCCTCATGGTAATCGTTATGGTAACGCTGGTTTCAGCTCTTCTCAGAGGCACTGAGTCTCTCACTGATGCTCAAAACTACTCCTCTTGCATGTACTACATGTGTTTAAGTTTGGTTTAGTTATTTTGAGGTTTAGCACACTTGATCTCTGACTGTTACGCAGATCCTGCTTTCTTTCCTCTTTTATACATTTTAAGAATGTGCAATAAAATCCCAGTGAACAACTTTCAGGCAGACTGCAGAAAAACAGCTTTAGCCAGATGTTTTACCTATTGGTTTAAGTGAAAAATCAATAAAGAATGATCCGTATTTATAGATACCCAAATTTTGGCGCACATTGATTCCTGCTGCCCTAGTGAAATGTGCACAGAGCATCGAGGGAGACTGAACAAAAATGAGGAAAAAACAGAATAGTGATGAGAGAGTGACACAGGGGGGCAGCAATCTCACAGACAGTAGCAAACGCAAAAGAAGGAGGGAAAGAGGAGGAGAGGAGAGGTGGGGAGTGCAGTGATTCTCTGGGGAAGGGGAGGGTGTCTGGGTGAAAAGCAACAGCATGCGTATTGTTGAAGGCCCTGACTCGCCACCCTGGAGAGCTCCCTGTTCCCACGGTTTTGCTCAACAAACAAACGCATACTCACACAGCACCATGCTCCTGCACGCAGTGGTGATGTCATTAATTACCATCAAAATGAGCATGACAGCAAGCAAGTGTGCGTGCGTCTGCCAGGGAGGCTTTGTGTGTGTGTCTGTGTGTGTGCGTGTGTGTGTGTGTGTGTGTGGGAGTGTGTGTGTGTGGGAGTGTGTGCTAGTGAGCGAGGGTGATGTAGGGAGCCAGAAAGAAAGAGACCATTGTCCGTTCTGAAATAAAGAAATCTCCACTGAAGCATTGTAAACGGAAAAGGCAGAAAATGGACCAAATTCTGGGATCTGTGAGTGAAAGCTGGGTTGTCACATCTTGTCAGAGCCTCACAAAACCTGATGTGCACATACTGGCTTGCCTAGCTATGGAGACACACTGTGGACTTTTCCCTCCCAGCGTCGCAGACCCTGGGATCTTGTTTCATAAAAACATTGTTTGTATTTGTGGGTGTGTAAAGATATTGTCTTCATCTTAAAAATTTCCATTATGGATTTTGGACATTTGGCTCATGTTAGATTCATTCTGCATGCAGCACAATAGTTCATGGAAACAGAAGCTTCGGTCTTGTAGTGTGAACATGATCATTTGCATGTTGCATCCTCATACATACACAACTGGAGTACTTTTAAAAAAAACAAACTTTTATTCCTTTCAACATGTGCTACCCTTTCATTGCGCTGAGGCTTTAGATCAAACTGAAGTGACCTGTCAAAGCCAGAAGAATAGTTATGTGAGTGGGGACTGTGGCGGTTTAAGTTAAACATTTTGTGAGCATGAAAACACACCAATGTTTGGATGAAACCATTCTCAGCATCTTAGGGGCTTCAAAAGCTATCCTAGGTTTTACTAATGAACTTGAACATCAGATGTTGTTGGGAGACAGCGAGTCTGACTCTTGCAGAAGAGATAGAAAGACAGAAATGGTGAGTTAGTTAGTTTTTATTTAAAATGCTCTGTCTGTCCACTGAATACTTCAAATTATTACTGATATTTTCACTTGCAACCTCCCTACTGTCATAGGAAAAATGATGTAAACTGTATATGTTTAATCATGATTTCTTAAAACTCAGTTTAGCATTTCAGCTATAAACCAAAGGAGTTCAAACTCTCAACCCACCTATGCATTTAGCATGAACCTGCAAGTTTAAAGTACTGAAACAATAAATAAGACTTTAAAGAAAGCAAAGAGTGGTCATACAGTTAATGTAAACTAAAGATTTTTATGTGGCAGTATGTTTATGAGTGCTGTCAATGTGTGCCAAATTTCATGGCGTTTCATTTTGTGGACCATCATTAGAGATCAATTAGTTTTGGTTTTCTGGCAGACTGGGCCTCACAAAGCTTTGGCTGTTCAATCAACCAGACCAGAGACTGAGATAATTGTTGAATATGCACAAAAGCATGGGATTCCACCCCGTCAGCCTTTGCACAGATAATTGCTACTATTTGGTCACGACTATCTGAAAAGAAGGCTTGTTAATTAGAGGCTTTGATTTGGACTCGAGGAGAAGAGAAACAAATGTGTGCTTTTTGTCCTGTTCAGATTTCTCTTCTTAGAGGTTTACTTATCTGCAGAGCTGAAGGGACTTTATTTTGTCCAAAAGTTTGATGAGACCAGTTCTGTCTCTGCTGTGTCCAACTTCTGATCAGCTACAGCAGAGAGCTGAAACGAACCTGAGATGGATTGCTGAAGGACCCTAATCGGTTTAATTTTGTCACATGTCCAAGTTTAACTAGATCATTATTATTTTCTGTACCCAGGGTCTACATATATATATAAATATATATATGATTTTCTATACGGGGTCACAGAGGTCTGTTGGATCCTATCCCAGCTCATTAAGGTGAGAGGCAAGGGTACACCCTGGACAGGTCACCAGTCCACCACAGGGTCACATACACAGGCAAACAACCACACACACTCACACCTGTGGACAGTTTAGAATCATATATATATATAACATACATATGTTTGGACTATGGGAGGAAACCGCAGTACCCAGAAAAAAAACCCATGCAAACTCCACACAGAAAGACTCCTGCTGGCCTGGGAGTTGAACCAGGAACCTTCTTGCTGTGAGGTAACAGTGCTAACCACTAAGCCACTATGACACTAAGCCACCCTGCTCTATCATTATTTTTGTTATTTATTTTTATGTTCAGTATTATTATTGCTCTCACATGTCATATGGCTCTGTCAAACATTTTTGTGAGAAAAATGTAACATTTATGACTTATGAATTATTTCATGTTCATCAATGAATGAAAATTTTGTAACATTTATTAATTACTTTTACATTTGTCTTATGTAAAAGCATTTTTTAAATAAATAAAAACAAAATCTGTTTTTAAACCCCAAAACGTTTTTGCATTACAAAAACAAAATATTTTTCTACAAAACCACAAATTTATATCATATAATTTTCCTGACTAATCTTGCATCACATTTTGAAACAAGTATAAATACATTTAAAGTTGAAAGTTTAAAACCCTGCAAGTCACAGCTTAATAATTTTGCACCCAGATAAACAGAATATCCTTCATAGAAACAAATTATATGGACTTCCAGGATTGTGTCTGTCTGTTGCACTTATATCAGTTGTGAGACCTGAAGCTATGCCGAGATTAGAGGAAATCAACTTTCAGACATGGATTTAATGAAGACAGATGCATCTCTAAATGAAACAAAATACATGTCAACAGACTGAAGCAACCCTTCATTTACTGCCGCTGGATGAAGAGTTTTCTCTCGTTTGTGGATGTGGCCTGTGTGTTCAAGTTCTCGTGTCTGTGGGAGAAGGTGAACGGAGGTAGTGCAATATATTCTTTATTTCCAGCAGGTGGTGCCACAGCACCTGGTGGAATGACGTTGACACTGAAACACTTGTTTAACTCATAGATCCTTTCTTTTAGTTCAGTATAATTATGGAGCTTAATTGTTATGATAAACAATGACTTAAGCTGTATTAAGCTTTACTAAAAGAACATGGCTGGTCTTGAGGGGTTTTTTCTCATGATGCTCTCATGCTGTACAGTAACGCCTCTATGTGGCCATGGCAACAGCGAATGACTGATCTTTTGATCCAAGATGGCCCAAGTGTAAAAGTTGAATCAAAACCTCAAAAGTGATTCTGAAGAACTTGATGATTTTTAGCATTAAGACACCAATTTCTCCTACAAGTTTCTATTTTATGGCTTGTAGCAGGTAGTTGCAGCAACAAATACTTGGACTCGGAGGGTGTACTCTTTCAGTAACTCTCCTGATATGTGTACAGATAAGCACCCATAAGTTAATATTCTGTCTTTCTCTGTCACATTTTGTGACTTTAGTTTTAACTTACTTATTTGGCTCAACTGATTCCAGTTTGACTCTGACTGCAAAGAGTATTTGTATACACTAAATGGTTCATAAAATCAAAATCAAATCAAATATATAACATACTGAGATAGTCAAGAGTTTAAGAGTTTTCTTTGTTTAAGGAAAGAAACTGTCTTGTAGGTGGCCGTTGTGATCCCTGATGTGGTGTTACTGCCTACCTGATGGTAGCAAGGAGAGCAACCTGGGGCTCAGTTAGCTGAAGTTCTTGAGTATCATCCCTAATGTTTTTACACACCAGTTGGTACAGATGTCTTGGAAGGAGGAAGGGTCTCCTGATGTACAAGGAGCATGATACATAAAAGTATTATGCAAAATATAATGCTGCTAGGGACCCAATATATAAGAGAATTTTCAAGCTTTTTAAAAATCCTTAACATAAATGATCAGAATATGAGATTCAAAAATAAAAGACATGCAAGTATAATGCAGTTGTGTGTTTAAGATAACAAAAAAAAATTGACTATTTCCAAAAGTAAATATTAGATAACGCATCAAGGCCACACTTCAGCAGCCTTAATTGGCTTTCTCAGTGTGTTTTTCTGAAATTAGTTAAACTGAACAATAACATGCTCACTGTTCATTCATGAGGAGATAACCTGACTCATTTGTTTTCTGCTTTGATTAAATGTGTATCTCTTTTTTAAATAGAAAATCTGAATAAAAACATTTCTCATGATCATATAGGACTTGGGCTTGTCATGCTGCTGAAAATGAGCTTGTAGCACCACAGCTGCCGCTTGAATTTAGTGCTGAGATGTGCTGATGAAGTGAGAAACAAAGAATGCCTAAAACAAACTTTAGAGGAGCTCCAGCAAAACAGCCGGGGGGTTAAGATATATTAAATTACCATGATTGGGACTTAAGGCATGGTTAAAGCCTGTTTGGGAGTCTAGGGAGCCTCAAAGCAAGGCTATTCATGTCTGGGGAGCTGGGTCAATAGGTTGGGGAAGTTCACAGGACCTGAGTCTATTCTTATGCAAATAAAAAGAACAAGACCTAAAGCTCACCGAGTTGGAAGATATAAATGACTGGACAATCATCTACAGCCATCCACAGACACAAGCATAGTCTAGGGTGCCCTGTGTTGTTTATGAGCAACGTTGGAGTTCACTCAGAACATCTCTCTACCTGCTCAGAAAGACGCCATTTGAACTGCAGCATTGCTGAATGACAGCTCTGACAAGCGTTTAAACTCAGCCCAGGTTCATGGAAATTTTTAGATCTTACTATAGAAACAATCTTATAACCTACTCCTTACACTATTAACAATTTTGATTTAGATTGGAGCAGAATGAATAATTTGATTCACACAAGCCCAAATTCACATATTTACATTAAAAGTAAAGTATGGTCCTTTGGTTTTCTGCAATGCTAGACGTGAGCGAAAAATCAGCAGCTCTGAGATACAATTATACCAGGATAATTACACACACACAAACTCAAGTATCACATATTACTGACAGTATGTAATCTGGTATTTAATTTAGCTATTTTATTATTTTTTCTTTTTTACAACTGAATTATTGCATGCATACATATGAGTACCCTAATTACATAAGTCTCACTCAGATGTTGCACCAGTGGATCACTAGTGGTAATTTCAGATGTCACTTGTCACAAACTTTGGCAAATCATGAAGGAACGTGCACGTGTCTGTCGGCTTGTGCCGGGTCAAGTTGTGTCCCCAGAGATTAAAAGGTCAAGACTCTCTGTCCAGCAGCAGAATAATCAGGTTTCTGGAAGTGAAGCAACTACATGCATGAGTCTGCCGGGAGCAAAACTTATATACAATTAAACAAGGGACAGTTTCATTTTCAATTATTAAATGCACTTTTTTCACATCTAAGTAACCATTACTCTTTTGTTATATGATCATATGAAGAATGACATTTTGGGCTGTGATGTTAAATGTACTATGTGACTCGTGGTCCACACTTGGTTTAACTTTGTCGTTTTTTAAAATGATCTTTTCAGAGAAAAAGACAAAGAATCATAATTTTATGTTTCCTTATTCATTATCATGTGCAGTTGTGGTCTTTTGCTCCAAATGTGCAGTATTTGTGACAAGGGCCTCTGTCCATGGTGCTGACAGACACCAGCTTCTGTCGAGGATTTCAACAGAGTGAATAATGACACAGCTTTTACTTCTCTGGCACATTTTATTATACTTTTCTGTTCATGCTGAATGCTTGCACAACTTCAACAAGTTTGTTTGTAAGTTACAGCTGTTAACATGTGGAGCTGTTTGGAGTTGTTTGCATTTTCACAAGTCAGTCATGTACAACAGCTATATTTCTCCACTATGATTGATTGGGAGGTGGGCGATCATCAACCCAATCATACATACTTGTTTGGGAGGATGGACTAGCTTACATTTCTAAAGATTATGAAAAGTTCTGTCAAAGTTGAACTTTGAGAACTGTAATGTTGACATTAGGAGGCAGTGACTCTCTCATATTTGACATGGAGGGTTTTTGGACTGTTGATGTTTGTAGGAGATAATCAGTTAAACCACCTGTTCAACATGTGACATCTTTCAGTTTGGTGGTGATCTTGTAGAAAGAAAGAAAGAAAGAAAGAAAGAAAGAAAGAAAGAAAGAAAGAAAGAAAGAAAGAAAGAAAGAAAGAAAGA
>JAOWBL010000018.1:10996256-11024241 GCA_028564865.1 Zenarchopterus dispar
AAAGAAAGAAAGAAAGAAAGAAAGAAAGAAAGAAAGAAAGAAAGAAAGAAAGAAAGAAAGAAAGAAAGAGAAAGAAAGCACTCAAATATGGGTTACACCTTTCGATAGACTGTTTTTAATTTCAGGTCCTTCACTCTATGTTTCATGTTAAGATGTTTCTCTTCTCCAATGCACCTTATTTAAAGTTGATCCAGACCTTGATGGTCATCCATTCATTTGGATTTATTGTGTTGGAGCTAAGAAATATCTAAAAAAGAAAAATGCAGAGCAGTGGGTCCTGCAGACCTGCACTGAAGAACGCTGCTGTAAATCAATGACAAAAGGCAACATTTATTTACAGATGACTTTTTCTTGTATGGCAGTTACTCCATAATTACTCTAGATGTTCAGCAGGATATTGTTGCTTATGAGGTCTACACTCTGCAGGTATTCAGTAAGATCATTAAAGGATGAAGGTCAAGACAGAAGTCACACAAAGTGCGTCATTTGGACACAATGCCGTCACTAACCCTGAAAATAGTGACGGTAGATAAATTGATCCAGTATTGAGAAAAGGCAGTTTTGGATGTTAGATAATACTTTTAGTGTGATTGACCACTCTTACATAAAGTTCCAGTTGCTGTTCTGCTATTTCCTTGTACTTATATCTAAGTGCTTATTCGTACAGTGAAATTACATTAAAAGATCATGACATGATCATGACTGCTACATTGCTCTTAAAGTTATTTTGTGAAACAACATTTAAATACTCATGGATCTCAGTTGCCTTTATTTTTATTAGTTTCCAACATAACATAAATACTGTGTTGCATATATTGTGGCAAAAGATTTTCCTTGTGGTTAATGTAGACTTTTAAATCTAGAGGCTGCTTGTTCACATGTGCTGCATCTTTGGGGCGTCTTTGACAGGCTGCAGCGTTGCTTTTAGAGCTGACAGTTTCAGAGTTGACAGCAGGACACAGGAGCGCTGATGATCCCTCACAGCCAACAGCATGGTCCCACCGGCATCATTGTGGTCATTTCTTTAGAAAAGAGACAAAATCGACATGCACATATATGTCATAATCTTAGTTTGTGATAATTATTAATGAAGCTTAGGTGGGAGTTGGGAGTTTGATTAGGCTGAGCTCAGTCCTGCAATCATGCTGCTGCTGCCAGATTCTCACAATTACACATAAAGAGGTTCCTGGACAATTTAATCCCATTGGGAGACATGGTAAGGCCCTTTCTCTGCCAATTTTCACCCTCTCTCTCATTCAAGCCTCCTCTTTCTTCTTGCAGCTTCACAATGCAGGGTTGTGCTTTCTTTTTTTTCATGTTCTCTCATATCTTTTCTCTGAGCTGCTGTCTCCCCCCAAGACCCCTTAGACAGCATGCAGTTTATGCAAATGACCAGCCTTTCATGCTCAAAGTGGAATGAGACCTCAACGAAATCCCTCCGCCCTCCTCAACATACACACACAAATGAAGTAATGGACTTTGGGACGACAGGCAAATATCAGTTTATCAAATTTTGTTTCTAAATTTGGAACATTTATTACAGAGTACAGGTGGCAAAGCGGTTGGAGAAGTCCCAGACGAAGAGGAGTGAGGCGCATGTGTGAGTGTGTGTGCAAGTGTGTTTGTGTGGGAGTGCAGGGGAGGTGAAGAGCGACATTACGTGGTGGACCGATTTAAGGATGCAGAGCTGGTCGGGGAGCAGGCTAAGAGGGGTGTGTGAGAGAGTGATGAATGTGAAATTCTTGGTTGTTCCCAGGGTCTGAGTGATGTTTTAAAAGAAGGGGTTTAGGCTGTACGGGAAGACGGAGGGGGGCTGAGCCCAGCTGTTGGGACGTGGGGGGTGGGGGTCTCTGTGTCTCTCTTAGTCTCCCTGACAGGCTGTCCTTTTCACCAACACATAGCCGGGCCGTCCAGCCTGCTGCCATAACAACACCGTAGCCTCTCTGTCATAGTAACGGCGTGCAGTCATGGCAGAGCACGATGGAAGCGGGTGGGAGTTGAGGGGAGGAGCGACAGCACTGAATGAGGAGTCCAGACGTTTCTCCACCTGTGAACTTGAACTTGACTGACAGACAGGACGACTGGCGGCTTAAAATGGAAATTCACTCCTGAGAAACTTGACCATGTAAAATATTAAATGCAACAGACTTTAAATGTCAAAATGTTAAACCATAATTGTTAATCAAGAGTGAGTAAATGTTTTATTATGATTCTGGCAGAATTAAGCAACATTGAGATAAAACTGTGACAGTTGCTTCTGATCAATTTACTCATTAAATTTTGATTAAAGGCTCTGAATTAAAATTAAAATATAATCTAAGAATAATGCAGACTCAGTTAAAAACCATACTACCATACTATCACTTTCTAATCTTTTGAATCATACTGCAAAGACAAAAAAAAAGGCAACTAAGAACATTTTTCTGTAATCTAGTTGTATATACTTTATGTGTAAACGCCCAATATGTGATTTTTATCACTAAGTACAGAATAAAAAAGGGAGGGAGAAGATTCCTCTGACGTAAATGGTGTGACCAGCTGCAGTTCGGCAGCTGTGCAGCTGATGTTTTTAACATCTATAACTCTCAGTGTAACATCTATAATAATTGTGCCGGTGTGATGTGCTTGTTTGCTTTGGCCTGAAGCTGATGAATGGTGACTGGTCCACATCAGGGGTCTTAGCCGATCACACCCACTCGACCATGGGAAAGAAGGAGCTGTGAAAGGTCCTCTGTCACTGGTACAAAGCCAAGAACAAGCCATAGCAGGATAATCATGCTTATCCCCAGATTAAGACAGGATTGCAGCTGCTGTATCCTTGTGAGAGGGAAAGAGGACTCAAGGGACGTAAAACTGTCCTGCCTTCAGGAGCGCTCACCACTGCCATTATTCAGGACAGGTTCTGAGATGCGGCATTGGTGGTCCTCAACGGATCAGAGTCGTTCTCCCTCTACAGATTCCTCTGAAGACATAGACCTGAAGCATCTCTGACAGTAACTTGAGGTTTCAGCCTTCCCCTCATCCAGACAGACTAAATCTGTCACAGTGAACATTTCAGTCCCTCTTTTATTGACATCTCTGACAGGTGGCAGCAAACATCCATAAAACTAAAATGAGTCCAGTGGAAATATTCAGTTAACAGTACAGCTACACGTTGAAGAAAAATCATGTTTACAAAATGCAGAGCTGTTTGAAAATATCTCCCTTTAATCACTTTGATTGGCATTAGAGAGTGCACATGATTACACAGCCATACAGTCACTGTGAGAGACATGAAGAGGCAGGAAGACAAAGGGACGACACTTCCAGGAGGCGCTCTTGTGGCTAATGCAGGCATCTGCCACTGTCTGGTCTGGACTGTTTTTCCCACCTCGCTGCTCACCATTTATTGCAGCAGCCTCTCACGTACATAGTGATGGGAAAGAGAAGTGCTGGACCTTTGTCAAGTGCTCTTTTCACAAAGCGGCCATTGTAGAGAGAAGCCAGGATCAGAATTATAATGCTGAGCCTGACGACTGTTTACCAACTGGCCAACAGGTCGCCTGACGCCACACCAACAAGACCAACCTGGACACTCTGTGAAAGCTGCGCTGTCTTTGTGATCGAAGTTTCTACAAGTATACATAACTGTCTCTACAGAGATAAAACCCTCTTTCTAAAGATTTATATTAAACTATAAAAGATGTGATTTTAACTAAATTCACACAGGGACATAAATGACCGTAACATCCTGTTTACACCTGTGGTTTTATAGATGGTATCAAAACTATGTTGCATTCAAGTGTAATGCAAACACCCACGTGGGATTCTTTTGAATAGGAAACTAAAATAGTTCATTAAGAAGCTGGTGGGTGTGAACTGCACCTGCGCTGCACAGCACTGTGGTGGATGAGCTCCTTTAATCACCATCTTTCCACTGACTAAACCCCCAAACTGCATGTCAAATTACAGCCAGCTTCCTGATGAAGGGACGCTTTCTCTGTAATTATTGTCTAAGTCGGTGAACTGACCGCTGAAACTAGTGCTTGTCCTTGTAGTGATAAGAAAAAAAAAACATGTCACAAAACCACTGCTAGATAAAATAAAAGCGGTGAATAAATGACAACACATGGTTGCAACGTTAAAATGTGTCTCAAAGAGAGACATTCTTCAACTACTCAGCAAATACAAAAGAATTTGGTGTTGCTGTGGAGTAATATCACATAAAATGACTTTTTGGGAACACATGTTTTTTCTTTTTCATTTTTTTCCCTAAAATTCACTGCCACAGGGAAGAATTCACATTGTAGTCCAAACTGTCATTAAAACCTCTGACAAGATGGGTTTTTCTAAAGTCTACTTTTATGAATGCCATTGATGGAAGAAACTTTTAAACACCATTTGTGCTGAAGAAATACATTTTATAAGTATCAAAATACTAAGTTGGATATACACCAAATTAGGAATTTTAAAATTCTGTCTTCTGACGGAAATTTTTTGTCTTCATCCATTCAAGATCCACATTAAAAAAAAGAGAGATTATGACGTAACTTATTTATTTAACAAGTAGGTTAAATTATATTAGCTTTATATTACATCATTTTTTAAAAATGATGTAGTCCTAATATATAGCTAACATCAAAATGCACTAATATATAAGCTAATGTATTTTAACCCAAATACTCTTAAAAAAAAAAGGCCTGTGTTTCTCCTCAGAACCGCCTTTAAACGGGCCCGCTGGTTCCGACCCTTCTTTCTATGCATCTGTGTTCATGAGCGGGGCTTGTCTGTCTCCTGCTCTTTATCGGCTGGCTGGAGTTGCGTGGCTGTTTCCTTTATTTTATTTTGACAGGCTCTCTTTTATTTTCTCCCCCCCCCCCACCTCGGGCCGGCTTCATCCCTCCTGTGAGATCCGCTCCAGAGCGCCGGACTCTGACGGAGGCGCGTCACGGCGCGGCCCGCTCTCATCTCCCGTTTCATTACTGAGATAAAAAATGATGTATTTAGGTGGGCGTCCTAACATTTCAAGGAGACACAGGTTTTTGTCTGTTTTAAGTGCATAAACACTATTTAATGGTGCTGTTTTGTAGGTTCGTCTGCCCACACGCCTTTGGGCTGATGGACTTAGTCTGATGGTAAACTTTTATCTTTTCAGTTTTTAAAACTGTTGTGTCAGGGAAATAAATGCAAACTTTAAAAAAAAGAGCTGAGAAGTGAAAACCAGAGAGCTGTTTTTAATCGATAGGAAATATGAAGAGTATTGAAGTCTCGATTAAAAAAAGAACAAATCTTCATCTTAAAATAGAAAACGTAGCATCGAAACTCTTTTTTTTTAATAACAAAAACACTTTCCAGATTCATCTAATCACGCTTCTAGTCAATTTATTCTGCTGGGTTTTATATTTATTGAAGACATTTTCCCTCCGACTTTAATTCTGCCAGGGACAAGCTCCTGTTTCTCTTATTTGTTCTACCAAAATGAACAATTAGAAATAATATATTTATCATTTAACATTATTGCTGGTGCACAAAGGAGGTTTACAGACAAGGCCTGCTCTACTGGCCTCTAAGCCTTGGGTTAGTTTTAACAATAAAAAATATATATATTTATATATGCACTTACTCAATAATTTAGGACGTCTAACAAACAGAAATTATTCAAATGTATGTATTTCTTGCTTTATAGTTTTTCTGTAACTATGTTTATTGTTTTTTTCTCAGTTATTTCATCTGGACAGGGTTAAGAAGTCAACTGGAGATTATTCTTAAAGATTTTATCAATTTTATTACTATTACAAACTAGCAGATTATTATTTGATTATAAGAGTCAGATATTGTTGATTGTCTGAGTTGTAAAATATCACCTGTAACTGTTTTATTGTGAAATCGGCTGACTTATTTGACTTGTTTCCATCCATGTTTATGAGCAGAGCCTCACAGGTGTCAGATGGGTGACTCAGCAGCTTATATCATGACTTTACAATATCTTATTGATTCTTTATTTGGTTACAGTTATACGACCCCCGAGAAACCTTCAAAACAACAACAACAACAATAACAACAAAAACCAAAGAAAAAATAACTAATTGTGTTTCTGGTGACTGAGATCTCACAGGTGAGGCGACTTCAGGGCAAGTTCAGGTCTGTGAGATGATTACAACAAAAACATAGTTCATTAACATTCTGAGATTTTTTTTTTTTAAATTGACAATCTTAATTTATATTTCAATTGTACCAGTTAAAACCTTTGAGTTTGAATGGGAACTAGTCTAAGGACAACTTGACAAACAAATGACTTGATCAGAAGTCTGCACCATATTTTTTTCAGCTCAGGCCTTTAAACTTTCCAACTTATCAAAGGCTTTTCCAAACATCTGATTCATGACAAATAATAAAAGTTTGAGCTGGAGTTTATTAGATGAAATCTACTTTGTTTCTAGTGTAGAAAGGTTTAAATTGTCTTGTCGCTTCAGGACTTCAACTAATTATCAAAATATTATTGGTATAATAAAACAAAGAAAATGGCTTAATTTCTTTAAACTTTAGATGATGCCCTTATTATGCTTATTTTAGCTGAAGGCCTTCAAAATGACCACAAACCTGGTAAACCAGGACATTTCAATATGAAAGACGAGGCAGAAGAATCATTGTTCTCAAAAACATAAATTAATTCAATTTCATCCTGATATGAGTCTGTCGTAACCTACCTGAAAACACATCATGTCCTCCTGCTTTTCTTTTCTGTTCTTTCTTCTTTTTTCTCTTCGACTCCTACAGGCAGGAATCTGAGGATTTGGAGGTCATTCCTACTTTCGGTTATCTAGCTTTATGACTTAGTTAACACTCATACAGCTAGATAACCAAAGACAGGAACAGGCTCCGCTGTCGGTCAGAGCAGCAAACTCTAGGTCTGACGCTTCCTGGGGAAAAAAAAGAAAATAATTACAGTGTTAATGGCTACATAACTGAAGATATCACACAAATCTGCAAATCTTAAGATTTTGTAATAAATAAATATTTATTACAATTATTATTATTATTATTTATTTTATTTATTTATTTTTGCAAACAAATTAATAAATTAAATAGATTTTTTTAATACAAAACCCATCTCAACTAACTTCTGAAATTAAAGAAAACTCACACTGCTATAATCCTTTAAACAGCTTCACATGCCGTTGATTCATCTAAAGTTCAGTTTTGGTGTAGAAAACACAACTCTAACAAATCTAAATCGTAAAGGTTTTAACTACTTCAAACACCCTGTCTGACCATATTATGACTGTTTTGTTATCATGCTGACATCGCTTCAGCACATCAGCCTTTCCTACTCAGAAAACATCCATCAAAGCACAACAATGCAGGGTCACTGTGTGACAAATTCACGCCTCTATTCCTATTTAGAAACAAATATTAACACAATATAACTTTATGATGACCTCACGCTTCTCCTCATCAGTGCGTCTGACGTAAGCAGTTTTAATTGGGGAATAGATGCGCTGACAAGGCGTGCGTCACTCCTCTTTGCATAAATAGTGGAGAACTAAATTGGCCCACTGTAATTCTTTTTATAATAGATTAAAGCTGAAAATGGATTAACAGGCAACACAAATGTCCCTGTAATTATTTCAAAGAAACTTGAATACATTGCAGGTTGCTGCTGTCATGATGCTTTTGTTGGCTTCAGGGAGATGGGCCTGCACACTTTTGACACGACAATTTTAACGTTGTTTCTGTCACAAAAAGCTACACCATTAAAGGTTTTCTCCATCTGAGATTATCCTAACAGAAATGTGACTCACAGCTCGCAGCAAATGAAATACAATAGCTCCGGGGTATAGTCAAGCTGTATTTGCTCTGGGTTTGACATGAACCCCGCATGTGAAAGGTTTCCTGCCATTCTGTCATTAAATCTGGTTGGATGAGAGAGATGCACTAGTTCAAACAGGCCTCCCGCAGCTTTGATCAGTGAAAAGTAATCAAGACCGTTGAAACCAGGAGCCTCACTTTTGTTGTGGAAGAAGATGAGTCCCACGTTCCTGGAGATTAAAGCATCCACCGAGGGAAGACGAGAGGCAGCATCATTCAGGGTCCAGATGTGAGTGAGTTTCATAAACAGACGAGCAGCCGCGTGGATCAGATCGATAAATCCCACGCCACCTGTGCCCAGGCTGCACGGCGGGTTTGTGGACCAAGCATCCTTGTTGTATCCATGATGAGGACGCTCCAGGATGGATGCTCTGGTATCCATCAGAGGACCAGAGAGGCGGGATGCTCTGCCGCACACACTAGCCTTTCATCCGCCGTGTCCATACGCGCGCTTCAGTCCACGCTCCCGAGTTCGTGATGTGCCCCTGACAGACCCCCGAGTCATCTCCTCTCACCTCCTTTTTTTCTCCTTTTTTTTTTTTTCTTAACGCTTCCTCCTCCTTTTGCTGACGTCACACAGACGGTAAGTTGCTTATAACCAATAGCAACCTCTTCTGTTTATCTGCCCGGTACACAGACAGAAATTAGATGTTGTCACAAAATAACAGGAACTTTATTCAAAACAAACAAATTACATAAAATATTTTTTTTTAAATTGGGATGATTCAAAATCGGCTCAGAATGAGAGTATTTAAGTGTTTTTCGTCTTACAGCGGTTAAAGGAGGCCGTAGATTATCACGCTCCTCAGACACTGAAGCCACTTGGAGAAGATCTGACCACAGCGCCTCCCAGTGGTAGAAGACACGAACACCTTCTGGATGAACACCTGCTCACGTTACACCTCTCCCGCCTCTGGTGGGTCATTTTACAACCACTTACAGTCAACAACTGTTGAGGAAACAGCTGTTGACTGTAAGTGGTTGTGAACACAAATAAATACCAAGTCACTCCTTTTTTTGTGTGTTAATTCAGATCACACAAACTGCAGGAAGCTATTTTATTAGAAACTTTTGACCACGAGTTGGAGGATTAAAACTAAAATAAAGTCTCTAAAGTTTGTAACCTTCTTAACCACAAACAGCAAGTGACAAATGCAAAAATACAATCATGACAATGACTGGAAGGTTAGTCAACTCTGCAGATACGGAGGAAAAATGAGAGATTAAATAGCAGAGAGGGAGAGTCACGGAGCAGCAGCAGCTGTCTACAGATCTGTCATTTTGTGTCTATTTTTTCTCTGATCAAATCGATATTTAATGTCTGTAAAGAAGTTGAGAAGAAATTAAGATTGTTACAGAACCTGCAGGGGTGGAAGAAGTTCACGAGTTAAAGTTTTGTTTTTGCATTTACCTGGGATACTCCTGAACCCATCAGGAAAATATGGATAATCTGTGTAAATTTATTATGCATAATGATTATATGTACTGATGATCATGTAATTTTATACAGCAACTTACTTTTTCAACTTGGTTATGCAATTTTAATGGCATCCATACCAAGAAAAAAGTTTAATCTGAGTTGTCTTGTCAAAGGGCGCATATTATATAATGGATCTAAAATTTTTGGGTTGAGAAAAAGTAAAATAAATTAAATAAATAATCCATGCGTCCATCTTCTCTAGCCGCTGAATCATCTGCGGGGTCGCGGATTAAATAGTGAGGAAACGAATCCTACGTTGTTACACTGCCCTCTAGTGTTCAGTCTTTAACTCGTCCATACGCCTCTCTCAGAAATGTGATTTTCTCTGCGCCCCGTTACGGGGAAATAAATCTTCATGAGCAGGACAGATATATTGAAACATTATTCTTAGTCAGTGCAGTTGAGGAACAACCTGGATGGTATCAGAGCTGAAACACGAGGAGAAACAGCAGTAAAACTATAAAACGTTAAAATCCTATGAAATCCAAACATGTGAAACAATTGACTCTAAAACTTTTAGGGGTTTTTTAAGATGCCTGTAATGATGCACCATTTTTAAAAGCCTTGAGATCAAATCCAGTCTGACCTGGAATACAGGTTTGTCACCAGATAAGGTGTACATACTATTAATTCAACTATTAATCCTGCTACTGACTTCAAATACATAACAAAGCAATAATAATTATTTTTCGGGTCAAGGTGTAGACACCTCAGATACAATTAAAAAAACTGACTTAAGACACAAACCACATGACTGAAGAAGAATGTAACATTTTTAACATAAAATCTAAATTTTAATTAATATAAAACACTTCATAGACAAAAGTTTACATGATGACAGTGAGAGCACTTTATTTTGTAACAGTTCATGATTCATGTGGTAAGATCATCCATTTACCACTTTACCTTTGTGAAAAGTGCTCTGTAGAAAATTTAGTGGGTTTTCCAAAAAATAAAAATAAACAAGTAGAAAAAAATTAGAACTAATGATAGATAAAATGACAAAAAAATTCAAGCGTGACAGAACAAATGAAAGCATTTACACTCAGACAGGATTCTTCCGTACATCGATTAATGCGTTGTTCAGAGTCAGCGGTCCGACATTAAGGCTGGAGCGCCGAGACTCTCGGCGGGATTTGACCACAGGCAGGGGCGTCGGCCCATTCCAGGACCCCAAACCAGTCTGAACAACACGGTTGACGGGAATATCTCCGGACACTGTGAGCAAAAGTTCCTCCATGACGGCAGGCTCCTCTGTGGGGAGAGAAGAGCGCCTCCACGTGGAGGGGAGCGGGGCGTTCACCAGCTCTCTCATTTCCTCCCTAGACCTGGGCGGTTTGTCCACCTGTCCTGCCCCTCTTCCTCCTGGGCCGTCCTCGGGGCAGCGGCTGGGCTTTTCCGTGCAGCCAACACTCGAAGGTTTACAATCAGATGGTAAGACTGGAAAAACAGTACAGAAAACAGTCATTAAAGGAAAACCTCATTATACATATGAAACAAATATCCAAAGAGAAGCAAATGTACCACTTTAATTCAAAAAAAGATATTCTAAATATGTACATTTTTGTCCAGATGTTGATAATTATAGTCACTTCTTGATGTGTGTGCTGGGCTCTGATACTAATTCAGTGATTATGTTGATGCAAGGCCTCAAAGGCAGCATTTCTTTTCAGGAAGGGCTCAATTATCAGTCAACTTAGACAAAAATATCAGTTCACATAACTCTACCGAGTGGATTTGCCTGCGATATTTGTCATTCTTGTTCTTAAGTCGAGAACTGGCAGAGTCAAAGGTTTAAAAACAGAAATGTTGACCTGACAGTATCGTCACCTTTTGGATGCTCTTTTGGCTGACTGACTGAACCACAGAGCTCTCTCAGTTTGCTGCTTAATTCCAGATTAGCCGCCTTGTATTGGTTCAGCTCCTTGGTGAGGTTATGGATCCATCCTTCATACTGTCGCTGTCTTCCTGCGAGGCCTTCATCCATTTGTTCTGTTGTGATGTGACAACACACTTTGTCATAGCATCAATGATTGCCTTTAAAAAAGGTGTAATGAAACAAGCATTACCCCGACACTGCTGCAGCAAGAGCTGCACGCTCCTCTCGTGCTCCTTCTGCTGCTGCGTAAGACGGCGATCTGTGTCCAGCTGTGTGCGATCGAGGGCGTTTTCCAACCACTGCACCAGCCTCTGCTGCTCATCCAGCTGCATTTCCAGCTCAGCCAGGGCAAGCTGCAGCTTACGCTCTTCCTCACGCAGAGATACCACCTACAGAATACCACGTCACGCAGCACTCACTGGTGGGTTCAGATAAAGGCTTACCTTGCACAGAAGGTGCATTTTGGCTAAGCTTTTTTTTTAAACAACACTGTAATAAGCATCTGATAGGGAGTGTCACACACACCTTGTCAAAGTATTTGCACAGCAGGGCTCTGGTCTCGGAAGCAGACAGATAGCTGAGTTTGGCCATGAGGTTCATTTCCCACTGGGAGAGCATGCTGGCAGAAGCCCTCAGCTGTCTCTGCCTTTGAGTGATTGCTTCATTCTTGTACTCAATAGCTGCATCCAGAGCTTCAATTGCCTCATCCAACTGGAAAAGGGTTCGCTCTTCCTGGTGAAATCAAAACAAACACATTTGAATTCCCAATCAGCCACAGACAATTAGCACTGCATTTTCCCAAAGAGCTAAAATGTGTGCTTGTATTTGGTGACTGCAGAGTTTGTTTTCTTTTTTTTCTTCATCTAAAGTGTAGATATAAATAAACTTTACTGAGGGGCTTGAAATGTTAAGTAGCAAAATCTGACCTCAGGTGAGAGCAGGTTACCCTGCCGCAGTTTATCGTCCAGCTCAACTCGCTGCTTGAGCAGTGAATCTTTCTCTTGACGGAGGTTGGAGATCTCTTGGCGGATCTGTTGGGAGTCTTGAGCGCTGCTGCTGCGAAGGAGACCGTTTCTCTCACTCAGCTCTTGCTCAAGCGACTCAATGCGGCCAGTGAGTGTCACCAGATCTTTACTTAGGGCCTAGATGAAAAGAGAGTGACAAATCTTCAGCATCTGCCAGTTTCCTGTGTCGCTGAACTGAGTCATTTGTGTTTGTTAATACCTGACTGGAGAGGAGCCGCTTGGTCTCCAGTCCACTGCGTTCTTGTAGCAAGGCTTCTTTCTTGGCCAGGATCTCCTCCCGTTTCGTCAGCTCTCCCTCCAGATCTTCCAGCCCTCTCCTCTGATCCAGCACACGCTCCATTTCTTCATCTAGCCAGCGCTTTTGTTCCTCAATCTTCTAATCTCACAAAGTCAGGGAAAAAAAAAAAAAAATTAAAAAAACAACACAAAATATTGATGTATTACCAGACTAGTTTGTAAAAACACTTCAAGGCACAGAAACTGCAGAAATGTTAAACCAACATCATTTCACTGCGCTGCACCTCAACCTGGAGAGCGGAAATTGAAAATAACTGATAAGTTATGCTTTTAACTCTTCACACCTGTTGCTCTTCTAATGAGACGACGGAGCCATTACTGCCACTGCGCCTCTGTCTCTGGAAGGCTGCAATCTCCTCGGTCTTTATCCGCAAGATCTTCTGCTGCTGCTCATTCTTTATCTCAAGTTCCTGTAATGTGGCAAAGAGAAATGATGAAGACCACTATGAGACAAGTGTACAGCAAATAAGTGCATGTGGGCTTTATTTAATAGTCACATCATGCTTTATTTTTCCTGTCATCCTTATACTGAAAACTTAATGCATGTAACAAATCTGCAGTATCACAAAAGCCTAAAGTGAGCCATCAATGATGTGTTGTGAAGACTGAAGCATGTGAACCCACTTTGATCCTCAGGCCTACCTTGACTCTGTGAGTCCTTCGCTGCATTTCGGTCTCGAGACGCCGTTTCTGTTGACTCTCCTCACGCAGGCGTTTTTGCAGCTGCTCTTGCTGCAGTCTCATGGACTGGACGCTTCTTTCCAGCTCCGACACACGCCGCTCACTCTGAACAGGAAGGTTGGCCAGACGAGCTGTATCCCTCTGGCGCTGACTTAGTACCTAATATTTGACCAGATATATTTACAAATATATTTCCTTTTTCAGAAGATCGGACTAAAGGTCTGAAAGGTGTCATGTTTAGCAGGAAATACATAATTACAAATCAGAGGAAGATCATAAAGCAAACAGATGGTTTAAAACATCCTCTTGGCTGCCTGATAACGGTGTTCAACAAGTCACATGATTCCACATGTGATAAATGTAAATGTGTGATGTTCTGACCTGAACTTTGCTCTGAGCAGCAGCGATCTTCCTGCGACATTCTTGTGCTCTGGTCTTGTCTGTCACACTTATCTCTCTCTCCTGCCTCTCCAGATCTTGCAGCTGTCGTTGGGCCTCCTGCAGCTCCAGCCGAGCCTGCACAGCTTCACTCTCCAGAGCTGTGATCTTATGGCTGTATTGTTTATTCAGGGCCTGAGCATCCTTACCTGAATAAAATACAAACAAAAAACATACAAAAGCACAGAATAGAACATGTATGTGGATACAACGCAGACTCGAGGTGTGCTGAACTTGCTACCTGTTTTGACGAGCTCCTTGATGAGTTCCTCTTTCATGCGGATGGTCACAGCTAGCTCCCTGATCTTCTGCTGTGCCTGGAGAAGTCCCCACTCTGAAACTCCCTCAAAACCTTTCCGAGTTTCTCCTGCACTGGTGTTGGCTAAACAGGAATGTGAGAATTTACCCAAGAGGTTGGCAAAGACAAAGCTTCAAAATAACACTTTGTGTTCCATCAAATCAATTTTGAGCAACCGACTGCTGAGACAGTTTGTTGGACTTACAAGCTTTTCTGGAAAGTAAGTGGTGCTGATCCGGCTCAGGCAGGTGAGCTGTGGATACTTTTCCTCCGGTGACCAGTCCTCCTGACAACATGTCCCGCTTACTCCAGGTCAGGTTCACCTGCCTGACAGAGCCATGGCCGTTACACTACTGCACACACATCTCATGCATAAGGTGAACGCAAGTGCACTGACACTCTCCATCACTCTGCAATGCAACATCTTTTTTCTTCATCCACAATTCTGATCATGGTGCAATTTGTAATTTCTGTAGAGACAACATACTTGCATCTCTCCTGGCTGAAGCTGAATTGATTTCCCTCTTTCTCCCTGGGCTGCATCTCTGCTCCTCCTAGGGCCTCCTGCTCTTCATGTATTCCATCATGATCAAGCACATGATCAATGTGACCCACTGGACTGACCTGGGATCACACAGATAAGCTCAAAACCACATTCTGCATGATTAAGTGTTTCAAAACTTTGTCTTTAAACGCAGTTTTTAAAATAACCCACTAAGAACTAATTAAATTAGGTGCATTCAAGGCCAAATATTCAGCTAATAGCTGCACACTCGCATATTCTGGACCACACACCCTACGTTTAAGTTGTTTCAACCAACAGGCACGGATCGTTTTCACAGATGGTTCCCATCCCATTAGCACACAACAAACATAAACAACAACAACAAAAAAGATCTCATAAAAGCAGTTCTGCCATGAAGTTTTTTTTGATCCAAAACTGCAGCAGGACACCATTTTTAAATGTGCATGTGAAAGCAGGAACATCGGCACGCTTCAGATTGCTCGTCTTTTAAACACATCAGTAATTAATAACAGAAATAATCATAACCTTACTTTTGCTTGCACTCCTGAGCTGGCGTGCCCTTCTCCGTCTTGGAAACTGTGTATTCTTCTTCTGAACAGTGTTTTTTCACCCAAAGCTTAAGTTAATTCATGTCTCGTCATACGTACACCAACCAGCCATAACGTTATGACCACTTGCTCAATACTGAGAACAATAACATCTGAGGGGGTAGTAGACCGTCAGTGTCTAAATGAGTAGTGTTTACTGACGTGTGTGACTTGAAAATTCAGTGTTACTTTTGAGGTCCATGGTGAGATCTTAAATATACACTTTGTAGATGTCATAAAGGGGTTGACAGGTTTTGAAGGAAACATTCGAGAAGCAGAACAGTGTATCACAGGCGGCTAATTTAAAGTTGATAGCAGCCAAACTGGGCTCTGCAGGGTTGTTACCTGTCTGTGTGCGCCTCCGTTTGGACAATGCTGCATAGAGCCCATGGGGGCAGTGTGGGGCCTTAAACCCAGGTTCAGGCCAAGGCCTCCCAGTCCCAGAGTAGAGAGCTGACACTGCAGCTCTGCTATCAGGTCCTGCTGCTCCTGCAGCTTATCACTCTGACAAAGAAAGAAACAAAATAATAACACCTATCACCTGAGGTAGAAGACTGTTTTCAGAATCAGAAAGCTCTAATAAAAGTTAAGCATGAATGTGGTTAACTTTTTGCCTAACCTGCTGCTTGTATTGCTCCATAGCATCCTCCAGAGCAGCTAAAAAGTCTGTGTTCTCCTTCTCCAGCCGTTGAATCTGTGACTGAAGATGTGCAATCCTATCTTCTTTTTCACTTTCAAGGTCATGCCTCCACCTCTCCTCCACAGCTTCTGTGTCCTGGTTAATGAAAACAGTCTTAAACCACTTTTAATAGTTTGAATTTCACAAAAGCAACTTTTAAAACTTTAAAGAGAGACATACCTGGTTCCTTACAGAAGGCCTGGCCTTCCTCAAAGTAATGCTGTCCTCGGTAGAGCTGTTCTCTATCCCGCTGTCTGGTCCAGAGGCAGTGGTGAGCGTGCTCCGCTCCTCCTCCACCGAGCAGAGCCACTCCTTCACTCTCAGGCTCTGCTCGGCAGTCAGAGCCCCTTCACTCTGAAGCTCCCGCAGCAACCTGTCACAAATCAACAACACAGAAGTCAAGGAAGAAACAAGCCCATCGGGTTAAAACCTTTTCAGGTTAAGAAAAAAAGAAAAAAGACTCATCAAAGAAGACTGCAAACTGATCCTAAACCACAAGGCTGAGAAAGTTTTTGACAAAAAGATTCCTCACCAATTCCAATCAGCCTAATTTTTGTTCAAATAATGTAATTTCTAAAGATTTTTTAACCTTGTTGGGGATTTCAAATTATAAAACTGAAACAATAACATGACATTAGTGTACTTCTCTGTAATTTCTAACATCTACTCTCTACATTTAAAGTAGTGTCATATAACACCAGTAACTAAGGACTTACAGCCCCAATTCAACCCCCAGAAAGGCATGACGATAATATGGAAAAACAAAAAACTGATTATTACTCCTATTTTATTTGTTTTTAAATGTTATGGAGCCATGGTGTTTTTGTTTGTTCAACTTCCTTTCATTAGTTAATATCCATCTTTGCGTCTCAAATCATATTTCTACGTATGCAGTTTTGTGCTCATCCAGAAGTCAAAAAATATACACGTAATTTCAAACAGGTGATTGTAATGAGAATTTGATAAAACTGCTGTGTCAATGCAAGAAGGGCAGTGTATCTTCACTTTATCAACAAATGACAGAGAAAACCACTGAAATGTTTCAAAACAGCTTTGTACAGAGAATAATATCATGAAAGGATTCAAGTAATCTGGGTAGATTTCAGTTCATAAAGGCCAAGTGTGCAAACCTAAGACTGACTCCGAAACTATCTCACATCCCTCACCAACAGCTGATACAACCACTGAGAAAGGGACTTGTTAAGAAAACCTTTGAGAAGCTTTACAATGTGGAGCTACATTCATAAATTCAACTTTAAACTTCCCTGTGCACAAAGTAAGCCTTGTCTATGAACAGATGTGGCACTGACATCAGAGGGATCTGGGATGGACAATCACACAGTAGTAATGTGGGCTGTAATCACACAAATCAATATTCTGCAGATCTGTTAGAAGAAATGAGTGCCACGAGGTCCAGACAAAGACCATCCAGATTGTTATTAGGAACAAGTCCAAAAACCAGGATCTGTGATGGGACAGGGACATACCAGTGTCCTTGTAAAAGGTATTTCACTCCTGTAATGACAGTATTAATGCAGAAAGCTACACTGAGAGCAACATATGCTGCCTTCAACACATCTAACCAAAGGAATTCCACTTTTCAGCATGATACTGCAAAAATCCCCGTCTGCACACATTTCAAAGGCATGGCTGGGGGAGAGGTGGGTATAGATACTAGACTTGGCAGCCTACAGATCTGATCTACACTTGTACATAATGTGTAGAGGACTTTAAAATGAAAAAATACAACAACAACAACAACCCAATGCTGCTGCACACGTTGAGACCCATCTACAGGAAAAGGGAGGAACATAAAATAAAACAAGCAAAACATCAGAACATCTTAAAGTTTTGCCAGAAGGAATGGAAAAGTGTTAAAGGTTTTACTGTTTCAACTTTTTTAGGGTGTGTTGGAGGCCTGAAATGGACTGAGGATGGGAAAAAAACGAAATGAAGTTGTTGAAGAAAAAAATATTTTTGGGGTATTCATTCTCTCTGTGTTGAAAAAGATATCAAAATAAATGTAAGATGCATGTATTTTTTTCTTTTCATGTCAACCCAACTTTTTTCTGGTTGTATATTTAAGTATTAATAGATCAATTTGACACTTATTGGTTGGTTAACAAAAAAAGCACAAATAATAGCTAATAAAGCCTGAACGTGTGACACATTTTATAATTTTAAACAAATGGTTCAACACTTTACACGTAAGGGGGCTAACTGAACGATAAAGCTTTAATCTAACTCCTTCAGTGAATGTGGGTCCACCTGTAAGCAGTGTCCGTGGAAGTCCTGTAGTGAGCACTCTGTGCCTGCAGCCTGCTGATCTCTCCCTCCCCGAGCCGAGGTCTCCTGTTTGGGTCACCGTGAGCAATGATGCGGGTCTCTGAGCGCTGGCGGTTTTCAAGGGCTCTGCGAAGAGCCTTGATTTGCTGCTCCAGCCCTTCCACACGATCAGGCTCACGCTTGCAGTTGACCGTAGCTCGGTTCTGAATGTTCCTGGCCCTCATAGCGTAATTTAACGTATTCAGACTCTCATCAAAGTCCGAAGAAGATGGGCTAATGCAGGCAATCATCAGTGTTTTTGAATTACCTCCCAAAGAGTCTTTTAGTATCCTAATTGAAACAGGGACGACACAAATTTAAAATAATTACAGTTTTAAAACAAAACAATCAAATGAATAATGTTTTGTAAGAGTGGCTGTATCGGTATCAGTTCCTTTAATGTGACTTACCTTGTGATTTTCGAATCTCTGTATGGTATATGAGAGCCTTTTCTCTTTGGATCCCCCAGTGCTCCTATTACATTTCCCAGAGCCAGAAGCCCGCTGTTGATTTGGATACTCTCCTTCAGTCTCTCTCCAGTGTTGCCAGTTCTTAAAATGCGCTCAGACCCAGCCAGGTCAACAAAGTGGAACTTGGAAGACAACATCTGCGGTCCCGAGCTGGTAGAAGTCCCGTAAAGGCGAGAACTCCCACGTCGCTGATCCATGTACAAGGTAAAAATGGTGTGAGACCGGCTGGAGTTTGGATTCATCTGGGTTGAGCCGGTGTGTCTGGCTGTGTTTCCCGACTCCAGCAAGCTCAACACCTCATCCAGACTCTCTACTTCACATTCCTTTACGCCGCACAAGACTGGTCACACAGAGAAAATACAAGTGTGGATAAAACCATAAACAAATGTGCTCACAGACAGAAAATGTTGCATCACATTTAATTAGTGTCACATCAGAAAAACAAGCCCAAAGTTTAACAACCATACCAATGTTCCCTTTATCCTCCCGGATGTGGATGTCCTTGCTGGCTGTCTCCACCTCCAGTAGGTCCTTAAAGTCCTCTTTATAGACCTCCAAATAAGAGACTCGAACTGAGAAGTCTGTGAGGTCATTTTCATCCAGCAGCCTAAAGACATCTGCTACAGCTCTGGGGATGATGCCCTGCTCCTCGTCTCTGAAGGAACCTAAAGATGCATTTATAAACCCGTTATTTCATCAAATGCTGTTTGCTCTCTTTCTGGTTCTTATTTATTTTTCTTGTGTCTAAGCGCTGCTGGGCTCAAACACTGTTTGGTGGTGTTTTGTGGACAACATCATGAAAGTAAAGATAACTTACTAATATTAGCTTCTCCAATGGTGTAAGTCTTGCCCGAGCCCGTCTGTCCATATGCAAAGACTGTGGCATTGAAACCTTGGAAGAAGGCATCTATGAGCGGCTGCACGCACACAGAATAAACCTTCTCCTGACAGCAAGTTTCTTCAAATAAGAAGTCGCAAACAAAGTGTCGATCATGGCCCAGAGTAACCCGATGAAGCTCAGGGTCCACTGTGATGCAGCTCTCATCGCAGTGCAGGAGCTCTTTCGGCAGCAGGGGACGTACTCGGACGGCTACTTGGACTGCAGAATAGTCTCCCCTCCCCTGGCCCACAGGCACTTTGGGGGACATCTTTTTCAGCTTTTCTGTGGTCTGCTGCTATGTATCAAACATTTTGGGACAGCTAGAAGGAAGAGAAATCGATTGTCAGCTTATTTAGTTTTGAACATATCACATCACCTTTTTTTTAATTATTATTATGCTACAATGATGTAAATGATGAAGCAGCTCAAGCTCAGGCAGTTAACTGATCCTGAAGTTGGTGCTTTTAAACTTAATATTACTGTAACACAACATTAGGAATTACTGTAGTAGAAAAAGGTAAGATGATGTAGATTAATAGAGTTTTAAAAACACAATTAAGAGACCTCATCATATTTACATTTTAAAAAGTGATAAATTAAATCTGATTTGAAATTATGTCTCTAAACTAATCACCAATTAGAGACATCTATATATATAAACAGATGGGCAAAATGGTCAAAAATGAGATATTAGATGACGTCAAGATCTTTAGACTATGGCAGGCGGTTGAGTACTAAACTATGTGGACACAAAAGGTGTTTGTAATTGTGTTTTTATTTACTAAAACATATTCAAACCACAGTTGGACGACGAATATTTCAATCGTACCAGTTAAATTCAATAAATATTTGTTTACTTTATACAACTGAGGATAAGACACGTTTTGGTAAACAGAACTGTCGGAAACCAAATATTTACAGTCCAGTGTTGTTGGGTTTTTGTTTTTTTAATGTGTACAAGCGTTTAAACTCTTGAAAATAATTATACACCAAAGTCCAGTCCCTTACTGTCGGTGCAGTTTAATCGCAGCTTTTCTACAAAATTACAGGATTCAGTTAAAAGCTAAATATGAATGTCAGACGTGAGCATCACCGACAGCAGCTCAGGGGTCTCTCTCCTACTTTTGACTTTAAAGATACTCCAGTTAACGGTTAAACGTTAAATAACGACTTGGGGTTAAGTTAAATCCTGTTTTATTCACGTTATGTTGATGTTATCGACTAAACAATAAACGCTGCCGTCAATGGAGCAAGTTAGCAAAGAAACGTTAGCGTCTTGTTGTTTAATTTAAACGACGTAAACTCGTTAAAGTTATAGTTTACAATGAGAAAAAAGGGGGAAAATAAAGTATGTTGACTTTTTCTCGTGTTTCCGTTAGCTTCCTAAAGTTCTCGGTTCTTGTTTTCCAACTTAACCGCAGCTAAGCTAAAGTTAGCCGGGAGGCAAGTCTTAAAAACCCAAAAACATGGAGATGCAGCTCCGTAAAAATGACCATAAATGATCTTTCTGGAAAGGAGTCGTGAGGATGACCTGCATGCATCGACCCGGTAGGTTCTGGTGATCACTCAACATTTATCAGGACTTACTTCAGAGGAGCAGAGGTTACAACATGGTTTCAGGATAACACTTTTTTGATTTTTTTTTTTTTTTTTCGTGGAGAGCGGAGGCTGAGGGGCAGTCCTGGGGAGGAGCTCGATAGTGTGAGCCCTTTTAAAAAAAAAAAAAATTAAATGTATTTATTTCATTTTATTTTAAGAGGGTTTGGTTTGCTTCGTTTTCCATGTTTCTCGTTTCTTCAGACCTTCTACAGGACAATAATAATATAACTGTTGTTCAGGCTGAGCCACTAAACCACCGCCAGACAACAACTTTACATCATTTTTGCACTTTTTTATGTCTCCATCTCTGTATTGTGCACTTTCATCTGTTTTTTTTTTTTAATCTGTTTTGTAGGTCTTCTTGGCAATTTCTTCATCTATTTGGGTCATTCTTGCTCACGTTTGTTCATTTTATATCTAATTTTGATATTTAGTTTTTTTTATAATCAGTATGATTGTTTTGATTCATTGTGGCTAATTTGTGTCTCATGTAAGTTGCACATTTCTGTTCTCAATGTATTTGTTTATTTACTTTGATTTTATTCATCGTGCTATATTTGTTTGGCCTTATTACCTTGGATCACCCTCTACTTTTAATTATTTTGGTAGTTTTGTGTTTCTTTGTCGGTTCTGTCTTCTCTTTTTGGTCCATGTTGATGATCTCTAATCCATTTTTGGTCATTAATTTCCCATTTCTTTGTGAATACAATCTGATTATTTAGGTCATATATCTGTTTTGTGTATCTTTCAAGTCACCAAAATATTTAGGTGCAACATTGTAGACACTGTATTTCTTTCGGTATTATGTGTCTCTTTGGGATTATTTTCATCTTTTGATTATTTCACACCTCATATTGTGAGTTTCTCATTTATGTTGAACTCAGACATCTAAAATAAGACCCTAAACAGACAATGTCATGCTTTTTTTTTTTTATTTTATAGCTAATTTTGATTGTTTATGTTCCTTCTTCTTTTATATTTATTTATGCATTAATTGCTAATCTCTCCTTGTGAATATTTTATTTTGCATTTGATTTTTACACTTAGAAAAGCTTCTCCTTTTTACCTTTGCTTTTATCCCATCTTATTGTCACCAGTGGTCTCATATTAAGATCTCCAGGTACAGGTGTTTACAGCCTTTCACAGCCTAGAATACATGTGTGTGTCCAGAAACAGCACAATTACAGCATGTAATGTTTCACATCCAACAAAAGCATGTGTGGCCAAAAATCTATCAAAAATATTTCTGTGTTCTCTGTGTTTTATTATTATTTTAATGTAATAATGAAATTTATTTATATGCCCCTTTTCAACACAAACTTAGAAATTGTTTCACATTAAATGAATCTGAAGGAAAAGATTTCAGTGTTAAAGCACATAAAGTCAACTGCCCAGCTTTACATTAGTTAGCTCAGCCTTGACTGCAACAAATAATAGTGATCGAGTTAAGTAAGGACAAATATGGATTTTTTTTTCTTATTTGCATTTTACAAACTGTGACTATTCTGTCTAAATTGGTGCTACAAATAAATCTATTGAAAGTTTAAAGTTAGGCCAAGAAACTGACTGGACCCTTAAGTGAACAGACCTTCGCTGTGCTGCATGTCCTCACTCTGAACAGCAGGGGGGAGTATTGCGCCATCCTTTGACAATGCATATGAACCTACGATATAGTGCACAGGTTTATTACAGCGATGAGGTCTGGACATTACACTTTGGGATATTTTCTTTAAATGGAAAATAATCGGTTAAAAACTAAGCAAAAGATAAAACAAACAAACAAAATAAAAAATATTGAGCAAGAGCAATTCAGACTCTTTGGAATTAGAAAAGTAGGAGGTGCATGAAGTGACCCTGGCCAGTTTAACCTTTAGTCAACTTAAGTTAACATTAATGTTGAATAAACAGCACGGTGACTTGGTGGTAAGCACCCTTGCCTCACAGCAAGAAGGTTTCTGCTTGAACTTTCAAGCCCACCAGGAGTCTTTCTGTAGGGAGTTTTCATGTTGTCCTTATACTTGCAAAGGGTTCACCCGGGTACTCTAACTTCCTTCCACGGTCCAAAAACACATATGTTGCCTATATGGTTGTTTGTTTGTGTGGCTGAATGCATGGTCTGCATTTTTTTTTTTTTTTTTGGTCTATGTGGCGCAGCAATGGACTGGCAATCTGTCCAGGGTGTTCCTCTGCCTTTTGCCTGTAATGAGCTCGGACAGATTCCAGCAGACCCCGGTGACCCTATATTGGACTAAGCGGGTGGACTGTATCCACCCTTACCTTCTTTCACATTTCAGTCTCCCTTTAAAGCTTTCATCATAGGGTTTTATGTTTGCCATCTTAGAGATTCCTGAAGAAAGAGTGGGTGATCTGGGGTAGGAGGACTACAGGAAGAGAACTGATGTAATATAGCATATCAAGGAGGGGAATAAAGAGAGGATGTTGAGGCAAAGAGAACAGATGATGCTAGTTGATATCACAGACCTGAGACTAGTTTGTGCTGTTTGTGATTTTTACAAGCTGGACCACACAAAAGTAATGCAGACGTAAAAGATAGAACAAATAGATGGGTAATGGAGGGTTTTATTTGGGTGATGAAATTGGATGTATGTCAGGACAGGAGAGCCAGCAGAGGAGATTGGGTGAACTTTTAATAAGCTCATCAATTTTTGTGGTTCTCTGAGGGAAAGACACAAGAACACCCTCTTATTTATCTCTAGTTTTGACTTGTTATCCACTGAGACAGAAGAAAGAGAAAATGGCTTAAGGAATATGAGTGGTCTATTCTGTAGTGGTAATAAAGACAGCAGCTTTTAAGTTAGCCTACACTTCACCCAGTCACTGGCTGGCATGAATTGTCCTCAGTTATTCAGTCGTTTCTCTATTCAACTCTCACTATCTGCCCATCTTATCTCTCCACGTCTTTCTTGTCCATACAGCATGTAATTTTGAAGTCCATCTTCTCTTTAAGTGGTTACTGATGAGTCTCTTCTAAAGTACAGAGCCCTATCTGAAACTTAAGACATCCTGAAAACTTAAGAAGCTAAACTCCCTTGTTATCCACAGGTGCACATTTGTGTCCTTATAGTTTTTTTTTTTTTTTTTTTAGAGAAATGTGAAAGACCAAGAAGTATGTATATCACTGCTGCAGCACAGAGGGGACACTTTTCATCCAGCAGAGAAATGATCACTCAAAATTCACTTTAGAGGCGTATGGCACATACACTACTCTGTATGTGCTTGTTTTGCAGTTTTAAAAGTTCAAGTAATTCATGCTCCGCAGGAGCACAGAGTCTCTTTTCATCAGCCCAATTTTGGCTGGCTCACTTCTGAACAACGACACACTGTGAGAGAACGAAGGTGTTTAACAACCACCACTCAGATACATCACCTCTTACAGTAAATCTGACTGCTCCTGAATCATACTGCAGCAGGTAGAGGGGCATACATTCAGGCTGTACAACATCATTTATCAAGATATTGTAAACTGTTGAACAAAAGACCAAACCTTGGTTTATAAGATATTTAATGATTGTACTGGATGTAGGAATAATAAAGTTTTACTGCATTAGTACTGACAAAATATAAATAAAACAAGAAAATGAAGAGGTTACTAATCTTCACACAGCACTATTGCATGTTAAACATAAAGACAGCGCTTTCAAAAGTAGTAATTTTTGTAAGATGATTACTTCTTTTTCTGGTCCAGATTAAAACAGGTCTTCCATTCGAACGTAGGTTCATTGTTGTTCATTGCCATTCATCTTTCAGCTTCTACACAATTTCATATCTGTGTCCAATAAAATACTCTTTAGAAGTCATACTGGGAAACAAACATAGTGACTTTGGTGATGTACCTCCCAATCTGGACTCTTCTCTCCAGCTCACTCATCTCCACGTCTGCCTCCAGGGTGGCAGGACCCTGCACAGGGCTCACCAGCATCAGCTGACCTGTCTGACGGTCTGAACGCTGGACTGTGAAGTGGCGGCGAGCTTCCCTTCCACCTAACAAAGAGAAGCGAAGTGTGTCTCCTATTGGACGCAATGCAGAGACTCTAAACATGACTCGAGGAGCTGATAGGTTGGACACAACAGCCAGGTAATGATAGGAGAAGGAGTTTGGGGCCTGAGAACATGCTTTGTTGTCCACGGGGCAGGGGTTACGTTCACAGCGCCTGGAAGACAAGAAATAAAAATAGACAAATGTTGTGTAACAGATTGCAAGTCGGTTGGGCACTGATATAAAAATAAAAATAAATAACCCGTGGGGCAAATACTCACATTGGTGATGTTTTGACATATGTAGCATTAGGGATTTTGGGGCAGTCCACACGAACACACTGGAAACCACCGTATGTGTTAATGCACATCTGGTCCTTTGTGCAGTTGTTTTGCCTGCTGGCACACTCGTCAATATCTGTGACAAAGAGAGAACTATTAATTGAAATTTAAAGAAAATGTGGTGAAGTATTCAGACTATAAAGAATAGAAGCAAATTAACAGAGAGCAATGTGTTTGCAACCATGTAATATATGAGAAATCTACTTTGTTTCTATGGAATTTAAGGTTGTTTTTGTTTTGTTTTGTTTTTTACTGTTTTGTATTAATTATAGGTTATACTATGGTCACTTTGTCCATCCATCCATCTTCTACTACTCATCAGGGAAGCCAAGACATCCCTCTCCCCAGTCACTTGATCCAGATCATCTGGAGGAAGCCCATATATATAGATATAGATATAGATATAGATAGATAGATAGATAGATATTGCATGTCTGTTCTGTCAGATGCCAGATATTTTCTGACACAGTACACAGAGTTGACAAGCAAATATGGATGTGGTTCTTTTTTTTTTTTTTCCAAAACAGTTTTTAATATTCAAATTGACTATTGTGGATGTACCTATTTGCAGAAATATTACATATTTGGGTCTGCAGTCTGTTCTGCAGCCCTGACACAGAAGAGTGGAATTGTTTTTCACACTTGAACAGACTTTGAGTAATTTGCCTCATTTACTCTGTACCAAAGACCTTAGTGAAATAATAGAGGGACCCAGGGCTGAAATGATCTTCACGCTCCTTCAGAAAGGCCCTCCAGCAATTAAGTACCAAATGCTATTGGTCAAAATGTACCTTTAATTTATGTCTTTTGGGGCTCTTTTGTACTTTGACACAATTATGGGATAACACCATCCTCTCTAGGCTCCTGGACCTGTACTTATAAGACCTAACCTACTCCAGCACTAAAATCACATACTGACACCTGCTGAGGATTATGCTTAGCTGGTTTTTGATATTCAGTGTACTTCTAAAGTGTATTTACTACCACAGAAGGACAATGATATTTTAATAATTAATTAGAATGAAGGGCAGTTCAGAATCCAAAGAGTATTTCTGAGTGCAGACTTGTAAGAAAGAAAGAAAGTTAGTGCACCTTTACAGCTGCGTCCATCACGAGTCACATTGTATCCAGCAGGGCAAGAACAGCGATAGCCTCCAGGGGTGTTTATACAAGCATGTAAACATAATCTTCCAGCTTGTCCATTATGGAACAACTCACATTCATCTATATCTAAAAAGAATATTAAAAGACACACAGTAAGAGAGAAGCATTATAATAGTTGTAATTTATACTGATTAGGTGGAAGTTATTTGCCGTACCAGTGCACATGTAGCTGTCTCTGCCAGAGATGGTGTATCCAGGCTCACAGGTGCAGTGGGAGGTTCCCTGCACTGTAGTACAACGTGATGGACGAACAAAGGGCCCACTGGTGGCAGCTGGTAAGGTGGTAGCAGCAGCAGCAGTAGCGGCCGAAGTATTTGCCATGGTGATAAAGACTGAATGATGCCAGAAAAGAAAGGAGAAATTGTGGTTAGCAATGTAAATAGTATTCTCAGTGTAGTATGCACGCTCCCCTGCAGAACTGGATACTGGACTTTTTAATAAACAGGTCTCAGTATGTACAGGGGAGGGAACAGCAAATCTGACATCATCTCACTGAGCACAGGTTCCCCAGGGGTGCGTTCTGAGTCCACACTCTCTTCACACCTCTTCACTCATGATGGTTGTACAAAGTTCAGCGCAAACCATGTCATCAACAGTGATGGGTCTCATCTGAAATGATGAGGAGGAGGACTACAGAACGGAGGTGAAGTACTTTGTGGAATGGTGCAGCAGAAACAACCTGATCCTTAATGTTGAAAAAAAACCCAAAGAACTGGTGACTGATTTCAGGCAGAAACAGCTGATACACATCCCAGTTCACCTCAAGGGCACTGCTGTAGAAATAGTGGAGCACACCAAATTCCTGAGGTGCATAAGGCAAACAGTCTCACCTGGTCTCTGCACACCTCCTCCATCGCCAAGAAGGCTCATCAGTGCCTGATCTTCCTATGGAGGCTAAAGAGAGCCCATCTTACCACATGAGTCCTCACCACTTTCTGCAGAGGAACCATAAAGAGTCTGCAAACTAGCAGCAGCTCTCTGTGGCACAAGAGCAGCAGTGCCTTGGACGGGAAGACACTGAAGAGAGTGGTGACAGCTTCTAAAAGGATCACTGGAGTCTCGCTGCCTCCTGTAAGGGACTTGGCGGGACAACGTTGCCTGTTGTGGGCATAGAGGATTTCAAGGGACCCCATTCACCCTGCCCTCAGGCAGGAGGTACCACAGCCTGACGTGCAAAACTGCTCAGTTCAGGATCAGTTATTTTTTCCCCATCACCATCTGTCTTTTGAATAGAAGACTGTAAATACAAGTGCAATTACCTTTGAAAATAGTGCAAATGTTTATCTGTGCAATAACTACTTATTTATTTTCTTGTTTATACTTATTTTGTTCATTCACTTCACTACCGCACCAGTATTTTATTTTACAAGCATTTCATCTCAGGGGTTTTAATACTCTCTCTCTCTCTCTATCTATCTATCTATCTATCTATCTATCTATCTATCTATCTATCTATCTATCTATCTATCTA
>JAOWBL010000018.1:11026254-11042343 GCA_028564865.1 Zenarchopterus dispar
TATCTATCTATCTATCTATCTATCTATCTATCTATCTATCTATCTATCTATCTATCTATCTATCTATCTAAATATATTTAAATATTTAATGTGTGTGTGTGTGTGTGTGTTTGGGAGATGGACTCCATGATAGGTATGTACTGTATATTACTATATTACCTATAACACAAACATATACTAAAGTAACATAAGATGGTATTTTATTTACAAATGGTTTAAGAGCCAAATGGACTCTGCAGTACTGCAGTGTTACCATACACCCAACACACAGTACCTTTTGTTTTTTTTGTCTTCACTTGTCCTTAAAACAGTCATTTCTACAGGAACCATAGAGTGTGTGTAGATAGTGTGTAATCTGATGTGTTAAGGCTCTTAAGTCAGCAACCAATGTTTTAAATCAGTTGCAAAATACAAGAGTGTAGTTGCTGGCCGATACACAAAAAGAACAACAAACGAAGCCCTGCTGAGTGGAATGATTGAGATCAGGTAATTTCAAAATAGTCAATACTGAGGTTGATTACAAAACAAATCTTTTACATCCTAATTATTTGTACTTGTGAATGAAGTGTTTCAGTGTAGTAATATAACTACTTACTATTATAGCTGGACAATGTAAGAAATTTTAAAAAATCAACCAAGTAACAAAGCTGAATATTGCATAGAAATATAGTTAAAAACAAAACACACTGGGTCCTAGAGATCAAACCAAACATAAACCTCAGAGAGCAGACTGCTACTACTCAACCAGTGCCGTCTGGGACTTCAGGCTGGAATTCAATAAACCCCACTCTGTGGTATTTAGCACTGGCTTGTATTTGGCAAGTTAAAGCACTGGCCAGTGTAATCTCCTTCAGCAGACTGTACGGATTTGGATCCTGCCCTATGATGAAATGTGGGCCATAAGCAATTGTTTGATGTCTGTATAGATGTTGCCAGTTATGCACAGACCAATATGTGGCCATATTGGTACATAAGACCAAGACTTGCGTATCATAAATGTTACTGCGGTAAGATCATTAAGTAAAACTACACCCCCAGCGCATATGTGATCTGAGCGTGATGTTGTGTGTTATCCTCACATGTTGGCACAGGGCTTTGACAGGTAGCTCCAGCCCAGCCTTTGGCACAGACACAAGAAAACTGGTTCCCCTCATCTGTGCACGTCCCACCGTTCAGGCAGGGAGAGGACGCACACTCATTGATGTCTGAGGGAAGTACGCAGAAAAGAGATGACACGTGCAACTTAATAACGTTGATGCCTTAACCACTAAGAATCTGACATCGTGATATATGAGTGTTTTAGGTAGAAATATGTGGAAAAAATGAAAGAAAAAAAAAACAAGTTAATATGTGCAGCCAACGTGCAAGGGGATATACATCTTGATCAAACAGCCTTTGAGCTTTTATCTCAAAGTCGGCAGGCTGTCAAGGGAGGCATAGCAGCTGGGAAGAAATGTTCCATGTAAACCTTTTAAAAACATCGCTGGGCATCAACTGAATAAAATAAAGGAAACATGATCACATGGAACATACAGTGGTGGTAACATGTTTCATGTTTAAAAAGGGAAAAGCATAAGAAAGCAAGCGATAGAGTGACTCTAAAGATATTGAAAGGGATGTAACAGTGATTCTTTGATTAAATAGCAGCAGGGGTGTTGGCCAGGGAGCAAAACTAGAGGGGAGTAGGAGGACAGAGGATAAAGAGAAAGATTTGGAGAGAAATGTCCATCGCATTGAGGCCAGACAACAGAGAACTGGTCTCTCACCTCGGCAGGTGGGCTGCTGGCCACTCCAGGTCAGACTTTCCTGGCACGCCCTACTCTCTGATCCCACAAGTTCATAACCAGGGTCACACAGAAAGTGGACCTCATGACCAACGGCGTGGGACTTGCCAAGTTTCCTTCCGTTGAGAGGAGCGTCCAGTTTTGGGCAGGTACCTGCTGGGAAATGTAGACAATTAAAGAAAAATACTTTTGAATGAATAGTTCAAAGGGGTTGGCTTACTGTTGATGGCTTTTGTCATCTGCCTTCCTGCACTGCTCTGGAGTGCGTTAATTTTCTTCTTCAGATTGCGTAGACTCTGCAAGTAGGAGGCTTCATGGGCTGACAGAAGTTTCTGGACCTGCTTCAGAGAACCTTGTATTTCCTGCCGACTGGGACAGTCCTGTCGCAAAACAAAGTGAAATAAATCCATATGTGCTTTTTGGGGAATGTGGTGAAGTTATTTTTTGGTAATTTACTGACAGTATCAGAAAAAAATACATATATATATATATATATATATATATATATATATATATATATATATCAATGGATAAGAGTACACAGAGTTGCAAGAGAAATAATTCATGTATAAATAATTGCAAAAACAAAACAAAATAACAAAACTTAGATTACAAGTATTTTCATTTAATAACATCTTTAGAATGTTTCTAAAGCTTTCTGTTCTTGCAGAGTCATAAGCCTTAGCCACATGTTGTTCACTGTAATGTATTGTATAGGACATAATTTTACCCTCTGGATATGGAAAATTATAAAGTCCTCTTTACAAGTAAAGATAGTTTGCATGGTTTATTTGCAAACACTGGTACCAGTCAATTAACTATAAGTACTTATCAATACAGAAAACTTTTGATCTACTTTTAAAAACTGATGGATTTTGGACCAAAATCCACTGATGTCACTGATTCTATGATTAATATAGATGAGTTCCACTAATTCAATCATTTTTGTTCATGCAAAACAGCTCAAAATAAAAAAACACCTTCAACATAAACAGTTTTACCATTTCACCTCACATAAATCACAGCTGCATTTTCCTCTGTGCAAAGAATGAAAAATCTCTGAGTCTACTTCATGCTTTAAACATCAACTTCTGCAAAACATTTGTGGTTCAAATATCTCATAAACTAGGATAAGATTAATAGTGAAAACATAGCCAGATCCAGTGCATGTGGACAAATAAATGTCTTGAATAGAGATCAGTGATATACGGAGGCAGAGTCTTCAGATGTGGTTTAAATGCGGCAGGGATCAGAGCTTTTGGTCACTCTATTTGCCTTTCGCTCAGTCGTAAAACAGGGAAACACTGTGTAACACTCAGTGATGTGGTCTTAGGTGTAACCTTCAGCAGATATTAAAAATTTTTTACAGCATAAAGTTATGTCATTGCTTATTCAGGAAATGAGTTAGTATCAAAAGCTGCTGTGCTTGGTTTATAGCATGGGTAATTATTCTTTGAATTTGAGGTCAAGCGGCAGCCCAGACCCCCTCTGCTTAAACATCACCTGTACACAACCTCCCTTTCCATTGGCTGGAGGGTTGAGGGAGTGCCTCGTTCTGTGGTCGCCCTCTGTTCCTCATTACTCTCATTCATTCATCAGCGTCATCGCCTTCCTGCCCTGTCCTCTCATGCATGTTTTCAGACAGCCAATTAGTGTTTTCATCCAGCAGGAGTTATGTAAGAACAGTCAATATTTGTCGAAAACACATTTCGTATTTAGACTGAACCGAGGTTTGGAAAAACTTCAATCACCTGGAGGGACGTGGGGGTCTGTGTTTATAATTTACCTGTCAAAGTTCTCCTTTTGCTTGTGCTAGACAACATCTCTCACAGCCTCTTTTTAAACCAGGGATGTTATCACAGTCAGCTCAGTAAAGTTCTATGACTCTAAAAAAATTAAACAATTTGGAAAAAACAACAAGCACTTGCACCTACTAGGTATAGGGCATAACCCATCGCAGTCATGCTCCTACAGGCATTTACAAACCCATACCCCATGTTGACCATATTTCAGGAGAACACAAACAAATTCTGTACATGTGCAGATACAGACATGCATGCAAAGACATGAAGAGCGTCATTCACAGACATGTGCAGCTTCCTGGAAATGTTTTGCAGCTTAGCGGTGAAGCACAGCGTAGATATAGTGAGTGAATTCAGGTACTCAGTCACTGGTGCAAGCGGGATGTTGTTTCTGAAGCTTGCGTGTGAAGGAGACAACTGAAAGTTTGCTCAGTCAAAATTTTCTCTGTCAAGCACAGTACGAATTTTCACATGGGTGCCTCAGAGCACAGAGCTAGATATATGTAGTATTCAAGCTGTACATGATCATTACTGAAGGTGTTTTATAGTCACATACTTTAAAGTTAGATTCACATGACTAAATGTAATCAAAATAAGCAATCTGAACCAAGGTGAACCCAATGGGACTTCAATTTAAGCATTCACACAGGTATGAATGTTTTGTTGTTGCATAAAGTCTTACCTGTCCAAAAGTAAGATAGAGTGAAGAGAAATACAGCAACGTGACATATTTCACAACTAACCCAAACATATTTCCGCTGATAGGAGTGAATTGTCGATGAGCAGTCCTCAGCTGTGTCAGAAGTTGCAGACAGACTGAGTTTTGAGAGGGCACTCCTCGGAGTGAGCAGAGACTCCAGGTGAGGAAAAAGACCCCAGTCTGCAGTGGAAAAGCTGCTGCAGCTAAATGGTGTGGAATGCTGGGTTTACTTTTCAAGGAACCAATCAGAAAATAGTGCCTTGGAAGAAAAATGTGACCACATTATTATCCCTTTACTTGATTTGGAGTGCACTTCCTCTGTGCTCGCAGCAGCTTGATGATGGGAGACTCTAGAGAAGCTGTGCCCTCTGCAGGACTAGATCCATACTGTACATGCATTTCTGTCTTCTGCGTTACCTGGATTTCATTTTCTTGACCTGCCTCATCTTGCTCAGCATCACAAACTGGGAAACAGGGAAAGAAAAGAGGTAAACTGTACGTATATTGCCAGTTCAGGTCAACTGGTAACAGAGGTGACAGGCAGCTGTCCACATATTTTCACAACTATAATCAAGTTAGAATCACCTCCTTATTTAACATGTCTGTGTTTAGATGGCAGGAGGAAAGTGGGCTACCTGAGGCAAATGTAAGAAAAGGAAAACAACCAAACCAAATAACAATAATTACTTTCAGGTTACAAGCAAACATCTATTTATTTTTCAGCTACATCACAACCCCCTGCTAGCCTTCTGAATTCAGTGATCTTCAAAGTGATTGATACCTAACAAGCTTACTTCTACTACTCCATGTAATGCTTTCAAAATGTAATGCATTACATGGCACCTTCACCATTTCACTTTTTATGTTTCTTTAGTCTGTGTATTTTATGTAGTTAATTTTGAGCAGGTCACCATTGTGCTCCCAAAAGAGGTCTCACCAGTCAGTGTCTGGTACCAGGATGTTAGCAACTGACCATTTGGCCTTGTGGGTTTTGACTGGGGTCTCTGTGGATTGGGATTGCTTCCCACGTATGCTATCAGGTCACATTATATTGGTATTTGGGGAGTTTGGCGGAGTTTGGAGACCAAATGAACACTTCAGGTTCTTCGTCGTGTTCTTTGAGGATTTGATCTGCTTGGGGGAGGCAGGCTCTACGTGATATTGTCATGTTGTGGGTTGTGTTTGTTCTGTAGAAAGTTTTAGGTAGATGGTAAGAGTCAAAATAACTTTCATCTGGATGCCAGGATGCAGGTTTTTCCAGCAGAAAATTGCACTGGAAGAAGATGAGCAGCATTTACTGACAGTGAATATCAGTGGTCATAATGTTATTGCTAATCAGTGTGTTGTGACAGTAAAGCTAAAAAAAAGAATCTGAAGGGATTTGCTAAAACTGTCCATGTGAAGTCTTTTCACTTAAATGAAAATATTTATTGCATTGGTGGAGCTTTGTGCTTACTTTAAGTAATCCACTGATGAAATTGTGATGAGTTTCGATGAGACTCAGATTGTGTCGGCTCAGGCATGTGGCCCCTTTGGATTTTGGATTTAGCCAGGAAATCATCTTAGTGGGTTGCAGTGTCTGGTTGAGCTCAGAACAGACCGTCTACGCAGCAGGGGAAAAAGAGGCCTTCACTGATGCAGCAAAATCAAAGAGATAAAGAACAGGACAGCCTGGGGACTGAATCCTCACTGCAAAATACACACAGCTCACGGTGAAGAGACGTGAGTCCATTGTGTTGCACTGCAGCCGTCACCAGACAGTCACTCACTAGGGTGTGAACAAATCATGATTCACACATTACACAATAGGTCAGAAAAAAGAAATAAGATCATCATGGTGTTTAGAGCTGCCACTAAGGCAGCTCTAACCTTTACCTTTCTGCTTAAAGATCTACTTTATCCTCTCCATACCCTTTTCTGATTTCTGTCTATCTATCTAGCCACAGCTCAAAAAATAAAACCTCATCTCGACTGACTATATGGAAGATAAACATCAGTCCTTCAAAAACCAACTTTACTTACTGAGAGTGGAGGTTAAGTGTTTTTTTTTTTCTTTTTTTGTCATTTAGGATGTGTGGACATAATACAGATGATAGCTTTGCATATTCCATCAGACGTGATTTTTTTTTTCATTTACTTTTTTAACCTTATTTTCTAACTGAGCAGGCTATGATTTAATTAATTTCACACAGCAGACTTAAGAGATGTGTGGATCTGTATGGAAAACCTAAAATATACCACAAAGTACTTAAACTCCAAGGTAAAAAGAAAAAAAAAACAAGTGTTAGAAAATCTAACACATGGTATTATACAAGTTGAGTCAATACTATTTTTAAACAGGGTAATGGTAATGTAGTCTGTAAAAGTGAACATGTGCTTTCCTGCTTACTCTTGAGAAGGCCTAAACTTTCCTTTTTGCGCTGTCATGCACGAACGTGCAGTTTAAACATTTTACCAACTAACTAACGAAAGCATGCTAGTAAAATAAATAAATAAATAAAAGTGAACATAAAAATCAATGTGAAAACAAAGTTCTTTACATCCCCTGAGTCTTTGTCGGTAATGTGGGAGCTCCTGAGTGGCTGAATTCAGGAGGAGGGAGGAGAGGAGAGGAGGTGGGAATCGGGATAACGAGTGGCGTTGTTGTTGAGGACGCTTCACAACTCCAGGATGGCGTCTGCAGCAGCTCCCTGCCGTCTGGACCTGCTCATCCTTTTGTTTGTCCTCGGCCCGTTAACCTCAGAGAAGCTGACGGACGCGGAGTCGCTGCACGCGCAGAGTTCAGCTCGCTCAGGTAAACGCCACTTCAATTTGCGCACAAGTCAGGGTATTTCTGACGTTTTCTCCTCATATATTGGGTCGCAAAATTTACATATAATTCATACTGCATCATTAGGAGAGGTCTTTGAATGATGAAAGCGATCTCTTCCATGAGAAAAGCGTTTCATATTCATGTTGGCTTGCAGGTAGCAGTCATTAGGATGCAGATTCTGGAGTTATCTGGCAAAGCACCAGCTGCACAACTATTTAAGTTTCTACCTGCTGAGCTGCTCAAGTGTGCTATTATCTGAACTAATTTCCATATTCATGGCATTTGGACAAACACAAGGCAGATTTATTGATGCCTCCCTGGGAGCGGACTTGTAGACACTTTAATATGTTTGATTAAATGTGTGAAGAAGTAAGGGACTTAACCAGCTGGAGTAAAACAAGTAAACCTCATTCCTTAAAGACTAAAGCTGTCCCACAAAATAAGTATGTCAGGCAACTTAAAGTAACATAAACCTAAAATTAAACAAATATTTGTGTTGAAGGATTAAGTGCCTTTTGTATGAGTTACAGATTTAGGAACAAAACAAACCATGGCATCATTTTCTAAATCAATCAAAAATCATTATCTTGCCATGGCCATGTTTTACCTAAAAACAGTCTGTGCCAAGATGTTTAATGGTTTGATGTGGTGACATCAAAGTGACACATCAGAAGTTGTAATGGGGACACGTTCAGCGTGGCTAAGAGTGTTAAGTAGGATTAAAGTGTGACTTTCCTGCAAACCCCCCACCTCCATACACACATATGCACACTTAGCTGTGGGACAGTAAAGCTTAAAGAGGTTGCACTTTGTAATAAGAAGACAAAACACTGTGTTACAAACCAAGTATATCTTCAACGGTGGCGACTTTTACCATTCAGACGTGTTTTGTGGAGCAGAATTCACCTTTTACTTTGTTGTTGAATCAAACTGGTGAACTTTGAATGACTGAAACATGCTCTGAACTCTGTCTTTCTGGCATATGCTCAAACCTCCCGCCTGCACATTTGCATTCAGTTGCTATGGCGATGGCAGCAGCGTTTATAGTAAACGAGTGTTTTTGTGTTTTTCTTCCAGGGCTCGGAGTGAAGGAGCACTCACAGATTGTTGCCCAGCACAATAGACTGCGGAGCCGGGTCAGACCCATGGCAGCGAACATGCAAAAAATGGTTTGTGACACCTTTTGTCTGTCTCCTCTGTCCATATTTGAATGGTGTGTTATTATCCTTTTGTTGACTACCTGTTCTTTTGTTAGCATGGATGCACTGATACTCACACTTAGGTCTATTGTACCAATGGAGCCTGTGTTTTCCTCTTCATGAATATAATTGGGTATTTATTGAGCATCTCTGTTTTCTTATGAAAAAATTTGGGGCACAGGATGCAAACGTAATCAATATGTTTTTAAGTTTCAAAAATACTTTCAGCTCCCATTTCAAGCTCCAGACAAATACAGTAATGATGATAAGGACGGACGGATTCGCACTGCTCAGTCATGAGTAAAGACCGGAGGGTCTGTTGATGTTCAGGAAGGCAGGGTTGAGAGTTTTTCTACAACCAAATCAAAATGACAACACTGATAACATTTCAATTCAGCTCAGTTTAGTTTTATTTATATAACACTAAATCACAAAAAGTATCATCTCAAGGCACTTCAACAATACAGTTCAACTTCTTCCAAAAAAAAAATCCTATTAATACAAAGTCAATAAAATAATAATAATTATTGCTTTGATAAGGAAACCAACAGATTGCACAGAACTTCTCTTCGATCCTGCGAAAGCACCAGGCGACTGTGGAAAGGAAAAAAATCCCCTTTAACAGGAAGAAACCTTTGGCAGAACCAGACTCAGGAAGGGCAGCCATCTGCCTCAATCAGTTTGGGTTTGAGAAGTAAGAAAAGAGGAGAAAACAGCAACAACAACCGATCAGGAACACCTGCTGGGAAGGAGGAACCCAGGTTATTAACAACAACAGTGATGTCATTACTAGAACTGCAGTAGAAGAGACCAGAGTGAGGAGAGGCGTATCACAGGAGGGGTCCCAGCAGTCTAGGCCTATAGCAGCATAACTCAGGGATGTTTCAGGACACTTGAACCATCACTAACTATAAGCTTTATCAAAAAAAGAAGGTTTTAAGCTTAATTTTAAAGATAGAGAAGGTGTCTGATTCCCAAACACAAACTGGCAGCTGGGTCCAGAGAAGAGGAGCCTTATAACTGAAACTCTGCTTCTCGTTCTACGTTTAGAAACTGTAGGAACCTCAAGTAAACCTGCTGTCTGAGAGTGACCTGCTCTGCTTGAAAAATATGGAACCATGAGTTCTTTAAGATACGATGGAGCTTGCTCATTAAGAGTTTTATATGCGAGGAGAAGAATTTTAATTTATATTCTGGGTTTTATAGGTAGCTAATGAAGAGAAGCTAAAACTGGGGAAATATGAGCTCTCCTGCTAGTTCTCATCACAACTCTGGCTGGAGCATTTTGGATGAGCTGGGGATTTTTTTAGAGCATTTTTAGGATCAGTTGGATCAGTTTTTCTGTCAGTCTGAGACAAGATGTTCCTAATTTTAGCAATATTATAAAGGTAAAAAAAAAGGCAGTCGTGGAAAAATGTTTGCCAGTGTAACAGCACTTCCGTTTCAAATTCTGAATTAACTACACTGATAATAAAATGTTAATCCCTTGAAATTATCTGGTTTTCTGCATTATTTTTCTGTGTAATGTGTTCTTATCTTTATCTAAGTTACAATAATAAACAAAATCAATGCGCATAAACTGATGATATGAAAACTATTATAACTGTATGTGATGATGTGTCTTTGTTGAGCTCATTCATCAAACATTTAGGGTGTGTAAAGAAAAACTAAGTGAGCCCACAGACATATTACTTAAACAAAAGCTTATTGTTGTCTAGTTTTCACACCAGGTGTCCAATTAATGAAATGAATTTGGAGCTTTTTGATAAAAGGACACTTTTGTTGCTCAGAAGAGCTTTGTGTTGAACTGGAAGCTTTATTTTTTTTAAAAAAGGAGATTTCTGAATACATCAAGAGGAGGTGATCTGCATGAAGCTGAAAAGGGGCACAAAGTTATCTCAAAGTGCTTAGGCATCCAGCAATAAACAGTTAAACTAATTGTTCATAAACACAGACACATGGCAACAAAGTTACAAGCTAAATCTTCAATGAAGTAAAGAACCCAGAAGTAAAAGCTTGGAGACATCACTGGAACCGTCAAACATCTCTGTTCATGAGTCCAACAGACGTAAGTCACTGGACAGGCAGCATGTCCATGGCAGAATATCTTCGAGGAAGCTGCTGCTCTCTAAAAAATTAATTTCTAGAAGAAGAATGTGCTTTCTGCCATATCTGTAAAATTATTGTGAAAATGGTTTGTGGACTGATGGAAAAAAAAAGTTGAATTGTTAGGGAAGAATATTCAGCACCTGTCTATGGCATCAAAAAAAAAATCATCCTATCAGTGGAGTATGGGAGAAGGTATGTCAGGATTTTGGCTTGCTTTGCTCCCTCAGGGTCTAGATCACTAACCATCATTAAGGGGGATGTTAATTCCAGGTTTACTAAAATATCATACAGGATAACATCAGAGTAGATGTCCACCAGCTTAGTAGAAGTTGGGTGATGCAACAGGAAAATGGCCTCTGAATTAAATCCACAGAGAATGGCTTCAGAAAAAGAAAATGGTCATTTTGGAGACAGAGCAGATCTCATCCAGAGGTACTGAAAGACCATACTTGTAATCATTACAGCCAAAGGAGGTTCAACAAGCCACTAACTCTGAGGGATCACTTACTTTATCCTCCATCACTCTGAATATTTAATGACAGTGTTCAATAAAGACACAAGAAATTTTAATTGTTTGTGTGCTATCCGCTTAAGCACGTTGTGTTTGGCTGTTATTGTGACCAATGAAGATGGATTCACATCTTAAAGCACATTATTGCAGGAAACAAGTTAGTTCCAAGGGGCTGAAATACTTTTCTGAACAGTGTTGATTAGACCTCCACACAGCATTTGTCGGTATTATAGTGAAAGCTGAAAAGTTATTAAATATCTGCATTTTTACAAAGCAGAAAAACTCATGCGATGTGGATTTAGGCCTGTTGAAGAGAAAAAGAAAAACTAATTGTTAACACATATTTAAATGCTAATAATTATTTTATGTCGACAATCATTGAAAAAAAAAGTTAGCGGATACATGGCAAGGGGTATTAGAGTGTGCAGAAGAATTGTATGAAACATTTTTACTCAGGTGTTTTAATCTCACTAACTGTGTAGCAGCAGAGCTGCTGCAGACTGTCTCCCTGTCTTATTTTATCTTTTGTTTTGCTTTACAGTACTTATCAGCACAACTGTTTCTCCTTCATTTGATGATAACAAAGAGGTTAAGACAGATTGTGAAGCTCACAAAGCCTTCAATACCTTTTGGGCATAATATGAAATTTTTTGCTGGGGGAAACTGTCACCGTGTCGTAGATTAGATCCTGAGAGCCACCCATTCAGAGTGAGCTCCTTTTTTCGACTGCTCTCCAGCCTCGGAGAACTGTTCTCAACTGATAAGGCAGTAATGAGAAAGAGAGGATGTGGATAATCATCCTGCATTCACAACTCTGGTATTACAGGTAATTTCCTAGTGAAAACCCTCAGAGGAAGCTTTGCCAACTTGAAGAGGCATATTAAAGAGCTTTACTGATAAACGTTAAAAGGCTCAAGGCTTTGGCTGTGTTTGTGGATATCTGAATAAGTCCCCCTATGACACACACACACACACACACACACACACACACACACACACACACACACACACACACACACAAGGGTGAACCAGTATTGTGGTGATGTGTTGAATCAATATTATACACTCTTTTAGGCTTTGCTTTAGGGTGAGATAAAATTTATTTAGAAAAAAAAAACACTTCAAGAATGAATGATGCTTCTTATTTTTCCTCACCCCGTGCCCTCTCTAAAGGCTTTCTTTGAACTCTCACCTAAGAAGTATTATGAGGTCATAACATTACTGACAGAGGCAGAAATAAGACTATTTACTATTTGTTATGTAAATCAGGACCTCTGTTTGTTAGATTGTATCTCGCTGATCTCTCAGTTCCTAAAGCTCTGTACCTCACTTTAACATGTTAGGTTAGCTTCAGAGGCAGCCAGAACTTTAAAGGGAAATAAGTCGCCTCATTCATTTAACAAATACACTACACCATTCATCAATATAGTAGTTGACAAGGTTGCCACAAGGAAAGCTGAACAGAATAGGAACACACTGATTGTTCATGCTCTTAGTGAGATGCTCATATCACACAGCTCTTGTAACATGACATATGTTTAAAATGTTATGTTTTGGGGGGGTTTTTTAATATTGCCGGAGTACCTGACACACCTTCAGGGACTTACTGGCTGACTTCAGAGAGAAGAGTGAAGCATCTCTCTGTCGCCAAAATTACTGGCATTAGATTATCTTGGTGTTTCAGCAGTGACAGGAAATGCAAGCATAAAGCAGGAATCTGCCCTTCAGCCAAGAAAACGCTTGTGATCACTGAAACCTTTCTGCTTTTGACCCCCAAATGCAGTCAGATGTGCAGCTAAGTCCTATTTTCACTGTGGAGCTCACACTTCAACTCTGAATATATCCAGGTCACTAATGTATTGTAGGTTTAGTGGTGTACAACTTTAAAGAGTCAGATATTAAGATACACAATCCAAACAGAGTTTAATATTGCTTTTTAAGAGCCTTCTCTAATATAAAATAGTTAAATAGGTTTGAAATAAAAATTGTGGTAGATTACTGAAATGTAGCAGTAAATAAAAAGGTCTTCAACCTTTACTTAAAGCAACTGAGAGTTTAGCAGCTCTGATGCATTCTGGGAGTTTGTTCCACAGGTAAGGTGCATAAAAGCTAAATACTGCCCTACCATGTTGGGGTCTAAGAGGGCGTGAAAGTAGGCGTGACCCTGATGACCTGAGGGTTCATATTGGTTCATAATGGACCAGGAGATCAGAGATGTATTCTGGCCTAGACCATTCAGAGATTTATAAACCAACAGCAGGAATTTAACATCTATTCTGTGACAGACAGAACTGGAGTTGAATGTCCACTCTCATGGTTATAGTGAGGACTCGGGCAGCAGCGTTCTGAACTAACTGCTGCTGTTTGATGGATTTTTTTTAGGGAGACCCGTGAGAACAGTGTCACAGTAGTCCAGTCTACTGAATGTGGACACGTCTCCTGAAGTCTGCTGAGACATCAGTCATTTGACTGATGACCTTTGACTGATGTCTCAGCAGACCTTGATAGGTTCTTTCAGGCTCACTTCACTACTGTCTTAATGTGACTGGGTAAAATTCAGATCTGAGTCCAGAACCACTTCCAGATTTCTGGTTTGGCTATTGTTTTTTTTTAGCTTCACTGCTTGAAGCTGAGTGCTGACTTTTAATCTTTTGTTTTTGGCTCCAAACACTATTATTTTTATTTTGTTTTCATTTATCTGAAGAAAATTCTGGCACATCCACTTTTTAATTTGATCAATGACTGAATTAGATTATTGTCTCCTGGTGAGATGGTTATATAGATTTGAGTGTTATCTACATAGTTATGATAACATATTTTGTTCTTTTTCATAATGAGTGTGATTATTAAAGGTAAAATGGCTTTAAATATTCAAGAAATGCATATTAATGTTAAACAACAGAGGCCCCAGAATTGAATTTTGGGAAACTCCATGTGTTATTTTGTTAGCTCCCATTTGTCATTACCTAAAGATACAAAATAGTCGCTGTCTTTTAGATAGGACTCCAACCAGGTAAATGCTGTGCCACAAAGTCCCACCTGGTTCTTTAACAGTTCTATCAAGATATTATGGTTGATCATTTTAAATGCAACACTGATATCCAATATGACCAAGACTGAAATGCTGCCATTATCTGTATTGGAGCGGATCTCATTAAGGACCTTTACTCGAGTTGTCTCAGCTTTGTAAATATGTGAACGTGGTAAACCTGCTGGTAATTTCAATGTGCTTCCTCAAACCTGGTGCTAGTTAAGCTTTTATCTGTATGCACAACGTGAGAAGCATTCTGGAGATGGGACGTGGATAAGACCAAGGCTAACTAATATCATTCATGTGGATTATTAAATAAGCATTAACAAAAACTTTTTCAATTAATAATTATCGTTTATTGTTAATTACTTGCTGTGATAAGTATGGAAAGAGTTTTTTTTCTGGATAAAGACATCTGTAAAACATATGTGACTGTTACCTCACAGCTTTGACTTTTGTTGATGGTTGTTCTTGTTGCTGTTTGTGGATGTAATATTGTGCCAAATAAATACATTTCACTGTACAGTTACTGTTAAAAATAATAATGATAATAGCTGCCTCTAAGCAACGATACTAAATAATGTCGTTATTCACAGGAGTGGAACGAGAGCTTGGCTGTACTTGCAGAGGAGCGAGCGGCGTTGTGGGACACAGACTCTTCCCTTCAACACACCTCGTCCTCCACTCACATCGGCTGGAACTCACACCTTTCTGTTCATGGCGTCGCCTCATTTTCTGACATCATTGATGCCTGGTTTGAAGAAGGAAATAATTTTCTCTACTCAAGTGGGCGATGCAGAGAGAATGCAACCTGTCAGCACTATACACAGGTACATGTACAGACTGAACGGGCGTTAGTACTGTGTAGAGTGATGTGATCAGAGTACGGTTGGTTTGACCTCCAAATTTAAACCTTCTGTTGTCGTGCAGCTGGTTTGGGCTACCTCAAGTCAGGTGGGCTGTGCCAGCCAGCTGTATCTGGGGGATGGACGCTTCTGGGAAGTGTTTATCTGCGCGTACTACCCCGGGTAATTACTTTTTCCACCTGAAGACAAAAACACTAAAATCATCTGAAAAAGTAGCCGCTATTAGCAAGGTGAAAGCAGAACGTTTCACCAGCTGCCACTCTGGACATGATCACACTGTGTGACCTTTTAGTTTCCTGTTCTTTCTTGGATGCAGGGGTAACTGGGAGGTGAATGGTAAATTGGTAATGCCCTACAGGTCGGGGATGTCCTGCTCTCTCTGCACTTCTTCTATGTCTGGCTGTTTTAGACTGTGGGACCACGTAGGTGGACTTTGTGGTAAGAATACATTCTGTGTTTATAACTGGATTGTTGGAGCTGTGAGTCTGACAGCTATGTTGTTTAAAATCATCAGCTGTATGTGAAACAAGTTAAAAACCTCCATGTCTGCGTCTCTTTGTCAGAAATACCAAAGAACCCATGTCGCATGAGCTGCGGTCAGCACGGACATCTAAACTTCTCATCCTGCAAATGCCAGTGCGATCTGGGGTTCACCGGACGCTTCTGTCAGGGTAAACTGCATCTATTTTGTGTATCCCAACAAATATAGATCAAAAGTGGGGCACAGATTTTATTGTGCGTGTGTCTGTCTGTCAGTTCGGTGCAGCGTGCAGTGCGTTCACGGCCATTTCAAAGAAGAAGAATGCTCTTGCTTGTGTGATGCTGGCTATGGCGGGGCTGAGTGTGTGGGTGAGTGGAGTCTGCTTTAGTACATCCTTCTTTGTGTTTTGATTTTATATGTCTCAGCAAGTTGTGCGCTGAGACACTCCTGCTACTTTTTTTTATCAGTCTTAATGGATGCCAGCTCTAATGACACAGTGAGGGCTCTTGCACACTGAGCCCTTGATGTAGGTTGCATTAAAAGCTCTCAGTGAGAATTTGAAATGCACTATATATTATTAGAGTATGGGGTTACAGGCCCCCAGATAAAGGTACAAAGTTTCTAATTTGTCCAACTGAGGACCAATATACTTAAACTTAAAAATAAAATAAAAGCAACATAAAAAACTACATCTACAACTGTATACCATGCACATGTTCTGTATTATTATTATTATTATTATTATTATTATTATTATTATTATTATTATTATTATTATTATTATTATTATTATT
>JAOWBL010000018.1:11055103-11071054 GCA_028564865.1 Zenarchopterus dispar
AGAAAGTCAGAGAAGCCATACTGAGATGGTTTGGACATGTACAGAGGAGGGATAGTGAATTTATTGGGAAAAGAATGCTAAGCTGGGAACTACCAGGCAGGAGGCTTAGAGGAAGACCAAAGAGGAGAGTTGTGCAACAAAAGGTTTAGTTATTAAAGAGTTATTAATAATTGTATGATGACAGTGTTTAACAACATAAATAAATTATCAAAATGAATAAATTAAAACGGGGCAGCACCTGAATACCAGGAATTAATAACTAAACAGCACACAGTCTCAAAATAGCTGTTATTCTATCTGTGTCAGCCTTTAACCAGGGGTGGCGCTATAGAGTAATAGTGAGGGAAAGGAGTCCGAGCACCTACCCTTGCAACCAGCAAATGTTTAAAATATGTGCAAAAAAACCACAAACAACTTTTCTCATTAAAATGAATCAGAATTTATCAACACAAGCGTCAACAGTGGCAATCAACAGCACGTGAAATAAAGTTCTTATATCTAAACTACATGTACGCAAATGACTAACATGAAACAGACATCAGTCTATGTACGTGTGTGTGGCAAGATGGCGGCGATGGCAATTAATGTAAACAGACAAAATGGCGGACCAAATCACAAATGGCGGACGAAGTCAGGTAGTGACTAGTCTGACTCGGTTCAAAATGGTAAACGAGATTTCGTCGCACCAAGCAAGAACAAAGGAAATCTGAGGCCTTATGGTCGAGATAAGAGTGCACGTGTGTGGGGGCTAGTAGGAAATTAAAATAGAAAGACGAGAAAACAGTAAAAGCCGAAAACACCAGAATAACTTCTCACCACCAGAAAACTAAGCTGCACTGATGTTTCCCACGCAGAGACGCCCAACGTGAAGCTAACTTCACATATGCGCTCTGGTCATTCAACCGGAAACGGGGGAAAAAAACTTGTTTTCTGTTGTGGGAGGAGGCATCAACATCCAGAAACCTGGATGCATTAACAGATAAACTAAAATAAACAATACATTTCAGCACTAATAACAAATAAATATAGTTGTTCGGTCCGACTCACAACGTGTCCGACAAAGTTAATTAAAACTAGGTAAATGCGTTAACTAAGTTTCTGTGCTCAGACATAAAAACAGCCTCTTACGTGGATCACTTTGCCAGTGATAGAAGTGGTGGTTTTGTCCTTCGTGGACCAGCGTTCCTCTCGGTTCGGTCAACAGCTGGAAGGTTACGATCCGCCGGTGATCCTGGCGAGGAGCGGCTCTCTATCCTCTCTTCGTCTCCGTTAAAATGAGGGGATGTAGCGTCGGTACAACAGCTGGACTCCTTCGCCTCCAGGTCGGTCTGAAGATTTTCACGTGGTCGGAGCACGCACGGGTCCGTTGTTCGGCTCGTCTGGGCTCGGAAAGTTCGCGGGTTGCTCGTTACAGCGCTGTGCCAGACAGTCTGTAGTTGCCGTTTCCTAGCAACCGGATAGCTTCTTCAGACGCTGTGAACACTAAACTTGGAGCTGTGGCCTCTGCAGCTAGGGTTTTGGAGGGTTTCTTTTCCAGAGTGCAGGTTTAATCTCTTTCCACACATATTCAGCAGGATTTAGATCAGGGTTCTCAGAAGAAAACTTAAGAATTGTCAAATGTTTTATTCTTACCCATTCTTGGTTGTCCAAACACTCTTTGAGTGATTTTTGTCATTATCCTCTTGGAGAACTCATGGCCTGCGACTAAGACCAAGCTTTCTGACATACACGCATCACATTTCACTCCAGAACACCTTGTTAGTCCTGAGATTTCATTGTACTGTGCACAGATTCAGGACACCTCGTGACAGATGCAGAAAAGCAGGTCCAGAAGATAATCAAGTCTCCTCCATGTTTTACAGTAGCTGCAGTCTTCTTTTCTTTGAATGCTTCTTTTTGGCGTCTGTGAACGTAGAGCTTGTGTGAATTGCCACAAAGCTCCAGGTTTCTTCTCATTTATCTGAAGGATATTCCCCCCAAAAGCTTTTTTGGCTTGTCAATGTGCGTTTGGACGAATTACACTCTCAGTCCTTCTCAGTTATCCACTTTGGCCCATACAGCAACAGATGGTGCAAGCTGACACCTTGAATCTCTTTGGAAGTTGTTTTGGTCTCTCTGGTTACTATTTGTATTATCTATGTCTCTTCATTTTCATCCAGACAGGTTCTCTACAGTTCTGTGGACCCCAGTCTTCTGAATGAAATTTGCAGCTGTTTTCACAGGAACATCAAGCTGCTTGAAGCCTTTAGCTTTAATGTACTTCTCTAGAAGTTTCTTTCTGATCTAAGAAAAAACCTCTCTCCTTTGTGTTCTCTAGTCCATCCTTGGTGTGGTGAAAGACTACCAGCCAACAAACTACTTTTCAGACTTAAAAGGTAGCGAGGATATCTTGTGAAGACATCACACTCGTGATGCTAATTACAGGACATTATTTAGGTTAACATGTCACTATGGTTATGTTGTTTTCAGTCTTTTCCAAGGTTACTAGCTAATTTGTCTGGGCGAGTTTCAATAGTTTTTTTTGTAAATGATTCTGCTGAACCACAATTCAGAATTAATGTCTGATTTTCATTTGTCAGTATTCAGCACATTATTGTTTATTATTTCTTTTGACAGTTTCAAGTTACTTCAGTGACTATCGAGAGTTTTTCTTTCTGTAACGGAGGGGTATCAACAAATTTGTCCATGTCAGTGTATTAAGTACGCAAGTAACATTTATTTATAGAGCACCTTTCACAGACACCAGTCACAAAGTGCTTTACAATAAGAACACAATAACAAAAACATGATAGTGATAGATAAAAAAGAGGAAAAAACCACAGCATAAAACAACTTAAAATATTACTTGAAAGCCTGTCTGAATAAAAATGTTTTCAGCTGTTTTATAAAAGCATTCTCTGAAGCTATAAGATGGAGAGAAGGTGGTAGAGAGTTCCAGAGTCTCAAAGCAATCTTCCCAAAAGCCCAATAATCATGTGTTTTGAAATAAGAACAAGGAACCTGCAGTAATCTCTGCTCAGATTACCTTAGAGAACAACTAAAAGAGTATGGGTGCAAGAGCTCAGAAATATAGTGGGGAGTCATACCATTTAGAGTTTGGATGTTAAAACAAGAATTTTAAAACTGATCCTAAAATTGACTGGAAGCCACAGAAGATGTTTTTAATTTGGAGTAACGTGGTCTCTCGTCCTGGAACTGGATAAAAGGCATACAGCTGCATTTTGAACAGACTCCAGGCGATTCAGGGATCTTTTGTTCAGACAGGTAAAAAGAGAATTACAGCCATGAAGAAACAAAAGCATGAATAATCATTTCCATTTCTGCCTTAGAAACAACATGTCTTAGCTTTGCAATGTTTTTCTAGATGGAAAAAAGCTGAGCGAGTCAGCTGTTAAACATGAGCGTCTAAGGACAGAGAACTGTCCAGAATGCTCTCAAGGTTACGCAAAATAGATTTTACAAATGCTCCAACAGACCCAAGCCTCTGTTTTATCATTGGGATGTAACTGTCAGGAGCAAAAATAATAGTATCAGTTTTACTTGAATTTATTGTAGACAATTTTGCAGCTAACCAGGACTTAGTGAAAGTTAAACAATCATTTAACTAAGTGAAACTAAAGGGGTCATTTGGATGGAATGTGCAAAGAAGCTGAATATCATCAGCATAAAGATAATAGGAAACGTTTCTAAACTTCGTAATTAAACGACCAAGAGCCATCATGTACAATGTAAACAAAATGGGCCCAAGAACAGATCCCAGAGGAACACCACAGGACAGAGGTTTAGTTGATACAAAGTCCTGGATAAAAATAGAAAAGCTCTTGTCAGTGAGGTAGGAAATCAACTTACCCGGTGGAGACCCAGAGACCCACCATCTTGTGTAGCCTGTCTAACAAAATACCATGATCAACGCTGTCAAAAGCTGAGCTTAGGACCAAAAGAACCAGCACAGAACAATTATTAGTATCCATTGCCATTAAAACATCATTCAAAAACCTAAAAAAGAGCAGTTTCAGTTAAATCTGATCAAGTTAAAAAAAAATTTAAAAACAGAGATGTGAGGAGGACATCATCAGGACTTGATGAAGCTTTCATTTTGGACAGTAATGCCCTAATGCTGTCTTGTGTAAGTGGAGAGAAAGATTCCAGCTTTGCAGGAGAGGTGAAATCATCAATGCAGAGGGAATCTGAATGGGTGATCCTTAATAGGGCATGTTTTACCTCAACTACAAATTAATTAAGAAATGTGTTACAGTCACTGTCAGAAATCAGTTAATTAATTTTTTCAAACAGGATTTTTGAATTTTGCTTGCTGCAGGACATAGGATTAGCAAAATATGCAGCCCTGGCGTCCTTTATAATATCATTTAAGACCATTGAATGGTCTTTCAGACAGAGTCTATGAACTTCAAGTGTCCTCCTACAGTGATGACAAAAATTGTGGGTAGTCTCTTTTATCCATGGTGGAGACTTCTTGGAGGACATTAGACTGGTAATTTCAAAGGAACCACCTTTGCAAGAACAGATGTACATTGTTCATAAAGTAACTGAGCAAAAGTTTCTGTCTCTGAAACAGAATCTGAATTTAAATCTGAGTGTATGATGCGATCTTTCAGTTTCCTCTTTGTCAGTCTCTTTGTTTATATGAGATCTTGTCAAAGGTGCTCAACTCCCTGATGCTCTACTCCATTTCTCCTTGAAAATTCACCTGACTTGTCATTCTGACACTCTGCTTTGTTCTGAGTTCATTTGGAGTTTTGGGTTGCCTGTCTCATGTCCTGAAGTACCTTTTTTTTTATTTCAGTGTTAGCAATTTCATTAAAGTTTCCAAATTCGTGCCTCATTTTTTGTTTTGAGTTGGGTCCTCATGCTCCCATAACACCTATAAAGGTTCATTATCACCTGCATGAAAATAAATAATGTTCCATTGTCTTCAGTCTGAATAATTTTCAATCTTAAATTTATTTAGTTAATTTTCAAGCTTCCTTGTATTTGTTGTTCCTCAAAATAGTTTCTGTCGACCATATGCCTCAACACTGCTTTGGTTTCATTTTTCTTATTATGTGCCTGTTTTACTCTGTCCATATTTGCTGCATTCCCATTACTTTCTTAATCCTTCCCAACGTTTCCTGTGCTTGCAGACTAATTTTCTCATTCTTCATCTTTTCATCTTTCATTTTTCTTGCTTCAGCCCCACCCCCACCCTCAATCCCCCACCCCCCTCAGTCCTTTCTGTTTAGGTGAGTCAGACCGCTGGACTGCATCAAGCCCAGTTCTGCTCCACTACATCTTTCCCTCCCTACTGGGCCTCTCTCACCCCTTTTCCTTTCTCCTGTTTTTCATTTTAATTCCTCTGATAACTCACAGTGAACAGTTATGCTGTTGTCCGCAATGAATTAAAAGAAACCAAGAAATACAAATGACATTAGAAAGACATGAGTACATGGTGGATGTTTGTTGTTTCTGAAAACCTGCTGATTCTGCTTGTGCTTAAGGAGCCATGAAGAACAGTAATGGACTGTGTAGTCATTTGAACTCTTCATATGATTGAGTTTGTCACAAAACTTTATTGTTTTGCAGCTGACAAAGCTGTACCATACATGAAAAACATTAACAAAAGTATTTTGTAACTGTGACAATAAAATCCAATGTCTTAGGCCTCAAGACTCCAATCAAGCTAGAATTTTTGTGCGAGCCGTGTACTTCACTCAGAGCCCAAAATCTCCAGAAAAATATGAAAATTTCCAAACAGTGCACCTTTCAGTTCAATTTCCCTCCAAAAGAAAAGTTGCTATTGTGGGGTTTTCTTTTTCTAGTGGAAGGTTACAAAGAAAAGGATTCTAGACATAATTGGACATACAGTACCTACAAGGCTTTGACATAGGGCTTATTGAAAGAAAGATCTAAGCAAAGGATGTTTTTGTTCTTCTGTGTTTTTCTTTAAGAGCAAATGCGCCTTTTAGTTTGTTTCGTACTGACAAGATGCCATGTTCAAAAAACTCTCCATCAGTGCAAAACATCTTTTTTGTTTATGAAAGTGCCTCCAGGAGGCTGCTTTATGCAGACTTAGCATTCAAAATACACTCTGCAGGAGATAAACAAAGAAAAGAAGTCTATTCATTTGAACGGGAAGCCAGCGTCAATAAAATATGACCTCAAATACTTTCCACTCAACCCATTTTGACATTCTATGTTTCTCAATTTTTACTAACAAATACTCGAACCAGCCAACAAATCCACACTTGGGATTTGACAGTGATCTGCAGGACCTTCATCTCAGAGGCCTTGTTTTTTGTTTTTCTTTTTTTCTTGTTGAATTTAGCCTGCTTTAGAAACTGCTGTTTCAGTCTAATCAAAATCAAAATCAACTTTATCCACCAGTTTGCAAACAAATAAGAAAGTTTAATTTGGCAGACTTTGTCTTTCAAGGTTCAGTAAAAAATTCAGAAAGGAATGAAATGAAGGCTACACACATGTACACTATATACAAGAGAGAATCAATATATACAGGTATAAAGGTATTACACAACATATGAGTCCGTGTATGAGTACTGTGTGAGTTGTTTTTCTCCTTTTGGCATTACAGTGGTACCTCTACTTACGAAATTAATTTGTAAGTTGTTAATTCGTAAATGTTTTTTTTGAAAGCACTCTACAATCAAGACCAAGGCTCCCGATTTAGTTTATATGCTAACAGTGATGGCTGATCTAAAGAGGAGCCTATAGTCTCCCTACCATTCTGTTCTTCAGCATGTTTCCAGGTGGTCCAGGATGTACCACAGTCAATGTCTTTGTTGGTGCCTCAATCCATGTCTAGTCCTGCTGGTATAGCCCACACCTCTGCTAAAGTCCTCTCTGCTGCTGGTGACTCCCACACCTCAGTCCATGCTACTGCTGCAGCCTATGCCGGGATCCATGCTGGTCTGGCTTCCACCTCCACTTGTTTCTGAGGCAGCCTGTGACATATCTGCCTGTGACATCTCTGCAGCATCTGTCTTCGACCCTGCTTCAGTTCTCCCTGCTCTCATATTTTGACCCTATGTCTGACCCTTTCCATTTGCATGAGCTCCTGGTCCCTAAATGGTCTATGGACTCTCTCACCTGTTGTATTGCTTCCCATTGTTCTGTTTGGTTCCTCCTTTGGGCCCCCCTACAAATCCTCCTAGGAGGAGGTTTACTGTTTTGGTGTTGATTTTCTCTTCTTGTGTTTCTTGAGGCTTTTTAGTCCTCTAGCCTTATAGATCAGACCCACATCTCAAACAATGTAGGGTCTGAAAATGACCCAAAGAGCCTCACCACCCAAGGGGCAGAACCAATGGTTGTTCATCAAACTGCCTCTGACCAAAACTAGTCAACAGGAAAGTGTGTTGTGTAGAAGAGTAAATTAAACTCTTGTTGTAGCCTGTCAGGAAAACAGCAAATATACCTTGCAAATGAATGATGAGTGCCTTCTTCTGTTCAGTTTTCCAAGAAAAACTCTGAATCTTTAACTGTCAATACCAAAGCTGATTCAAACAGCTGTTAATCATCAACTGCAGCCATCTACAATGTTTACATCCAGATTACGTCTTTGCTGCATCATCATTGTGACCCAGAGACTCTTTCTGCAAGAATAGACTGACTTGATTGGCTCCTCATGACTTCTGGGCATAGTTCATGAGCTACAACAGATGGTAGTTAGTCATACCTGCAAAGTACATTTAAATTTGTTAGCAGTACGTCTAGATATCTAGGCTGTTAGTTCTCCTGATGTAGTCTTGAATTTCTTGTATTCCTTTGTGTCTTATGCTCTTCATTGATTTTCTTCCTGTTTTAGTTTGAAAGTATGATTGTGTGTTTGGTTCAGTTTAACTTCCTTTGGTTTAATCTTTCCTGATTGTTCACATCTGTATCTGTTAACCCTCTGAATATTTCTCAGTCTGTATTGCCTTTTGTCTCAATTCTCCCTTGCTGGTTATTCATCATTTCATTATCGTTTCATTAGTTTTTGCTACCTGTGCTTCTCCTCGTGCTGTTCTTCTGATCATCACTTTCCTTTAGTGTTTTGTATCTTTGTTTTGTTTTTTTGTTTTTTTTTTTGGTCAGCTTGTGCAGTCTTTTTGATTTTTCATTAAAGCACCGTGTTCACTACTACCTCAGGTCTCCAGGATTTGGGTGCTCTCCACAATGTCCTTATCACAGTATTGCTGTTTGAGCAGCTGGATTTACATATTTGGATATATCAGTGACTCATATCTTAGACGAGTTTGAAACAAGAATCATATTTCTTTTACACCCTTAAATATGCAAGCCTATAAAAAGAAGTCACTGCATTAAGCATTAAGCATTAAGATCCCATATCTCTCTCTCATAAAATAGAAGCATTGTTCTTAGTTTTATGTTTTTATGTCAGTGTGATTGTACCTCACAGATTTATGGCTCCGAGCCGATTTAGCTGCTTGTTACAGCTCTGAGAACACCCTTAGCCAGGGGTTAACAGTTTAATAATGCAATTGTGTTTGAGTTAAGTGTAGTGTGAAAAGAGCTAATAATCATTTTAGAAGTGACGAACATTAAAGTCGGGCGAGCAGCCAGTCTTACCCTGTCTAGGCTTTTAAGGAAACTAATTAAACCCACATGAAAGTCCTTCCTCAGGAGAAAGCAAGATTAAATGTCCTTGATTGTAGTAAAACAGCCACACAACAAAAATGGGACAACTACACAACTTGAATAGTTAGAAATGATGCAATGACAAGGTCTATAATGACACAGTTAGCCTAAACATGTTTGTTTATATGTGGCAGCCCTATGCAGTTTGAGAATTTTCATAAACATTTTGAACAAAGCCCTTTGATTCCCATCTGGCATTACTACATTGGGGTAAGACTTTTTTCTTCATTAGTCATACAAGAATGCCCTCACTGCATCACTTCCTAAAAGCCTTTCTTTTAAAATAATTATCCAGTTAGGCTGTTGACCCCTTTGTTCTGTGCTGTGTTAATGAAAAGGGAAGTGAAGCAAGCAGTCTTGCTCTGTTTTTACATTTATATTCTTTGACATGAGCTTTAGTGCACAGACACGCACGTACATAACATGCTACACTAGCTTCCTCTTTGCCTGGCTGGATTTTTTAAGCTCTGAGCTCCAACTAAAGTCCTGTTGCTGAGAGGGGGGGACCAGCCGCGTGCCTGTCCGGTCCCCCGGTTGTCCTGCCAGTGGAACAGCCCAGCAGGCCGCTGTCCACCCCTGCCACGAGACAATACTTGGTACGACCCGGTGGTGCTTCTTCGGCTGATTTGCCACTGACTCAGTAGTATCACAGTAGCCAGCCAAGCGGTAGCTTAGTGTCACACTCGAGGTAAAAGCCACGCACACAACAGAAGGGGGGACATAAGAAGAGCTGCAAGAAAGAAGCAAAGACGACCTCGACCAGTCCTAGTCTCTCACGTTTCTGGTTGTTTTGCAACCCTGATATGACCCTGTTCAGCCCAAGATGTAAGTATACACCAGCATGTCTGTATTTGTGAGCGCGCATGTGATAGAGGATGTTCACACGTAAGCCTTTGAGCCGGTAGTTTCCCATCTCTGTATTGCATCTTGAAACTCAGGATCTTTTTCATTTGTGCCTCATAACATTTTCCATTTTCATTCTCCATACCTAGAGACTGATCCATTTATGGTTGTTTGGGGAAACAAAATGCTATGGTTATTTTTATTCTGCTTTGTGATGCTGAGATGTATTAAGATATTTAACAGGTATTTGATCAGATTAGAACTTGTTCTGAATCTAGTGAGGTTGGAACCTGGTAAAGGTGAACGCTTGTGAGACTGAAATGGGTGTAAATTATTTCATCTACCCAGTTTTTATCAATGTTTTATTTTTTACTCACCTATTAAATGACACATTTTATAGCTGATTATAACAGACATGTCTGCAGAACCTTTATTACTGGAAAAAAAACTGCAGTTTAGTCAAAAAGCTATGCAACTTTTTTTTTTTCCCCACTAGAAGAGCAAAGGACCTAAGGAAGTTTTATTTAGGCTGGCAGATCTTCCAGAGAAAATGACATTCACCTTCAGCTGGTCTTTGTTGTTTGAGTTTTAAGGTAACCCATTCCCACGAGTGTGTAGTACAGCAAAACGGTGATCCACAAATTAACAATAAAAGCTCAAACGACTGTTTCCTTGCTAATTTCTCTACATTGATGAAGCTTACACCTTGTTCATTTAGTATCTCACTGTGTGATGACACTCCACGTATCCCAATCATAGCGTGTCACTCCAGATCAGCGTGTCCATACTCCATTGACTGCACATTTAACACAAATGTTTATATGTTTGTAGACAGGAGTCCGGTTACTTCCAGACAACCCCCCCACCCACTGGACTGACATTTTTCTTTCTCTATGCTTTATTCTGTCCTTTCACAATTTAGTTAGCAGTTAAACAAAAAAGGTTTGAGTTAGAACTTACATATGTGGTTTAGGTTTAGATTTTATAAAATTCATGGTTAGGTTGAAATATAAATGATTAGTGCTTACAAATGTTGATGTTCATGGACCATGATTCCCATCATGCACTGTGGGTGCTGATCGACATAAAACAGCCCAATAATACAATGTTATCTCATAATCTTCAGAAGTTGACTTTGATGCTCGCGTGTTGTGGACTTACGGAGAAATGTAGTCGTAGCAGAACTGTGCTACTATGGATTTCTCATCCAGCAACTCAGAATAACTATCCGAAACTGTTTAATTGGGGCTGCTATGGGCTATCTGCACATGCTCATGAGCGCCAAAAAGCGCTCATGAGCATGTGCAGATAGCCTGTAGCAACCCCGGGTTCTGGTCCCAGCTGCTACGGTTTTGAAAGGAGATGGTGATCAGCAGAGTGGAAGCACCTGTTTCTGTCTCTGCTGCAGCAATCACCTAAACCGCTGCCCCACAGCTGAGCCCAAACCATACTCCACCACCACATGTATTTTTTACACCCCCTCTTTTATGCTGCCATTGGGTTCTTTAAGGGGTTGCACCAAGTTAAGCACTGCTGAATATTATGCACCTCACCCAAATGCACGAATTCTGCTTATAATGCAATCTGTGTTGATGCGTCATACCAACAACCTATAGTATTTTAAAGTCCTTATACCCTTTATCTTAGAATATGTCCAAAGTAGTCTGGGTTTTTTTTTTTTTTAAATAGCATTTTTAAGTAAACCCAACTTGCATCTAGATTAGCATTTCAACACAGCAAGCCTGGAAATACCCTTCATTACCATTTGCTTTTGTAACGACCTCCAGCACATATAGATGGCTGCAGTGTTATTAAATGCAGACTTTGGCTGCTTAACAGCTGATACCAAGGACATCAGAGTCAACAGTGCTTATTTCATCTCTACATTGTTGTTCACACTGTCGTTAAGGTGCATCCAGGTCTTATCTTCCAGTGATGGTTATGTGATTAAGGTTCCTCAGATCAAGGAACGATGCATAGGGATTCAGGAGAGCATATCATTTGCAGGGGCTTTGGATTTTGTCCATCCACATAAGTTGACATGTTCACAAAAATGAAACAGGATCGACAGCAGATCAAAGATTTTCAGTTTTCAAGAGCTGAACTCAGTGGATATCAGGTTGCAACAGTGAAAAATTGTCAAAGTTAAAGTAAAAACAGACCAATGTGGCTGTAGCTTTAGATAAAAGGATGAGGATTAATGATAATGGTTGTGATATAATTGCATTAGTAATGAAAGTGAAAAATAAAACCTTAAGCTGCTTGTTGTTAAGCCAGATTTGTGGTCAGTTTCAAAGGTCATTGTCAGCTTCCAAACTGCCTTCAAAAGTGCAGTCCCAGACCACAGCCTCTTCAATGAAGTGGTAGGTTAGGACATGAAATGAGTGGTCTTTTTAAATTATTAACACAAGCAAAGCATGTGAGGCAACAAATGTAACAAGAGTCCCTAGTATTTGTATAATTTTAGGCAAAGTACATTAGAATTGATACGAAATACACAATAAGTTAACAAATGTAGTTAAAATCAAATTTATTTATTTTTTTGTTTTTTTAAATAATTTATGTATTTTTTTGCAGATTTGGTTTAAGAGCAGTGTGACCTGCTAAAAGATGTTCAGCATGCTGCTGATGCATCCATGTCGGATGCATCAGCAGCATGCTGAACATCTTTTAGCATCAATTGCAAAATAAATCTTGTTATAGGCAGTAACGGTAAAATATATGAGCAGACATTTAAACTGAAGACAATTTTGCAGACCTAGTTGAAATGATATTTGCAAAGCTATTCATATTGTACTGGATTATTTGAACAATTACATTTTTTTTGGGGGGGGGGGGGTAGGATTTATAACAAAACAAAATATGATTTTAGTGGGCTCCAATCACAAAAGATTATTTTGTGATTGGAGAGGTTTTGAAAAAAGCCTCTCATCACTTCACACAATTTGGATCTGTGAGGAAATTGTGTCGTCATGAAGCTGAATTAAATTCTGTTAAAGGCATAAAACATTTACTCATGTGGTGTGTGAACAATTGAAGAAGCAATGCAAAATCAAATTATTACTGAACACAGCACTGCTTTTGTCTGATCATGTTGTTATCCTACAGTATCTTGCACACACCAGTGGCTTATGTATATTTTTGCCTGTGTATGATTATTGGGTAGCTCACTATTAAAAAATAAAACGGTAAAGTAGAAATGGAAAGTATTTTCAGATTTCCTCAGTATGGTAAAGACTGCAGGAATGCTTCAGCAGGATGGCTGCTGAGTGACTTGGATCTTGAAGAAAAATCAAGCCTGCGTGCTCTCCCTTCTCTATCTACTCTAAAAATAAGGAAAAGATTTTTTTTCAATGTAATTGTCCTTTCTAGTGTGTGTGATTAAGCCATCTCTCACTTTGTCTCGGTCAGTCAGAAACTGTCGCTTCGTGGAGAACAGACTGCAGACTGCTGAGGCTTTATAACTAATTACGGCTGATTATGTGTGACCTTGATGTGGCATTTGCTTTAATTTTACCAACTAACTCTGTAGGCCATGTTAGATTACACTAATGATTGACTTCTGAGTCCACATGTCACTTTTTAAAATGGAACCTCCTGGGCTTGTCCCTGATACCGCTGATTTGTGTGAGGATCATTAGTCGTGATACAACGTTAACAACAATGTCATCATCACTCTCACTTTACATACGCATAAACATAATAGAAGAGCACAACTCTCAACTGGAATGACAAACTAATCTCTCAAAAAAGCAGTAGTAAATTATCCACATAAGACAAAAGTGTTACCCTGTTTAGCCAGAGTCATTTTTCCATCCATGAATAGATGGAGCTATTTCATAAATCTCAGGAAGGAGTTCATACAATGTGTTGCTGTTTCTTTTTGCGATGTATTGATACTGTTGTTAAATGGTTTTCTTTTCCTTTGCTTAAAGTCTGTACCTAAATAAATTTTAAAAAAAATCAGTAATGTAAAAGTGGTTTTTAAAAAAAGAAAAGCTCACCACCACCTTTTCACCTTGATGTCCACCTCCCACCTGATGGACACTTGGCTATATGTCAACATTGCTGCCACTCTGTTTGCTGGCGAGAATCTCATTAGTTGTCATGTGGCATAAATATGCAGCATTCTATGACAACCTTTTAATGACTGTTATCATTCAGTCGCCATGACACTCCACGCAATCACTGAAAATTATTATGAAGAAAATGCTTTGAGAGGCATTTATGTGGCCTTGGTAGCCAGTTAAGATCAGAAAAAGAAGAGTGGAGGAAAAAAAACCCCCACAGCTGTCAGCATTATTGCCGATAATGCTGACAGTCATGCTTACTGTATTAATACGCCATTAAGACGGCATTATCAGTGTCTCTTCTTGTTATAAAAATAAATAAATAAATGTGGGTGGGGGGTTTGAGACGCACCCAGTTTTTTGAGCACAACTCTCCCCGAGACCAACAAACTGAATTCAAACCGTGCCATATACAGTCTCCCCTGCTGAAGCTATCTGCAGCGTGTAGGATTCTGTTTACCAAAAAGGCACTCTGATTACCTCCTGAGGATTTTGCTCCTGTTGCGATAGACAACTGTGCTCAACAGCAGCCTCATTTCTCGTCCTGTGTAATGGCTTCATCATGCAGTCAATCATGCAGTCTTCATGATGCTTAGCAAACACATTATAAAACTTAGTTTTGTTTTCCAACTCTATTAAGGGGATTTGTTCCATCAAAGTTTGAAAGCAAGATGTGAATCTTTTGTTCTTCTTGAGCAAGTTAGATCCAATGGAGATGCTGCTTTTTTGACTATGATGTTGACAAACTTTACTTATTCATGTCAATGGCAGGATTCTCACTCACAATAGCAATTCAGTTTATTATCTCGTGTGTGTGTGTGTGTGTTTATATACATTTATATTTTACTGAGTGAGCATGAGTGCATTGACTCAGATGTGTCCGCAGCAGGGGCCTGTTGCCCACCAGCAGAAACACTGCTTCCTGCAGAAAAGCCATCCAACAGGAGCTGTTTGGCTACAAACTGTCTAGAAATTATAACCGCTGTGGGAGGTAAAGGTGCATCCACGTATCTAAATTTCTTTTCACACATTCAGACCCATACTTAATTAATTGTAGCTCCCAGCCATTTGATAGTCACACTGTGTGAGTTTATGTGCAGCTGGCCCAGTTACACTCCATTCACCACCCATCTGTCCATGTCAGACCGGACTCCTTTCCTCTTTTCTTCTCCCCTTCTGCTTCTTTCTTTCTTGTACTCCTTATGGCAAATCGATGCCACACAACTACAGCATGAACACTGAACTGTTGGCATACAGTGTAATCAAGAAGATTTGTGATTAACTGGCTGGTTGGAGTGGGTTTGTTCAGGTCTACGCAGGCTGCATGCAAGACAAAGCGAGCGGAGGAGGGGGTTTAGCTTTTGAGACAAAGACAAAAGGTGACATTGAAGTGAAGGCAGAGCAAGCAGAGATGGACACGAGGGAGCTTTTAGATCTCCTGAAGTCATTACCATGTCAAAATATAATGGCATTTGTCAAGTTTGGCCTCATAAACATGGTCTTGAAGAACCACTGGTACAATACACAGGATGATTAATCTTCTGAACATTGTTCATATTGTGCGTTTTGTTCATTTTCTTTGTTGTTTTGTTGCTCTTTCCTGTATCAGCACAAAGTTAATTGGTTGCTCTTTCATGCAGACATGAGCATGAGTGGAGAGTTGAAGTCAAGCCGCTCCAGGGCAGCTAGTAAGAGGGCCAGCAACACCACTTACGGGTGAGTATGACCCCCCTCCTAGCACACTCACAAACACCCACAGATGCACAGGCACTCAGCAACCTCCCACTCACACAGAGTTAATCATGCGCTCTATTATTTGTCGCAGCCCTTTATCTGTAACTCAACCGTTGCATCTCAGCCTTCCAATAAATGCAGCATCATTTATTAGCCTCGTACCTGCAGTGTATATAAGGTGCTATTGATTTCAGCCACAGGTGCAGTCTCCATCAATCAATGTTTTAATCTATCTGTTTACGTAGTGCACACCTATGATCGGAGTTGATTACTGTTTACTGCTGGCAGTTCAATGCAGCACGATGGAGCTATGCCGACTGGGTGCTTAGATGCTGGACAGGGGTGTGGAGAGCAGTAGGAGAGATGACAGGTGTGTGTGTGCGCGCTTGTTTGAATTTGTTTGCATTTCCATTACTCTTGACTCCAGCCATTTCCCTTGGACTAAATCTCTTGCTACGGCAGCGGCTCTGTGGGTCTGAGCTTCTTGATGAGAACAAACCACAAATACTCTTTGTCGGTGTCAAGTTGGAGTAGATTCTCACTTTGTAACTCTTCTCCCTCTGATGTTAGTGGTGGCTCTACTGAGGACGCTGCCCAACGGACTTCAAACTACTTTAAATCAACAACAGAGAGGTTCAGTTAAACAGTTGGTTTT
>JAOWBL010000018.1:11116778-11130950 GCA_028564865.1 Zenarchopterus dispar
GTGTGTGTGTGTGTGTGTGTGTGTGTGTGTGTGTGTGTGTGTGTGTGTGTGTGTGTGTGTGTGTGTGTGTGTCTTCATATGTAGGCAGCACGTTGGTGCGTCTAATGAGAGCACATTGTCACTGTTTTTCCGGTCTCTGCTGCCAAACTTTAACCTTCAGGTGAGTTGCATGAATCACAAAAAATGTTTTTACTGGGTAAATTTTTATGGATGAATTAATTAATCTGGTGTTGTGTTCTGCTTGTGATTTAAAAAAAGTTAAGTTTATAAATATACACACAATTGAGTTGTTTTCCATGGATTCAAAAATAGGTTTAAAAAAACCAAAACAGTTTTGAAATATTCAAAGAGAAAATCCGACTTGTAATTCATTCCAGACATGTAGTAAATACACCGTGCATGGTTAGTTGTTGTGAACATGTCTGCCCTCGCATTAAAAGCAAACTGTGCCAATATTTCTGAAGATGTCTCCACCAACGTTGGAAAATGGTAATTAAGAACCCATGCCGTGCATGTGGACTCACCATGTGATTAGAAACGGTAAGCCCTGCAAACAAGTAATTTGCCAAGTAAATTCTGTTACGCTGGGCACAGAGTTCAGTGACTATATTCATCATGAACTGACTGTTCCAAAGGGTGTAAGGTTGTTCACTCATAAATTCACTTCTTGGTTGTTTGTGGCTTTTCATTCATCATTTGAAAAAAACAAGAACAGCTCCACAAGACCCTTAAGCTTGGCTTGAAGCAAAAAAAAAGAGAAAAAAAACAATGAACAAATAAAAAGAGGAGGTTGAGAAGGTTCAGGAAAATCTACTAAGCAACTACTAACATTTCTAAGGCTTCAGTGGGTGGTGATAGTTTTGTTAATGAGTTTAAGTGTGTCCGCAGAGTTCTTGCATGGTCAGAGTGTTTGGATTTAGCTCTTCATGGCTGACTGGGATGCAGAATCTTTTTCCTTGTGCGATTTATTGTAACTGGCAGCAATAACTTCACAGTGTGTCTGAGATGGAGTGTATCCTTTCCGCATAGTCACATTGTATTAGCTACGAGTGAAGTGATGCAGTGCACCAGAAACCTAGTTTCGTATGTCATGATTACAAAAATCGCACAGAGGCACCCATTTAGTTCTAGCTCCCTGCAGGGCTGATAGTGGCATCCGAGCTGGTAAAAGCTCAGGAGAATTGTTTAACATAAATAATGACTGAGACATTTCCCCCAAAGATTTATAGTTGTCCTGGAGGGAAGACAGCTAAAAATGACCGGAGAGGGCACATGACCTTTTGGGAGATAATTCTATCCTGCATTTCCTGGTGTGCAAGTGAGCAACAAAACAATCATTCACACTGAGTAAAGTTGTTTGTTGACTCATTGATGTTGAAGCGTGTTCATTGCTGATTCACATGGTCAGTTTACAGAACCAAGTCAATGGGCTTATTTTCATGTAAATAAACAGACTTTATGATTTGAATGTCAGTTTCAATAATAAGAAAAATAACTGTCATGTGCTGGATTACTTTTGCATCCCCCCCTCCCCTTTTTGACTAACTTTTTTTTTTAAACTTTTTATTTGTTTTAGAAACTGATTAGATTCCAAGTGCTTCTTTAAAATCAAACTGTGATATCTGTTAAGTTGTTCTGCAGCATATAAGTTGATGTTAGTTTAAAACTTCTCTCACACGTGCAAAACAACATTTGTAATCGTGGGAGCCACTTCTCTCAGTTTCATATTAGGATATTTGTAACTGGCTGGCTATCGCTGGTACTTAGTGTCCCGAGCAACAAATGAGAGAGTGTTTGGTTTGTTTCTGCACATTTATTTAGCAGCCTTTTTTTAATGTTAAAAATGATCTGTAATTTTTTTTAGTATTTGTGAAAGAGAAAGTATTTGGATGTGCTGTGAGAAAGCGAGAAGTAGATTTATCATTGTTATTTATTATGTACCTGATGGTTTCATCCAAGTTTGACCAAACATAACTTGTACTGAGCTTTGAAGTTAAGAACCAAGCTGTGTTTTTAACATATCAGCTACAAGTGCTGAATATCAAAATACCCAATTTTACTTCTCAACTGAGGACAGACAGACAGACCAGCACTATTCCAAAGCATGCTGGCTTTTGTTTTAAAATTTGATTCAATATAAGTCATCTGAAACCTGATTTTATTACATGTGTACAGTACCATTTATCCTAATATAACTCGTGTTCTATGTAAGCATAGCCTTCACAGAAGCTCCTATAATTTGTTTTGAATCCAGAGCCGTGACATGCGTGGACATCTGTTGCAACCTAAGAGCCGAAAAAAGACAAGTGCAGCTGTGGGGGTCGACTGTAGTGTATGAATTGTATTATTGTGCTTTTAGTCATACTTAAGTTTATTTCTGACAACAATTTTTCTGTTTTTGTTTTTGCAAACCATCCCTAAGGAGACTTTAAATGTGCATGGGACATGTCTGTCAAAATCTTCGTACATAGCAAATGAACTTATTCAAGCCCTTCATACAGTTGAACTTGTGAGTTTCAGTCTCTGTAATCCATGTGGACCATTTCTCAGGTGATGAAATAAAAGTCAGTGTTCATAAGCTGGAGGAATGTTTAGCATTAGAGGCTCAGAAGGAAAATATGTAGAAGAGTTGCTGATTTCAGTATGTGTGGATCAAAGGCCAAAGAGGATTTATGATCAAAAGATACATAACATAGATGGATTCATATACTTCTGTAATATTACATTGTTATGGGGTTTAAGCATCAAACTTATGGTTTTAATAGAAGTTGCTGCAATTAAAATGGTCAGATTTCTGATTTAATAACTGCTTGGGCCGGTTTTCAGCCAGTTCTTTCTTTTTTATTTAAACAGTCTTGAATTTTGTGCATTATGTATATGTGTAAGATACCCTGTATCCACTGCAGAGAGCGCGATGACCCTTAGTGTATGTCTAAACAAGATTAAATTAGGATACATCAACAGTTTTACAGTGAATTTACAGGGAAAGATTTAACGTTTTTGTACTTGTCATAAATGTTATGCTTTTTCTTTTTGTCCACTGCCAGAGTGTAACACAAACCAGTCCCAGCCCCACCAGAATACATGTAAAGTTACATTTACAGATCAACATCATTTGGGCTAGTTGTGCATGCTCAATGTTAAAAGATGTGCCCAGGGCATATTTCCATCTGGATAGTAACATTCATCCTGATGAAATTATCCACTTATGGAGAGGAAGAGATACAATATGGATAAAAGAAATATAGTTAAGACTAAGACGGACGTTCTGTCGAGCTCTTCTATTTAGAGTAAAATACATGGAGTCACAAATGAAAAACGACCAAATGTAGCTGAATGTGAGACCACCCAATTAGGTCAGAATGTTAAACCAAGTAAAGTGGAGTACTTGGAAAAATAAATTTAAAAGATAATAAATGATAATGGTTATGTAAGACAATTGTACCTGGTATTGGTTAACCATGTAAAAGAATAGCTTAATTCTACCAAGGTAGGAGTGTAACATAGTTTGTAAAATTCAATTTGCAACAGGCCAAATACTTAAATGGGAAGGGCATAGACGTTAGAACTTTACTGATGAACTAACGTCTCCCTCATTCTCAAGGGTGGGCCAAGGCCGGAGGATGACATGGAGGTGGCTCGAGCTGGCCAGGAGCTCAACCAGGAAGTGAATCGTCTCATGGTGGCAATGAGGGACATGCTGGCAAACATCCGTTTTCAGGAGCCGCCCAGAGAGGACAATCCCTACAGGGATGAGGAGGAATGGGACTGAAGGCGGACAGATGCAATAAGTGTCTGTCCAACTTACAATTAAAGAGCAAACATTGGAAGAGGTGTGTTGATGTTGAGGGAGTGATGGAGAGGGTCAGCTGAACAATTTTCTACTATCACAGTTTCACAATGCTAAAGTCTGTTTTAGCTTTTGAGACAGTCCAGCTGTTTGTGAATGTTGGAGATGAGCTGCTCATTGAGCCTGTCCTCTCACCACGGTTGAAAATTTTACAAACAGCATCTTCATTCAATACCAGTGAAGAAAATCCAGTTAAAGATAATATATTTTAAATTATTTTAAAAAAAAAACAGTCATTTATACTTGTGTGATTTCCTATAAAAAATCTGCTAAAATTGAAGTTTGAAATAACAAGAAGGGACAACAAACGGAGGAAACAAGTACAGTAAAGTAAAAGTGAATTATAGCATAAACAAAGCAATAAGTGGCATTCAAATATCTTTTGAAAAGTTGCTAAAAGTTCTGTCAGTCTAATGGGCCTGATATTTGACTTCTCTTGGGAACTTTTCCTGGATTTATTTAAGTATGAACAAGTAGTTATTTGCTCAGAATTGACATATTTCATTTGGAACTGTGGTGATGAATTCAAGATGCATATTTCCTGAACATGTTAATTTCAGTATTTACCAAGTCCAGATAAATGGGAGGATTCTGTCAGGAACGGCATCCAGCGTAAACCCTGTGGAAAATCAGTGTGCAGAACACTCTGATCCACTGTGGCAACCCTTAAAGTGATAATTAAAAATGTAAACAAACAAAAAAAAATAGGTGACATTTTGTTAATATTTTCTTGTGTCTATTATTATTATTTTTTGTCATCTAATCATTTACTACACATTACTGTACATCTACATCTACTGGACATCTGTACATTTTCTCTATTTGGCAGAGACTCTTAACATGTTCATTTTGGTATAGCTTGCCAATATTTGCTTATTTCTGGATTATTTCACTCTAAGGCATGCATATCATCAGTCTGAATTTTCCAGGAGACCTCAATCTGCAAGTATTGAAGCTATTAAAGAAGTTTTGATTTTTTTTTTTCCCTCTTACTCTTGACGTCATTAAAGCTAATTCATGGCATCTGAAATCTCACATTGGAACTATGCATTAGGCATCACACCAACAAAATATCAAATCTAACTTTTCACGTTATGGCAACTGTTTTATCTTTTGTCTTGCTGCTTTTTCGCTTATTTCTTGGGCAGAATCATAAGACAGCTGACAGCATGCAGAGAGCCCTTACATGATCTAATTTTGTATTATCTCATGTCTATCTTCTGTCAAAACTGACTAAAAAAAGAAGTTGGTGCTACAAGGGTATCATGGTCACACAGCAAAGAAAACCATTTCCTTGTTGATTCTAAGGTTTTGTCTATCAGGAATTCAGTTAAATAAGAGAATAAATTATATGGTCTTTAGCAGATCTCACAATTAGAAATACAACCTCAGATGAACAAGACATGATAAATTACACCATGGAGTTATTTATTTACTGAAAACTAGTATTGAACGCAGGAGCAATATGTGAAAAGTCAAGGGCACTGAGCAGTACAGGAAGAAAAATTGGGGGGAAAAGCAAGACCCCAGCAATCACCTACTACATGACCAGTCACCATCACAATGGCAGACCTCCAAGAAAAGGTCTGAAGTATGAAGAGCTGGAGAGCACCAGGCTGAAGGAACCAACCTGACTCAATGCTTGCCTAGCAACATAAACCATCTGCTAACAGATGGGATCGACCTGGTGTGGTTAAGCCTAGGCTGCACTGTCTCCATCATGAAGGATGTGCAGAAAGGGGGAATCCTGTTCAGCTACTAGATAATAACCTGTTTCTACAACAACATGGAAGCTTCTGCCTTGAGAAGTAGGCACATGAACGCAGCCCAAAAGTGAATTAGAAGGAACGCCAAAAGAGCCAAGCATCAACTACAGACACAGAACCTTCTTCAAGAACTCAGTGGGGCTGTGGAAGTTAAAATCAAGTGCAGTAGATACCAAGGAGGTGCTTTGTCCCCACTGCTGGTCTGCATAGGTCTAAAGCCTCTCAGCCAAAAAAAGTGGCTTTGGATACTGGTTCTGAAGTGTACTGGTTCTACATGGATGACATCAAGCTGTTTGCCAAGAATGAATGAAACATTGACTCGCTGATCCACCTCACCAGCAGTGATATCAGAATGTCATTCAAGCTGGATAAATGTACTCAAATGGGATCAAAGAGGGGCAGAGTGGTCAAAAATGAGGGGTTCGAACTAACAAAGGACGGCTTACAAAAAGAAATGGTAACTGAAGAAGCTGAGATGAGTGGAGATACCCACAGGAGTGGTGGACCATGAAAGAGCAAAGATCCTGTGGGATTCTGGTGATAATGCGAGCAGCTGAATTCTGAACCAGTTGAAGTTTATGGGGGGATTTGTGAGTGAGACCCAAGAGTTGCAGTAATCCAGATGAGAAGTGACAAGGCTGTGAATGAGGATACCAGTGGCATGGGAAGGTTAATGTTAGGAAGGTGGGAATACCAGGTAACGTTATCGATCTGGGACTGGAAGTGCTGTTGAGGATGGCACCAAGACTCTTCACCTGTTGGGATGTGCAAACAGAGCAATTGACAAGAGAAAGATTGTTAGTTTTGGATAGTGTTGAATTTGCATCAGTGGGGAGACTCTCCCTTTTGTCAGTGTTTAGTTTGGGGCAGTTTAAAAGGTTAAAGGTTGTGTCACAACCTGGCTCAAAGGCAGGACTAAAGAAGGAAGCTACAAGTGACTTCTAGACTAAAAATGTATCTAATACAAAGTCCATAAAGAAAAACCAAGACAACACCAAACCATAACTGAAAGGAAGAGAAAACAAGAGAGCCTTGAGTCACTGATGGCTGCAACTACAATAGTTAGCAGTCCATCAGTCAATCCCAGGTGAAATCTATTGGTCATTTACTTCCTGTCAGCCTTCTTCCTGGAAAAGTCAGCCTCAGGAGCTACCCAGGGCCGTCACAGTTGGTCGTGGGTTTACTGCAAAGGTAGAGTTTGGTGTCATCAGAGATCCTGGTCCAGATGTGCACAGTTCTAGGAACAGGAAAAATATTGCTTAGATAGAGCACCCTCTCTAGCTCTTCCAGTGTTGGTGAGCCCAGCCAAACAGACCGCAGGGCCATCATGTTACACAGTTAAACACGAGTTCCTCGTCCAGGGAAAGCAACTGAGTCTAATTTAAAAACATCTTCAGACTTATACAGGCCTCAGTTAACATGTTTAGAGTTAAATTTTATGTAAGAAAAAGACTTGACAAGTGCAGCTTGTTTGTAAGGATTTCCAGAAGAACTTTTCTTCTCTCTGAAATGAGCATGATATTGTCGTCAAGGCCTGTAAAATTTAATCAGAACGAAACCACAAAACCTCTGGAGTAATGTTCTTTGGAAAGACAAGATGAATGTGGAAATATGTGAGAAAAAGTGCCACATATCAATATGCTCTGTTAGGAGATCTTTGCATAAAAGGAATACATAAATATTAATGAACTTACTCAATGACACACAAGAAGAAGTGTGATTTCTTCATTCCTTTCATTATTTTCTACCAGCTAATGAATAACAAAATTGACTTATTTTCCCACATTGTGCTTCTAATTTTTTGATCAGAACCAAATTGCCCTGATATGCAAAACCTGATCAATTTAAAATGCTGTCCCTTCCTTTTTGCATAACTCTCTGCCCTTTGATTTTATGCTCCTTTAACACATTTATATATTTGTTAGTCCTGTTCAGTTTCACACTGTTTTCAGTTATAATGCAAAATATTACAGAACCAAACCTAATTTAGAAGTCTCAGTGAGCCACATGATATGAGTGGCTGTACTTGGTGGCCAAAAGAAATCATTGTTCTACTTCACCTGGAGCTATAGTTGAGGTCAGGGCAACTTTTCATGTGATCCTTCAGCTGTATGGCAAGGCTTCTGCAATCAGAAGGAGCTTTGTTTAGGCTCAATAGCTGTAATATGTCTGAATCTTTTAAAATGCTGTACCAACAATCATGACTCTATAAGTCATCAAAATAACTACAGAGACTATTCATAATCCATCCGACCATTTTCTATACCCGCTTATCCTGTACAGGGTCACTGGGACTATTCATAAATTGAGCAAAAATGAGTGCAAACATCCATTTTCTACCCCTGTTTCATCCTTTTCAGGATCAAGGGGGTCTATTTTAGCCTAAGCTGTCACCAAACAAAAATCTTGGTAAACCCTGGAGGCTGCCAGTCTGTTGCCATCACACAGTGAGAAAAAAGAAATCAAACATGTAAGGTCACTCTCATGGTTAGTTTAGAATCATCAGCTATTCAAGCTATAATTGAAAAAAAGAGGGAGACCGAGAAAAAAGAAAGCAAACTTTGCAAGCAGTGAGAGAACTGGCAAACTCCACCTCCACCCCAGCTAGGATTCAAACCAGCAGCCTTCATGCTGTGTACTAACCATCAGGCCACCATATCATAATACAATTAATATTTAAACAACTAAAAATTTAGGACTGCAGTTACCGATATTTTTTTGTTTTTTTGATAGGTCAGGAAAATATTAGACACATGAGTCAATAGATGAAGATGGTGAAGAACATGCAAAGTTTAAAGAGCCCAAGTTTAAGTATCCACCAGTCAGGCAGCAGTACAAACCCCAAAATAGTTTTTTAATTAAACTAAGTAAACTAAGTAAAACAGCAACTATTCACTCTTAAGAAGTTCATTCCAGATTTTGCTATGAAAACTTTGGCAAATAAACAATTTCTAAAATAGTGTGGTGTCACTTATGATAAAATCCTCTGACTTGCACTTTTCATGACCTCTTGGTTTAAAAATAGAATTTCTCTGACTGACAACCATGAATTTAAATTATTGGCTAAAGAACACAATTCCCCTCTCTTTCTAAAAACAAACCTCGCCAGTAAATAAACAGTCTTTTTTGAATTGGCACTAATGATCATATTATTGTTAACTAACACAGAAAGCCATGAGAGACAAAAAAGGACAAAATCTTTTATGTGTTGCATTAAAAATGAAGAGAAAAAAGAAAAAAACTGATCAGGTTCTTAGCAAGACTTAAGATTACTTAAACACCTATGATGAACCGCAATATGATCTGTTGTCCACAATATTTGTTTGACAAAAAAATAATAACGCAAAAGCAGAGTGTGATAAACTAAGAACACGCTTAGGAATTAAAAGAATAAAAAGCAGCTTCTTTCAACTTTTCCTCATATCTTTAGAAGTGCTCCCCGTTTTCATTTGACATGAGCAGATGTCTTTTCTGACACTACCCTCTCATTTATCCAAGCTCCCCAAATAAATGGCGAGCCCTCACCCCGCTTTTAAAATTCAAATAAAATTATGCCCTATCAACTCTAATTTAGTGGAACTGATGTTCTGATCAAAGTACATTGATCTCATTAGGTCAAAATGGACTACATGTAAGCAGTAAAATAATTTAATGTTAATTTTTTTTTTTTTACTGGTTAGTGACAGGGTTTGTGTTACAGGTTTGAAAAGCACCATGATGTGTTTTGTACAGCTTTCAGTGCATTGTTGTAAAGGCTTTGGGAAAGGGATGGCACTGTCACTTTTTTCCGTAGGTGTCTTTAAGAAGCAAAATGTAATCATTCGGAGGTATGTGCCTGTTGCCGTTTTAACAATGTTTAGCAAAGAGAAACACTGATGTGTTTTGTACAGCTTTTTTTTTTTTTTTTTTAGCAACACTGACTTCAGAATTTCACCCCGTCCGCCTCTCAAACCTCTTGGGGCTGCAAGATAATACAGTTATCAACAACAGAAGTTCAGCAGGTTTGAAAGGTCAGATAAATCAACGCAAGCCTTAAGTTTCCATATTAAGGTCAATTCTCTAATGTAAACAAACAGATTCATAAGACTTCATTATGTATTTATTGGGTGTATATAATTATGTGAATGAATTCCAAGCATGACTTCTTATTAAAGTGGATGTAGACGCTTTGCATTTCACATACCAAGAAAATATTTGCCAAAACAATCCATCTGGGTCAGGGAGCAAGCAAACACTGCCAGCAAGTTCTGTTGGGAACAATAAGTTCCCACTTGAGCATTTCTTGAGACTCAGGGCCTTACTTTGCCTTCAGTTTATGGGATTTTTGTCACATACCACACTTTGTAAGTCAATCTAGAAAACTGGATTCTGTTTTTTAATTAGAGTAGTACTTGAGAAATAATGGTTTCAGTGCATTGTTGTAAAGGCTTTGGGAAAGGGATGGTACTGTCATTTTTTTCCGTAGAAGGTGTCTTTAAGAAGCAAAATCTAATCATTCGGAGATATGTGCCTGTTGCCGTTTTAACAATGTTTAGCAAAGAGAAATAAAGCTGGCTAAACTGCGAAATCACCACCACTGGACTTTATGGAGGATGAGCGCGCGCTCTGGCTGCTGGAGAGAGGTGGGTATGTCAAAATCAAACAACCGTCACCGCCTTTGTGCGCGGTCCCGACATGGCCAAAACCCAACTGACGTCTGAGAAGGAGGAGGAGTTTCCTGAAGTCCATCAGCATCTTTTTTCCTCCTAATTACTTATGCGATTCACTCTATTTATCCGAGAACCAGGACACACTCCGCCTGCTCGCCGCCTCTGCGCTTGTTCAGGTTCGGCGCAAGAGTGGATTGCCTGACCGGTGAAACGAAAAATCAGCAACTGGAGATCATAATGTGTTGATGGAGAATGTGGCTCTCTGTCCAAAAGAAACTTTACCATTAAGAAGGAGGAGGACCTGGCTGAGGAGATGCGCTTTTTTCGCACGGGCAAAGGCGCCAGCTCTCCGGACCACTGCGCTTCATTCGGCTTTCCTTCCTCAACTCGCAACTGTTGACTCAATGGCTGGGATAAAATACATTTCATCAAGCTGTTAGGGACGCTTTGTGGATATCAGACAGATAGCGCCTTGATGAGTTTAACAGTTTAACACGTGTTCAGATGAGTCGCTTGATTTTCCATCCGTCCGGGAGGCGACTGCAAAAGCTGATGTGGAATCATCCTCAGATGAACTGATCAAACTTCCCAGACCCGCCTTACTTGCAGCAGCAAACCCACCAGTCAAGCTGAAAATTTGCCAATTAGTCTGTTACATAGAAGTTAGTCATGGAAGCGATCAACAGCTCCTTACATGACCCCTCTGTCTTTCATATGGAGTTCAGCCCGTTTAATGGCATTATGGATGAAAACGAGACGAACTCCACCATTGGAGAGCAAAACTTGGTGGGCTGCGTGCAGATCCGCATCCCCCAGGAGCTGTTCTTGGCGCTGGGGCTCATCAGCCTGGTGGAGAACATCCTGGTGGTTCTGGCCATCATCAAGAACCGCAACTTGCACTCGCCCATGTACTACTTTATCTGCTGCCTGGCCGTGTCCGACATGCTCGTCAGTGTCAGCAACGTCGTGGAGACCATGTTCATGCTCCTCAATGACCACGGCCTTCTGGACGTGCACCCTGGCATGCTGCGCCACCTGGACAACGTCATCGACGTGATGATCTGCAGCTCCGTGGTGTCCTCGCTTTCCTTTCTGTGCACCATCGCCGCCGATCGCTACGTCACTATCTTTTACGCGCTGCGCTACCACAGCATCATGACCACGCAGCGCGCCGTCATCATCATCGTCTTGGTGTGGCTGGCCAGCATCACCGCCAGCATCCTCTTCATCGTCTATTACACCGACAATGCCGTCATCGTGTGCCTCATCACCTTCTTCTGCATCACCCTGGTGTTCAACGCCGTGCTGTATCTGCACATGTTCCTCCTGGCGCACGTGCACTCCCGGCGCATCACGGCTTTCAACAAAAGCAGGCGCCAGTCCACAAGCATGAAGGGGGCGATCACCCTCACCATCCTGCTCGGAGTCTTCATTTTATGCTGGGGCCCGTTCTTTCTCCACCTCATCCTCATCCTCGCCTGTCCCAACAGCCCTTTCTGCAAGTGTTTCTTCAGTAACTTTAATCTTTTCCTCATCCTCATCATCTGCAACTCCCTCATCGATCCGCTCATCTACGCGTACCGGAGCCAGGAGCTGCGTAAAACCCTGCAAGAGCTGGTCCTGTGCTCATGGTATTTCGGCGTGTGAATCCATGAAGTTTAAACTAGAACATTAAAGTAAAAGAGGACCCTGTCTCCTCTTTTCCACTGTGAGACGGAGTTGAAGTAACCCGTGACTGATGAGTGTTTTTTGTTTTTTTTGACAGATGATGCTTATGCGAGGAACTGCACTGAGCAGCTCAACACTGAATCTCTCATAAACACTTTTGAACATCTCGTCGTGGAAATTTTATTTGATTTGGATTTCCATCTTATTTATTGTTATATTACGCCACCCCACTCTGTCCAGCAATGGCTAACATCTGGACATTTTAATGATTCTCTGTACTTAGAGGGACGAGACTATTGAAGTCACTAGAATCTGGACTGTTTGACTGACAAGCACTTTTGGATGACTTTTATTTTATTTTGTTTTTCTTTTTTTTTCTGTAAATCATCGGATTTTATTTATGTAAATACATGATGTGACTTGATTTAACAGGCCTTCCTTGCCTTTAAAATAACCTAAACAAAGCTTCTTACATTGTGTCAGAATTTCTAACAAAGTAGGCGTGGACTTTCAGTGCTTAAAATATAACTTGGTGCTAATAGCTGAATTAAAGTTAATAGTTAAATAAATAAATAAATGCCATGATTTTTCATGTCAGTGTTGGACACCTATTTTTTTTCTGGCTTTATTTGTTAATAAGTCTACTGTTCAGTTTTTATTAAAAGAGTTCGCTTATTTCATTGCGTGGCTCAAACAGAAAATAGAGCAGATCAACTGGACTGAGCTGCGCAAGAGGGGAAAGCTTAAGATTAGGAGTCTTCTTCAAAAGATTCGGCCTAATTGTGTGTGAACTACTCCTCCAAAAATAAATGTACAAGTGACTGAAGAAAAGAAAAAAATCACATGAACGACATACTGCCTGAGGCTCATGGCGTCAGACTTTTATGAAATGAATTAAAGTTGTGCCTATTTCTGGTGAGGTGGTTCTTAGAAGTCGACGAGACACGGGTTTCGGATGTGGAGCGTGGATTTAGTTTGTCTTATAAACCTGACAAGTGGGACGGTGGTGTGGATGTCTTGTGGGGGACGTTCTGGTGACACTGATGTGGGAGAGATACAGGGGAATATGGCTGAGATGTTGTAAATATCGTTTTCAAGTTTAAAATATTCTTTTTTTATGTTGTCGACCTTTTGATGTGTTCTTCTACGTTCCCAAACATTTGTGATAAGCAGGCTCAACCTATGTTATATTTTAATTTTTTTTTAGCAAATTTGTTATCCTTTGGAAGAACTGAAATTCGTGGGTTAGTTTCACGGAGATTCGTTTCCAAATGAAGAGAAATGTAAATCACACGTCTACCGTGACACAAAATAAATAAAACAAACAAATCAATAAATGAACAGATATTTTTTCTTACTTTCTGGGATTGATACAGTTCTTTGAATTGAATTGAAATCAAAACACCAAATCCCAGGCTGTAGAGTTAACAGCTGTGCAGCGTGACAGGGCCACGCAAATGATCCCAGTCCACACTGCAGTACCTGAGTCATGTTTCCCACAGTGTTTTACAGCTGATGAACTTTATGAAGGATCTCACAGCTGCCATCAACATAATGTTCTCAGTGGACTGAGTCTTTGTAATCCTTCAGCGTTATTTCTCTCTCGGTTGGTTTCTTCTTTTCTTTATTTGCTGTATTATACTGCAGCTATCTCCTAACTTGTTTACTTGTTGTTTTTGTCCTAAACCAGGGACGCCTGCGACAGAGAAACCAGAATGTTGTTTGATGCCCGCTGAATGAAAAATAACTTCAACCTCAAGCTGATGACAGTTGGTCTGTACTTTAAAAGTCGAGAAAGAAAAGACAATAAAACAGAAAACATTTTTCAAATAAAGGAGTGGAAGAGGAGTAGCGGTCTCTTTTTACAGCCTTGCCGGTGTTATCTGTTTGAAAGTTGGAAAGACGGATGGGGCGAAAACAAGATAAATCATAATTCCAGCGTTCTTCTGTTTCCTTTATTCTGTTATCAGCTTTCATATGGTACCATAAATGTTAAATTCGTCTTGCTGTTTGATCTCTGCTTTGTTTCACTGGCTGACTGTAAAGACTTCTCCTGCTAATCAACACTAGTTTTAAAAAAATGTCTTTTCCCCTTTTGTTTCGTTGTAATTTTGTAACCAAACTGGAAACAGAGGAAAGAAATATCTCCATCAGTGCGTTTCCAATGGCAACTATAATAATGTTTTCTGTGGATGTGGGGAGGTCAGTGTAGCACCAAAAAGGTTATCTCATATATATA
>JAOWBL010000018.1:11131050-11166450 GCA_028564865.1 Zenarchopterus dispar
TGTGGGAGGAAACTGGAGTACCCGGAGAAAACCCACGCAAGCACAGGGAGAACATGCAAACTCCACACAGAAAGACTTCTATAGGCCGGAAACATTTAACTGTTATTGTTTTTCTCAGGGATCAAAGGTCAAAGCTACAGTATGTGCAGCTGTGCATGTTCAGAAAGCTTGGTCCCATGTAGATTAGAAAAGAGAAGTGCAGCAGATGGGAAGCGACCGACTTAACAAGACGTTGGGGAAAACAGGTGGAGATGGAGAGGATAAAAACGTCAAAACTGTAAAACTGGTAACAGATGGATGGCCTTAAACTATGGATGTAAATATTAAACTTTTATGGTTAATCATCTTGTCGTTAGAAGTTTCATCAATAATATTTTTAGAAAATGAGTGAATTTCAGCCAGTGTTTCATTATCTTTATAATAAATGTAATACAGTTCTTTTTACATTTGAAAAAGCTGTATGCTGTAGAATTATCACCACTAAAAAATTAATTAAAAGGAAAAACGAAGATCTGTTCGGCAGAATTTGGAATCATTAATCACAAAATTTGCAACAAAAATTATTTTTAAAGATTATAACTGATTACTAGGTTGCATTGAGAACTTGACAATGAGGTGATTGTATTGGAGTCATGTTCTCTATAAACAAACATGATTTGACTTGGCATTTAACCCCTTTGAGCTCAGTGTGTTTCAGCTTCTTGTTTGTGCCCATCATCCATCTTGTAACTTTTTTTTCCTGGTAAATGCACTCTTGATGCTGCTTTTGGCAGCTGCTAGCTACAATCTGCTCTCAGGTATATCTGCCATCATCTGTACACCATCTGTTCAGGATGAAACAGCTCACAGGAACAAAGAAACTACCTAGTAAATGTTGTGGTGCACTTACACACTTCTATGGAAATATACAGAGAGGGAACACAACAATTATCAGATTTGTGTTCAACAAGAAACATAACAAATGAATTATGCTGCTTTGTAACAGCTGCATGTGTAAATAAGATGATATGTTAGTGATGTGTTCACAGACGTTGCCAAAAAAAGGGACATTTAAGACAATCTGCTAGGATTTTCAATTCCACTGATCTTCTACAACCTACCATATCTGCTGAAGTTAATTGAGTGACTCTATATTCAGGGTTGCAAATGGGTGGAAAGTTTCTTCAAATTTGGAAACTTCAAATGGGAATTAACAGGAATACATGGAGATAACCAAGAATTTACAGAAATTAAAGAAAATTTTGTACTAATTCATGATCTAAAATAGGCTTGATGAATAGGTGAGCACTCCTTATCAGCATGTGAAATTAAATTATAGGCTCCTCAGTTATAGGCTCAATAAACAGCATCAGATCAGCTACGCAGCACCAAAGTAGTTAGCCTGTTATTGTCAATGACATGGTGTTACCCAAGTGCCAACAATCCAACTTCCGTATTGAAGTCAGCCCAGAAGTCACTAAAGTTACAGTTCATTAAATGACCACCAGGGGCTGACTCCAGAAACGTGCCAATCTCTACTAACCCCCATGTGAAAATCTCCAACTACCCAACGGAAATGCCCTTATTTACAACTTAGTTCAAAAATCGAGTTTGGTCTCCATACATCATCATCAACTGTACAGGGCTGAATTTTTTTGTACCATGTGATGTAAATTTATATAAAGCAATAAATGTATGTATATTAGTGGGTGTAGCCTTTTAATTAGCTGTTGATTTAGCCAATGTCTGGCCATCATCAGTCATCATTGTGCTACAAAGCTTAGTCAATCAATCTGCAGCTGGAGCTGACCCAGTGTTGGCTGAATGCAGTGTTGTTTTCTGACTTTGCCAACAAAACAACATTTGAAAGATTTTTCTGCTGCAAACATTCGCCGCAGCTCCACCAGCATGGATCAGCAGAAGAAACTAATTTGTCTACTAATTTTACAGTCTGTGGCTGCAGCTGGCTTACATTGAGCATATCTGGTTTATTTGCTAGCTATTGTATGAACACATCTTGAACTGCTAGTTAAACTTCTGTATCACTAAGGAAATATAGTTACACTAATAATTTCATCAAAACGTACAATTTGGAAACTTTGTACGGGGATTTAACTGGAATATTTCAGTATGTGAGTGTTCTCTGTGTGTTTCCGTAAATCTATTTGGCTGTAAACAGATGTAGCTTACATATTTATAGATGTGTTTAGATTTGATTCAAAGTGTGGCTTTAATAGTCCTGTTGGCATGTGCAGTATTTTCAAAACTAAGTGGGCATGTGATAGACAAATATAGAGGATAGAAACACAAATGCCTTTGCAACAGATATTATAATTCATACCAACCTATTTCATTCATACCTATCTATTTTCTTTTTACAACAAGATTTAAGTTCTTTGACATATAGGCTAAGATGCAGTTTGTCAAATTTCTAGTTTGTTCACTTATTCCTATTTACTACCATAAATTCCCAGTAAATCCTATGCAACATTTTCATCTTTAACTATTCCTGAATCCTGACACCACGGTTGCCCTTATTACAATGAAAACTGTCCGTAATCACAAACAAATTTTATAACAGCTTTCAACAGCACAAGGTATTAAATCTTTTCTAGTTGTAAGAACATACAGTAATCTGCAGGTGTTTCACAAGACACAAATCATTCAGAGCTGCACAATATTCAATTTAAATAAAAGTCTGTAGAGTTGCAGGGATCCAGCACTGAGCACAGACTGCCCACTGGGACCATAACTCCCACTTAACAAGCTGTGCCATGACATGGGGCATTAGCAGAAAACAGAAAAGAGATGAAAGGGAGCAAGTATTGAAATGGTGTGCATGTAAAAGGGAACTAAAGAAAAACCTAGTTTAAAAGTATTAAAGTGACTGTGAGAATAAGACACACCTTCTGTCTTCATCTTCTCTCGTAGCTGCCTATCAGAAGTGACAGACGGTAACTCGACTGTTCTTTCCACTTCTCTATTTAAGATGATTCTCTAGCTTCATTTTTTTTATTTGGTTTGTCCACTTACACTTTTTAACTACCTTTTTCCTTTAGAAATGACACTGTTGGTGTACCTAAAGTCTGTATGTGTTAGCCTTATTGTGTTCTTCGATTTCCAAAGTTCCTTTGTAAAAAAGCATCTGCTAAATAAAATGCAATATAATGTAATAAGAACTAAGTCTGGGTTTACAAAATCTGTTACGTTCAGCACTAACTGTGTGATTTAGGGGTCTTCTCCAGTCTCAAAAATATACAGTACCAGAATTGGCTCTACATCAGATTTCACACTTAGAGGCTAGCTTTTTTTTTTAATTATTATTTTTGAATCAGGAAATGCTATGGTAAACTATGATATATTATATCAGCTGTAGTCCATTTTTACTTCAACTGTTTACAGTTTGCTCACAAATTCTGCCTCTTATTCACAGACAGACTTGCTATACCAAGAGGGCTGTCGTACAAGCTGGTGGCTTGCCATCAGGGTCACCTCGTGTCAAACGCTTCAGCTGGTGGATTCAGCTGTATTATTTGTGATTTGTAGGCAGCTTGCTAGTCTAGCTGAGATACAGCTGGCTAGCACTATGCACAGAAAAGCTGAACATTTGTTGAACGTTATGAAAACTGGACATTTAAATATTTTAATAATTTAAAAGCCAAATTAAATGAATCATTTTTAGTTGTTTAATCAAGGGCAGCACAGGGCTTAGTGGTTAGCACTGCTGCCAGGGTACTCCGGGTAGTCCGGCCAGATGCCAGAGTCCAAAAACGGTATACTAGTTTGATTGACAGTTCAACAGGTTTGAGCGTGAATGGTTATTTGTCTAAATATGTGGTCCTGCGATAGACTGGCCCACGTATTTAGATAAACTGGATTGGGATCTGTGGTTCAGCTCCAGCAGACCCTCTACAGGATTAAGCAGGTATAGAAAATATGTTTAATGAAATGAATTAACTTCAGATGGTGTAATGTTACATACATTACTGTGAAGGAGCGTCTCTGCAACCACATGTTGGAATATTGATTGTGACCAACACTGGCTGTGAGTTTAAGTGATTTTCCATTTTTTAAATTTGAATTTCACTGTTATATGTATTTATTTCTCCATTGTAATTTATGCTCTAACAATATAATTGCTCTTTGTGAGTTAATTCGAAATTAATTCAATTAATTCAATATAATTTTGTTCAGTTATTTTAAATTAAATAAAAAAGAATGTTTTATTCATGACCCTAACAGGTCATGTATAAAACATGGGGGGTTTTGTGTGAGATGAGAAAGGGTCAAGTTTAATAGTGGATACTTCTAACCTTTAATTGTCATTACAAAGACCTTTTTTTTCTCCTAATTCAGTCTTCCATATAAGTACTTTTCTCTGTGCTTTTTATCTATTCACCTTTTTAAAATCCACACCACCCATCTACTGCAGTTCATTTTTTGGCTTATAAGTGACAGAAAAGGTGAAAGAAAAAATTATGTTACTGTATTATATAATATAAGTATATGATATATTAATACAGTAACATTACTTTTTCTGGAAGCAGGACTGAAAGAAAAAATAATGTTACTGTTACACACACATATTTGTGGTTTCCTAACGTATAATAATTGCATCATTCCTTTGCTTTAAAATGTTTTCTTCAGCAAGAGAACTAGTTATGAAGCTAATACAGGTGATAAAATAAATTCATATATAAATTATTCAAAAGCATGATGCAAACAAAGAAAGTTGAAAGACTACATAATTCACAAGTGGGTGTGAGGGTTAAGCCGACTTGTTAAAACAGCAACAGGGACCTTTTTCCAGTGTTTAGCTCAGAGGGTCCATCTGAAGGTGTGGAGGTTGAAGATGTTCTCTTGTTCAGCCTCTTGCTTGGGTCACACTCTTATTTTCCCTTTCACTGTTACTTTCTTGAGTGTCTTAGTTGCATCTCCTTTTATGTTCGCTGTAGCTTTGTTTACCATAAAGTGATACACAGCTGATGCAGGAGACGACCTGGACGGGAGTCCAAAGTTTGTCCACAGTAGTGAGGCTAGACTACACTTCCAAAAATTAATCTTTTATTCATTAAAATGCTATTTAAACTGATATTTTAACAAAAAAAACTATTTTGTGCTGCTAAAAAATATTTTCCATTGTTTAGAAAATATATTATTTTTTTAAATATAAGAGGATATCTTTCCTTTACTTCTTTAATGATTCTTGTGTATTGCAGCATAGACTTTTAAACGCAGCAGGCCTTACCTGCCAGGGACTCATTGTGGTTCTCCTCATCAGAGTCAGCAAAGACCTCAGCCAGTTCCTGGTCAGACATGTCCGTCAGCTCGGTCAGATCCAGGAGGTCAAAGTGCACCTCTAAAGATGACACACTGCTCAGTGGCTCTGTAGGACAAAGTTAAAAAGCAGTTTTTAGCCTGCAGGAAAGTTGAGAGACTGGAAGAAGACACTTATTATTCCTGCCAGTGGTAACATAAAAGCTCTCTTTTTAAAGCATCGCAGGGATCTGCTGCATGTTTAGCAGCTGATCTGTTCTTCCATCTTTTTAGTAATCAGATGAATAGCAAATCCTAGTGGTACTAATATAAAATCATTTTTATCTGTATGAATTTATCCACTACACCTCTTGAAGTCTCTACTTCAGAAATGTTACACACTCAGTAGATTTGTTGATGTCTCAGTGCCTTCTCGCTGCTGTCTGTGTGCTGACACATGCAGCGACTGAAGAACTGAAATAAATCCTTGGTGGAGGTAAAAATAGCCAGTTTCTTAATATGCTGTGAACTCATTTTTGTCCTGGCCATGTTGCACCTGTTCGTTTCTGCAAAAGCATCTGATTCTTCAGCAGCTACAACTCTCCACAGGGTAATGTTCACATGTAAGCGTGCATCAATGTGCATGACTCAGCATTCAAATTAAGATGCCTCAAAAGCTGAGATGTTGATCTAACGACTCCAAAGTAAAATATAGTCAAAGACTCAAGGAATACATACAAACAGAATATTTAGGGTCCAAGAAACTCTGCTTGTCTCAGCAACACCAAAGTGAGGAACAGATTCTGTGAAATAGAGATGTATTAATTTAACATTACAGTGAAAAAGGCATCCTAAGGCAATGCTCAGGCAGATCGGGGTAGATATGTACATATCAGCAATCCCTGACTCGTTTTACATAGTCAACTCTGAAGGAAACACATCACTGAGTATTCATGAGTGAGAGCAAGAAAGGATTGGTTGCAGATATGTTAAACATGATTCCTTCCTTTCCCTGTGCTGCTTGTATGCTGTTTTCCAAGCTGTTTCCCTCTGAAAAGGCAGAGCCCACTCTCCTGCTGTTCTTTGTCTGCTGCACTTAATTCGCTCCATCTTCCTCACACAGACCACATATTGATTTATAGACGACTATTCATCACGCTGAGGCGGAGGCTAGTCAATATGCCGAGTGTCAAATATATTAAGAACACTAAACAGTAAATGTGCTGGGAGGCACATGGACTGAAAACAGGGAAGCAGTGGTGATGAGAAAATACAACCATAAGGGACATAGTACAGCCATGTCAAGTCTTAAAGGTTGACTGAAGAAATGCTGCTTAAAGAACTCTTAATAATTGTAAATGATAATTAAACATTCTTCCAACATTTTCGTGGCTTCAGATTACTTTTTAAATCTATGAATGTGCTGTATTTTCTTTTTTTCTGCTGCCTGAGAGGTGCTTGTACAGGCAATGAAACATGGAGGAAATTGTGGGGGAGGAGATGAAGTTAAAACAGGGAAGACAGGATGATGAAAGAAGGGAGTGAGCATAAGCTGCTTTATAGGAAAGTAGATATATGTAAAACGTTACACAGTGAAAGAGGAAGAGAAGAGAAACTGAGAATGAAAGGAGTGGATAATAGGAAAATAAACACTCTGTCCTTTCAATTTCTGACATTATTTTAAATTGGTTACATTATTCTCATTCCATGACGCTCCTTTTTTAACTGCCTCTCCCTAATCTTGTCTTTGCCTCCTCCGTACCCCCAGCTCTTGAATTATTGATCAGTGCGTTTTCATTCCAAGGCAGACATGCTGAAACAACTGCCTCCATCTCAAAGGCCAATTGGCACCACTGAGACTTCAGCACAGAGGGCTGATGACAGATAATTCACACTTAGAGCAACCCCCCACTCCCACACACCCCTCCCCCATAAAATAAGCATTTTTTCCCCCCTGAAAGCAAATGTAAATGATGACCCTCTCCTCCTATACCAGGAGTGTTGGTGGTCACCATTTTACCCTCTCTGAATGCAAAAAGCAACTGTAATTTATTCAGCTCAAAGAACAAAGAAAAGGGAGGATGGTCAGAACAGAGAGGTTCACATTTGGTGGAAGAGAAGAAGGGCAGAGGAGATGGCCCCTCCATGTTCGATTTGTGCGATCCCTTTCATTCTCTGGCCTCACTGAGGTCATCAGTCCAGACTGAGCAGCCTGTATTGTGCAGAAACTGTGGTGATGGTTGAACTCTGATAAGGTCAATACAGTTGCAGAAAGTGTCTTCTCCTTCCTGTGACAGATCACACAGCTTCCTCACACCAGTTCACATTCTTCTTCTTCTTGTACATTTTAATCTTGTCAGGACATTCCATGTTTTTTATTTCTTAACAACAAATTACTCATAAATAAGATGTCATTTCTGACCATGATGTTGGATACACAGGTAGGTGAAGAGCAGTGAGTTTGATTAATCTCTAAAAGAAATAAAACACGTTACCCTTCTCCTCTATACTAAATGTTCATCATTCTGACGATGAATTGCCTCTTTTATTGTGTAGATTTTTAGTCAAGCCTTAAGTCAAAGTGTTTTAGCAGAAAGCAGGAAGAAGCTCCAGAGAAGTCCCTTCACAGTTCTTATATTCTGTTGCTTCCCTTCCACATATTTTACATTTGTTGAGATTGTTTTTTTGTTTTCTTAAATCTTAACCCTGTAATGCCAGATGTATCATACTTGATATATGAATCTCTGGGACTTCTGCACCACCTCCATAATAATAATAATAATAATAATAATAATAATAATAATAATAATAATAATAATAATAATAATAATAATAATAATAGTAAAAAACTATATAATTAAAAATTAAATTAATAAGTAGTAAATCAATAAAATTTCTAAATGTATTCAGAATGATACAAAAATATATTGTTCAGGACCAATTACAAAAAAAATGGGGGTGTTTTAAATTTCAATATATAATATAAACTTAAAAAATATTTTCTGTATATTATTTGATATGTCAGTCTGTAAAGGGTTAACCCTCATATCTACTTCATTGCGCAGGGTTTTTTGTATGACTTAGTGCACTTTGTTTTCTCACATTTAGAAAACTTGTCTTTATAAGGTATGTTTGCTCGGGGTCTAAAAATAAATACTGCAGATGACTCAGGAACAACTCCTTTTGGGAAATAAAACGGCAGCGCTGGGGGATAATTTGTGACTGGTTCATTCTCAATAAAGTTGCAGTGTGATTCTGTACCACTGTTTACAGAACCTTAGTGAATTACAATAAAACAAGTAGACGACTAACTGTAATACGGAAACAGTCTTGCTTCAGGTAGGGTTAACATCATTTTTTGAATATTGAAAATAATAATGGTATTTCCATGTGCAGCTTTTGGCTTGCTTTCCTCTCCTGCTTCTACCTCTCTTGTCACATACTATTAGGGAACTTATCAGGCAGCAAGGCTAGCTGGCGCATCACACTGAACTCGCAGAGACATGGACGTGACCCTCTGAATGAGCCGTCTCACTGAAAAAGAGTTTAGTTAGTGGAGCAAATAAAGGTGGCCTTGTCACCCATGAAGCCTCTGTATTTGTCCCTGGACTTCAGAGGCCTGGTAGTCTGGCACATACAGATACTGTGTGCGTCAGTATCTGTGCGGCACTCATTTACAATGAACCCATTCATCTAAAGCTGCGGTATCGCGAGGATCAAGGTCCAGAATACCCAAGACAGATAGTGGTGTTGGATGAATCAATACAAATCGTATTCCATATTTATGTTTAGAATAATTTACATACAACTAATGAATAGTAATATCTGATTCATTATGCATCGCTACAAGTTCACTAAAATCAATGCAGAAACCGATTATCACTGATAGGGCATGCTTTCTTCCTTGTTTCCTTCTTCCTTAAGAACTCTTGGTATTGATAGGTACTTTGTTCAAGACATTTCCCGCACAATAAAACATCAATAAAGCACCTCTTCCCAAAGTAACAACTGGGTACTTCTCATTGTTAATTTCACTTTCTCTTTTCCCTTTTCCCTGGTACTTACGTCTCTTCTCACTGATGTGCAGCAGGCTAGCAGTGTGGCCCGACAGGCAGCCCTCCTCCTCCCCTGCAGGGTGTTGGAACAGCTCCTTGGACAGGTCGCCTGAGCTGGACGGCTTCAGCAGCTTCTGGATGTCTTTATTGGGCTCTGTCATCACACAAGGATCCCAAAAGCAGAGAGTGAAAACATTTGATTAAAAAAAAAGAAAACTGTTGATCTTTTGACATATACCATCTCAGAATAACAACATTAGGTATAATACTTTACTGCTCTGCAAACGTATCACACAGATTCAGAGAGGACCACATATTTGTTGGGGTAATAAAAGGTGAAGAGAAAATACTGGGAATTCCAATAAAACTCAGCTATTGCTCCTGGATTTTAATAGTTATGTTCAGTGGAAACTTAATGCATTGTGTGTTTTCAACTCAGCCAGCAGCCAGTCATAATCCACTCAACAAAATTTTGTCCTTAAGTATCTCGATAGATCTTCCTGAAGGAGTCTATAATATCAGTACTACATGTATTTGAATCGATGAGTAAAATATGAACCTGAATAAATTCTAGAGGAAAACACAACAAATAAGAATCTTTCTGTAAAGACGTACTGCATTGTACAGCAACACAATCACACTTTGTGGTGGGTGTGAAAATACAGCCTGGTTGATTGTTATTTTGTTTCCAAATGGCAAAAGTAAGAGAGTAAAAGGACTTTTAAAGTTTGGGTCATTGCTGGAGAATAGATGACTGGTAGCCCAATCACTTTGCTATACAGAAACTCTCACGCTAAATGAATCTGGAGCCAAAGATCCTAATAGCCACTCTTCATAACAACAGAGCTGGCTGTAAAATTTCTGATAAATTATCTTGGATCAGCAAACAAAACCAACAGTCATTCACCGATGTTCCCACTCTTCTCCATATAATTTTGTTGACACTAGGCTGGTAATTGCTCTTTCTGCGTCACATACTTCGTTTCTCTGATTGGTCATATGTCTACCAGTGGCATCCAGAGACAGTTTCTCCTCCACCCACCAGTACTGGCCTCTGGAAATCAAAGTTGAATGCAGCGGAGCGAGACTGAGGAAAAGAAGCCTGGCCAGGCTGAGTGGGAGGAGCCTCAGTCTCATAAATCTGTATTTTGACTAAAAGTATCCTCTAATTTTAGTTTAGTTTTCTCTTAAGTAACTAAGAAGATTATTTGAAATTGTGGTTACTGCATCTCTAATTTGGTTAAAAGTCCTCTGAGATTTCAGTAACTGAGTCTGCAGAACAAACACACACAAAAGACAAAGTAAGAGTGGAAAGGACCAAGAAAACACTTTAGTCTTAGTCATAGGAAATCTGGCACTGTGCCACCTGTACCTACAGACTTGTGCAGAGGGTTTTTCTGTGCTCTAGAATCAAACAGCTGTGGACTCATTTGAAAATGACATTATTTCTGTGATCCACTCCTTTGCTCTCCTCCCCACCCCTCTTTCCCCTCTTTTACTCTCCTCCTCATGCAACTTCTGCGTGTGGTTGTGGTCTTTTGGCATCAGATGAACTCAACACAAATAGCAAGGGGCCTCTACTATGAAGCAAGATTACTGCAGTTTCTTATCAAGCCAACTTCAGGGTCAACTCTGGGTTTTCAGTGTGCTAAAGCTGCTCCACTTTTGAATAAGGTGCTAAGTGTGCCAACCTAATCTTCTCTGGAGCATGTTTAATTATGAACAAGAGAGCTTAACATCTGAAAGCTTTGTCTCCCAACCAATTAGTTCTTGTAGTATATAAATATGGCTTTTAGAGATGATAACTCGGTAAAAGTATAGTAGCCTAAAAAAGAAACTGATTACCCTATACAGGCACTGCTTTCAAAGATTCAGAACCATGATAAGTAATTTTCTTAACTGAAATAAACCCCAAAATAATATAAATTTTAGATGGCATTACAAATGCACAGAACAAAAATAAAAACTATTCTTACAATTATTTATCATTAATTACATTTTTCATTTTTTTGTCTTGTTTATTTCATTTGTTGGACTTTGCTCACTATGATCCTGACATATCCACAACAAGAATGAGTGGAAAATCTTGTAGCAACAAGTGACATGCCAACCCTGAACTTTGGCAAGCTTTCAAGACTTGCATGTTTGCAAAAAGAGTGCGACAAAATAACAACTGAAAATCATCTGAAAACCTTTGGTTACATTATCCATCTTTGTTTATATTATCCATTTTTGGTTGCACTAGTGGTGACATTTCATAGTAAAAGTATAGTAATGCGCTGGTGCTGATGGGCTGAAATTCAGGAATGGATGAATATTAACCAATGAAATGAAGCTGAGCACTCGAAATCCAGAAGAGCAACTCCACCTCAGCTGTCTGTCAGAAGTCAACACAGCATCACCAGGCTGACACTCACTCTGAGAAATAGGGATCAGTTTCATTGGCTTTATAAACCTATGGAAGTAAGTGTTAACATGATGAAACATTACTTTACCAACAGAGTTGCTTCCCTTCAGGATTACAAAGGACACAAGGACACAAGGAGCTGCTGAGCTATTAATCATGTGAACTGTGTGCTGTGGCCTTTTCAGCTAACAGATCTCAGCCTAGTGGAACATATAAGAAATGTAGATGAAACCGTTGGCGGTATTCTCCAACAGAATCACCAAGTAACCTAAGGAGGAAATATATTTTAGAAGAATGTTACTACCAACACATTGAAGCTGTTCTGGTGGTACATGGAGGCCCAGCATTAAACAAAAGCACTTAATGTTGGTTTTTCCTTTATAATCTGTCATCCATCTAAAGACTGTGGTAAACATTTTATCTGAGTACAACTGCGTGACAGGAGTTTGGCTCATATTATCTTGGGCGGATGTCAAATTTGCATCTACACAGTTGTTATTTCACACCCTCTAATAAAGTCAAGGGAAAAATATCTCAGATATCGTTTTGAAATATTTTACACAGGCAATTAACAAAAGTCTGAAAATAGAAAGTCCTGAAAATAGCATGTCTTCTCTTTTAGGACTGCATACAAACTCTAAGTTGGTTAAGCTTGATCAAGGTTAAATGATCAACTGTTTGACTCAGCTGAACACAGATTGTGGCATGGCAGGTAAGAACAGGTGCACAGAACTGCTGCACAGTCAATGAGGAGTGACAGAGGACTTTAGCCAACAGTACAGCTGCATAAATGGTACTATTATATCCAAAGTAGAAAAAAAATCCTAGAAACACAGTGTAAAACTGTCTAGTAGAGATTACAGCTTTTATTACATATTGAAGTTGTTTATTGTGCAGAATTGCTGCAGTGTCGTGTGGGAGGATAGCAGCTTTCTGGTGGGCCTCACCAGATGGCCGGTGTCATTTCGACTTGCAGCTTGGTCCTAAATTATTTTAGTCCTGTAACACAAATGAATAGTGAGTCACAGCCGAGTTGAAAGCAGAGATGGACAGATCCTGATTTTACCTGAGAGACTTGTGGACTATTGATTAGTTTTTCCAGTGAAGACCCACACAACCTGAAAGACTATAGCTTTATCTCTGCTGTTACATTTAAAATGTTTGTTCAATACTGAGACCAGCAGGGACGATTGCCATTTCTACTGCTGTCTTCTTCCACCCATCATGCATTAGGTTTAGGAGTTGCAGTACATTCACAAAATCATTCGCCAGGTCTTCATCCTTTGTTTGAGTTACACTGTAAAGTTTAAAGGACACACCATGTTGTTCGTGTCTTCGTACATACTTGTGTAATTGCTTTAAGAGAAGATGATTTAGGGTCTTGTGTTTTAAGTCTATCACAGACAGCAAAAGTTTTTAAGGTCACATTATCACCTACAAATGACAAGGGAAGTTGAAGCAGATGCCTGGTTCAGCCACCACCTGCTGAAGTGTCTGTGAAGGCACCAGAGCAAATGATAAGAGTATGAGTTTCTGACACAGCTGGCCATCACGCATGTGTCCTTTACACTCGCACTTTTCAGCATGTTTGACCCCTGTTTAATCGTTGATAGATGGAGGTGGATGTGCAGACAGGGAAAGGGGGAGTGACGATGAAGGTGATGTACTGTGTGGTATTTCCAGGAGCTGAATTGAATTTAGAGACTCAGGATGATAAATCAATTGCTGTTTAACATTTTAACACAGGCAGGAAAAATGAACATACCCCTAACCCCCATTTTCACCAACCCCAGTCCTACCGAGCTCTCAGGTCACTGGATGGGAAGTTTTCCTCACACCCACAGCCAGGGAGTGTTTAGACTCAACTTAATATGCATTATATTTTGGACTGTGAGCTGAAGCTGGAGAACCTGAAGAACATCCATACGAGCATGAGGAGAGCATGCAAGCTTCACACAGAAAGGCTAAAATTCAAACCAGGAATCTTCCTCCTGTGAGGTGACAGTGCAAACCTTTTTATTTGTTTCTAAATATAGAACTGTGATAAGCTGAAAAAGAAACAACAACAAAAGGAAGATGATATGATTAAAAATAAAGGTGAAGGATCTAACATCAGTGGTCAATGTAGCATCCATTATATCACTTATGATATGATCATATTACCATATACGTGGTAATAACACAACAACCATATGTAACTGTGTCAAACATTGTCCTTATTATCATCATGAAAACACCTTAGATATATATATTTACAAATGAAACTCAAAATTTTTGTATACAGAAAACAATGGCAACATTAACACAGTTTTCATTGTTTGAGTGTATCGTTTTTGTAGAATTAATTCTAATCTTTATATGCAGTATTAGGTATCTTTTCAATTATGTCTGTCTCTTCAAAATGACCATTTATTCACAAATGTTAAAATGTCTGCCACAGTACATATGCTGACATCCAGACGCCAGACTCTTTGACCCACTTCTGTGACAAATTGTAATAATGATGTTTACCATAATTGAGTTTCCCTTTAATGGCAAACATTTAGACCAATTTGTCAATGGGGGAGGATCATTTTGTCTGTCAGCATTAAAGGAACCTGCTGGGCTACTTTAAGCAAACAAAGACAAAATTAAAAAAAAACAAAACAAAACAGAAGGATAAAAAAAATCTTCCATTAAAATGAAAGAGAAAAAAGAGTGCGCGCCTGCTGAAACTGCAACTTTGTATGTCTGCAGGGACCTTGTAAGAGTCATGTCACGTCACGTCATTAAATTTATATGCTTCAATTTATCAGATATGATGTTTAATGACTTAAATCGACATTTCATTAAAGATCAGATATCATTATGATGTAATCTAGACAGACACAGGAGCAATATCATCCATTTAAATGATGAAATGGGTCAAAACTGTCTTTAAAGCAGTTTTGAATTGCCACACCACAGGCTTTTGTTTGTTTGTTTGTTTTTGGGAGGGAGGGGGCATTAACACAAATGCCACTCTATTGTTCTATAGTTTGTATTTCTGCTGTCCACCTTGTGCACAACTGACCTCTAGTTTACCACGTGGATGAAATTTTACTGTAAGAATTAAATTAAAATTTGAATCTTGAATGTAGAAATGAACCATTCACAGTTGTATCCCTGCTGAGGAAATAATCACACATAAACTAGTGATGTAGTGCTATATTTAAATATGTCACATCTGATTGATTGACACTTCACAAGAGTTGTTTATAAGAAAAAAATCAGACATATTATGGCCCAACAATTCAGGAGGTATGAGACAAGCAGCAATAACAATGCCCAAAGCTGTGACACAAGGGAAAAAGAAAAGACAGAAAATGGCTCTTACCTGGGCTCCCTGCCCCTCCCTGTGCCTCCATGCAGCTCAGCCGGGAGTTCTGCTGGTCACCACACCAGCATCGGAGAGCGGAGGAGACAAATGGGGAGGAAAGGCAAGGGGAATGTGTGCAAGTGAGAGAGTCAGGGGGAGGGGGGTGGAGGTGGGTGGACACAGACAGACCAAAGCTCTTAAGTGACTCTGCTCCTCCTTCTTTTCTTGTCTGCTGTTGTTTGCAAATGTCCCGAACAGGTGATGCGGGCTTGTCTTGCGGCACCGTCCACCTGTCCTGTCCTGCAATCAGAGCTGCCCTGTCTCACAGAGGGAGACCTCCACAGACAGGGGGGTGTGGGAATGGCGAGATCGCAGCAAATTTCTGCACCACTTGCAGCATTGTGTGGCTTGGCTTGGTATGTTCAGAATACACAGAGAGAGGTCCAGGGTAAAGAGGGAGAGAAAGAAAAGCAGGGAGGGAGGGAGGGCTGAGCTGGCTGCCTGCCCAGACTAAAAGAGAGAGAGAGAGAGAGGGGAGGTGTCAGGGAGGGCTATGGACCACTGGAAGTGTGTGTGTGTGTGTGTAGAAGGGTGGTGAATGTGTGTTCTGTTGTGTGTGAATGAGCGTCCACATGAGTGTGGGATTAAAATTGTGTATAAACTTGAAAATTGGCTGTTAAATCTGAAATTCATGTCAAAGATGCACAACACAGGCATGGTGCTGAGATGGAGGCAGGGCATATTTTTTAAAAAGTCAGGGCATTCAAACATATACTGTCTGTGATGTCAGCACGATTCCCAAAGCTCCAGATGAGCAGGAAATGGTGCCTCCTCTGTCCTCTGAGGGAATACGCTGGCAGAGCTCGCCCTCTAGTGGCAGGATGTGGTGTCTTCAGGTAGTTCAGTACTCATCAGCAGCAGCGTGTGCCCTCTTCTCCATCTACTTCTGTGACCCAGGGAACTATTCACGAAGACAACAGTCATTTAGGCCTCTCTGAAAAGACTCAATATGAGAACAATTAGGAAGGATTAGAGGAAGCAGTGTTATTGACTTCTTGAAACAAAATCTTGTGTCTGAGTACAGAGTAAAAAGACAAATGTACACAGTCGTCCCCTGAAAACCAGAATGAGCCACATCAAATTCTGTCAATCACTAGTCTAACTAGAATTATTTAAGTGATATATCTATAAGCCAAAATAATCATTTAAAAAACAAACTTAAATACATGTGATAGTAAAGCAGGTCAAACTTCATATTCAAGATCTCCACTCCTGGTCTACAAGATAAGAGTGTTCAGCAAGTAAACTGCTCTAGATGTCAGGACAGGTTTTCTTTTGGACATTTCTCAGAGAGCACTGCAAGAGAATTTTGTTTACTTGTCTTGAAAATGTGTTTTTGTCTCTTCCACACCAAGATTTTTTTTTTTTTTTTTGTGGCATGAGCTGAAACTTTTGAATCAACTGGTAAAGGCTTTAAGTAATAAAAACCATGGTCCCCAAAGGACAAATTCTGCTGAGTTTCGAGTTCTCTGAGTTATGCCCTATTACTACCATGACGTTAACATTAGTGGCTTTAATTAGCAGGGGTTACAGACGCACAACCTCTGCCTTTTCATCTTGTACCATTGTCAAGTCATTATTTTAATTTGCCCAGTGTTTTGGTTTACGATCAAACTGATGCCAGAGCAATACCTCCACCTCTTTGTCATTCATTTCCCTCCAAGTAGGTCTTGTTAAGCTTTGAGGTGTTTCAGCTCATTATACCACTGCAGTTTAGATCCTACTCAGACCATGTAGGCCAGAGTATGCGTGTCTTTGCAGAATGGTAAGCTGCTTGTCTTTGATCAGCATAGTTATTTAGTGCAGGTGCTCAGCTAACCAGTTAGAAGAAAATGCTTTCGGATATTTAAAATTCTCAACATATTTCATTGTGGCAGTGACACACTGTCTTTTTCATCCAATCTATCACCACATTTTGTAATGTTATATATATATATATATATATAACATTTTATATATATATATATATATATACATACACACACACATATGCATGAGGGTAATAATACTGGGAGCAGAAACGCAGGAACATGACAGGCTGCGTGAACAGATGGACTACAAACACTGGCTGAGAACTAATTGGATAACAAGGGACAGGTGAAAACAATGTGGGTAGGAAGACTGAGGAAGCAAAACTTCAAATGACACAGAGGGAGACAGTAATTACTGAGAAATAAGACAGTGAGCAGCCAAACGCAAAACAGGAGCTTAATTATGGAATTAAGCACAAAGAATCAAGGCTAAAATTTCACCAAAGTCAGAAATCTAACAGAAACAAGACAAACACTGAAACCTGGATGAAGTACAAACGAGCACAAAAACAGAACCAAAACCACAGATCATGACACTGTTACTACAATGAGTCTTTAACTGGAATCCATCAGTTTTGTTGAGACAGCGGTCTTCTTATGTTCTAGTATTTTTTCAGTCTGCATCAGTGTGTTTTGGATGCAAATTAAGAGGTTTCCTAATTCATGTTTAATTCTAAAGTGCCATATACTGACTCTTCAAATGCTGACCTGGAGAAAACGCAAAACAGTAAGACTTGTCACACTTTAATTAGTTTCACAAGCAAAATTACGGAGGTACAAGTATATTTACAAGTAAGCCATTGCTTATTTCAACAAGCTTCTGATACACAAACCAAATCTAAATGAAGGTGACCTGAATGTCTCATTAATTAGAAAGTACAGTCTGGGGGATCCCAGATTATTTTACAAGAGAGAAATATAATTATTGAAAAGAAGAGATGAAGCTGAACCAAGAACTTCCATATAAAATGTTGAACTACTGTTAGCAAAGTCATCATCTTAAATGAGCACAATCACTAAATTTATGAAGACACTTGTTCATGAATACGTGTTCGAATGAATATCTACAGCAGGTACAAAGCTATTTCTGTGACTGTTTTCAATACTACAGTTATCAGTATTATGTCAAAATTACATCACAGTCATAAGTCACCTTTTACAGATAATCTTAGCAATAAATTCAATTTAAGTCCAAATACTACCATCAACTATAGAGCATCCATGAGGTGTATGAAAAGGGTCCTTTAAGAATTTGTTTTCCATTAAAGGATTCAGGCAGTAAAAGTTGTTTTAAATACTAACTACAGTGAAGTTGGAGGAGCGAAGCTTGAAGTAGAGACAAAAATGTTTATGTTCATTGTGAATGAATAAACTTTAGAAATATATTTTACTTATAAAACTTCCAAAGATGAAATTGCAGTCTTTTGCCAAAGGCAACATGTTGTGACATTTGAGTTGCTTTACAACTTATTCAAGTACTGTGTTTCTGCTCCAGTTTCATTTGTCAAAAAAACCACACATGTGAGCTACATTACTGAACACATCTGGTCTAGGAGTTTTTAAACTGTATCTTATAAATGCAATAATTCAATATGAGTGTATTTGTTGGGAGCGTTATTGCAGCCTTAAAGTAATCCAGCTTTTGCTGCTTTCACTACATGTAGTCAGCTGTGAAACATAGAAAACAACATTTTTATAATGTACTTTTATCATTAACTTTTTCATTGTGTGTGTGTCTGTGTGTGTGGTTTGTTTTCCAGCATCAAAACAGATATTTTGGCTGTTATTGCATCCCCAAACTATCTGATCATCAACAGTCCAATGTGAATGACTCTTCAGTGATTGAATTGTGTGTGTGTGTTTTAATGTATTTATCTTACCTCTTGCACAGACCTTTGCATGTATAAATATATATTTTGCTTTTTCTTTCTTTTTTTTTTTATTAATCAAACTGTCATCTCTGCCAACAACTTGTCAGTTGTTGCAGTCTCAGTCAAGACAACAGCTGCCATGAAGGGTCCACAATGACACCTTGGTCTTATTGTACTGGTTTGTCCTCTGCAGCAGATCATTATTTGGTCTCCAATTCATAAAAGCAACTGTGCATTCTGAAGTCCTGCAAACTCACTTGGAAGAGCGCCTAAGTTATTTGCATGAGCCCATCCCATCCTGTGTTTACCCTACCAGTTCATTCTCTATAATACCACTCCTTACTGGCTGTGCAGCTCTGTATGCAATAAATGAAAAAAAAACCAACTTGCTTGTACATCTAAGTGGTAGAGCAATATTTTAATTTGTGCACTGTTCACTTGTTCTGAGTAAATTGGGTTTGCATGATAATGCTTACCATTTCAAAGTGTAGTAACCACAACAGGAAAAAGGCTTTATTATCCCTTCATGTTCTGTTTTGTTTCTCTTTTTATAGTCAAACTTTTGTCTGTATGTCTTCTTAACATTTTTCATTAAAATAAAAAAAAAGAATCGTTGGAGGGTACGATAGAAAAAATAGTTTATATACGTGGAAAAGAAACATTGTGTGGTTGAAAAAAGAGACAAATATCTGAAACTACAGTGAAGCTATATTACAAGTTGTCTGGAAGCCACCTTCGCGTTTTGTTGAGAATGTCCTTCTGCGTTTCCGTAGCAGCCATAAACATTGACAAGCAGCTGTTGTTTCGTGTTACTGCTCACGTGGAGGGCTTTGCAGAGTCACGTTTGGCAGAAAAACAGACAATTTCTATCATTAATACCACAATGGAGCCTATCATAAAAATAAATCCAGGTAGGGTACATGTCCGTGGAGTTCGTTTTATCGTTAAAAGTCAGTGACAACTCGCTGCTGAAGCGTTTTTTCCCTCTGAATGTTGTAAACGTTGGCTTCACATTTCATGAATCTCGTTTCTTCTGTCTCCAGGAGCCACGAAGTGGGACATCCGTAAGAAAGTTTGGGACTACATAGAAGAAAATAACCTGGCCAACTTCCCAAGGCCTGTTCACAACAGAATCCCAAACTTTAAGGCAAGTTAAAGAAAGTCATCCGCCGTCAGTCAGAACCAACACTGTTGCTCTTCGGGTTTTAACACCTAATTCTACCACGTGATGAAGTTTTGAACTTCTGAAAACGTTTTTTGTCCCGCTTTTTGCGTTGACGGTGGTATTTCTCCAAACATGGCGATGATTTAATGTTTAGCGTCACTGGGGGTCCTTATTTTTAAGGGTCACTAAAAATAATGTTGAACAGCTGTTGACCAAGTTATTTTCAAGAGAGATGCTCATCCCATACGGAGAAGTATGTTAACATACCAAGTGCACCCAATCAGATAGGCTGTGTCAGATAATTGCTTTTGAGGGGCATGTTTATTATCTTTAAAGTTATGAAAAAATAATTAGTAAAAAATAAAAATGACTGAATCACTGAAATATACATTTTAAAACCCTTATCAAAATTATCAGATTTTTTTGGCTGTGTTTGTCTTTCTTACTATAGTATTACATTTTGCACAGTACAGATTATACTATATTATTACATATATGTGTTTATGTACAAAAAAAAGGTCAACATAAATTTTAGGGATGAAAGAAGCTGTACAGGTGAAATAATCACTATATTTCTGAAACATTTGACTGATGTTCTTTAAATTTGACTGAGTAATGGTTGTCCTCTGCATGCATCCATTGTGTTTCTGTTCATGTTTGCCCACTGGCCAGGGTGCAATTCAAGCATGCAACAGGCTGGCTGAGCTGCAGGAGTTCAGGTCCAGCCAGACAGTCAAAGTAAACCCAGACAGACCCCAGCAACAGGCACGCTTTGTCACTCTGGAAGTAAGTTGCCTTGAAAGGCTTTTTATTTTTTGAAATTCTGTTCTTTCCTCTTTAGGGGGCTTTTGCAGCCTGCTCCAAAGTGGCGGAGTTGCAAGTGTTCACACAGACAGCTGAGGTGAAGGTGGATCCTGACAAACCTCTGGAAGGTGCCCGGCTGGCAGTGCTGGAGGTAGCACTGAAAGCAGAGTTTCTGACTTTTTCTTGAATATTTTGTAAGAATTTCAAATTAAGATACATGATACAATATGAGTATTGGAAATTATAAATCTTCACAAGACATTCTCACTTTCACTGCAGTGGCTTTGCAGGCACACCACCAGTTTGCATCTGCTTAGTTTGAATCTGTTTATTTCATTTTTTAAATTTTGAGTTTCAGTGTATGTGGTTCAGTTTAAACCTCTAGTCATGTTAAACAATTCAGACATTTTACAGTAGTTCCTCTTTTCTTCCATCCTTATCTTCATAGGCTCGGAAAACTTTACTTGTTCCAACTCCTCGTCTTCGCACCGGTCTTTTCAATAAAATCACTCCTCCCCAGGGGGCCAGCAAAGAACAGCTGCGCATATGCTCCTCCTCACAGGTTTGAATCTGTTCATTTCAACTGATGTTCACCTGGAAGCATCATCCTGAATTTTGTTTTGTGAACTTCAGACAGTTATTTATTCTCTTTACTGTCCTCTGGATCTCCTTCAGGGTGTGAAGGACTTCAGTGTTCCTGTTGGCTTGGATGCAAAGGTGAAGGTGGACCTGGTGGTGGTTGGCTCTGTGGCGGTGTCAGAGAAAGGTTGTTGGCTCCAACATTTCACTACCTGACCATAATAGTTCAGTTTAAGAATGGTAGTATAGATATTTATCAAATGTACCTCACTGACAGCTAGTTTGATATAAACATATTACTAACAATAATTTTTTTGTTTATTGAGCTTTATGAAGTTTTATAAATAAGGCAGTACTTTGAGTTCTAGACGAGTTTTACTACACCAGTAGGAAAACCCATTAAAAATAATATAGACCAGATAGTAAAGCTTTCATCCTCCTTAAGCAGCAGTTAAAGCAGCATGTGTGGCCTCTGCTTTTATTTATCTCTGAGCATCAAAATCAGCAGATTGCTATTTCTTCCACCTCCCAGAATAATTAACGCCACACTGTAAAAGAGCAGTTACTCTGTCCTTAGTCTGTTATTAGACACAGACTTTGTTAAATCACAACATGGAGGATTTGAAATGATATCCTGTGGGGATTCTTTATTGCATTTTATTACACATAAAAGGGGCTGAAAACATCTCACAAAGCTCTTGTTCGATAAATTGTGTGCATCACTGCATGTCTCTTACCCAACTGAGGCACCATCATGCACCCTGTCAGGGAGATTTGAAGAGTAACAGAAGTGAACAGGGGGAAGTTTCTCCATATGGGATCTGTGTCCTCTATATATTTGATCAGAATTCCTAATGTACACTTATTCCTATTTTCAAACTGAGACATGCTTACCGCAACGGATGCATTATTTTATACTTCTCATAAAAATCTGTCCCAGTGGGCATTCCTGTTTTTTATCAGACTGCTTTCACTGCTTCTATCAATAGAAATTGTCACTACACTTATCCACTGTTCGAAACTCTGTTTTTGTAGTCTAGAAAATACCGCGGGCAAATTTTAGTTTGCTTTCTAGTTATGTCCACCTACCATTCATTGAATATGCCCCCAAATCTTGGAGAGCCAATCAAAGTAGTCTGTCCTTGTAGAGAGAGTCTCTGGGCGGGTTTAACATGACGACAGATCAGCGATGTAAACGATGTAGATGACTGCCGCTGAGGATTAACGGGTGTCTGAATCAGCTAATCGAAAATTGAATAGAAGACGGCACTCAAATCATTGCTTTGCAAGGTAGATGTATTCACTATTTTCCTGACAGGGAGACAACCCATATGGATCAGGTGGCCATATGGGTCGTTTTCAGACCCTACATCTTTCTAGATGTGGCTCTGATCTATTAGTGCCCAGTTTTTGCACTGTCATAAAAATACAGAATTTTATGCAAATGCTGTTGACTTGTGATCACATCATGAAGTTAATTTGCAGCTAAGGAAAAGATGCCTCTCTAAAGATTAAATGTTGTGACATTCTCTACCCACCACATGATATATTTAAAAAAGTCTGATTGCGTCTGTCTCTTCTAGGTTGTCGGGTTGGAAAAGGGGAGGGCTTTGCTGACATGGAGTATGCCATGATGGTCTCAATGGGAGCTGTGAACGAGTCCACTGTGGTAGTTACTGTCGTCCACGATTGCCAGGTTAGTCTTCTTTTGAACTTGTCAGCAACTTGACTAAAATCACCAAATGATGAGCTGACAAATACAACGGCTATGAAATGCTGAAGGATGTTGGAAATAAATTACACGTCTTCTAAAGGTACCATTGTTTAAATTTCAATCAAAATTGATTATTTGTCATTTAAGGTGGTGGATATTCCAGAGGAGCTCATGAGTAGTCACGATCTGACTGTTGACTACATCCTCACACCCACCAGAGTTATTAAAACTAACTGCCAGTTGCCCAAACCAAAAGGAATTATCTGGACTAAGGTAAATGTGGAAACATTTTTCCTTTGTGCTTGTGTCTTGCTCTTTCAAGATCGTAATACATATTTCATTTAAAGGATGTAATAGTGCCTGAAGGTTTAAGGTGCTTCTTTTGAGTGCGGTGTCCCTGGTTTGCATTCAGCCAGTGATTATTGCTGCAGTTCATTCCCCAACTCGACTCCTCCGTTCCCAGTTGTCTCTCTAAAATATATGTAAACCAGTCAATTTTAGTAGAAGCAAATAAAAAATTTGATCCAAGTTTAAACATTGCTTTTATTAATCAAGGCAATCTAATATGGAAAACTAAATGAGGAGTTGGCTGTTTTGTTTTGTTTTTCTGTTTTTTGGGTGGGGTGGGGATAAATGTGAAGGAATGTATTTGCATTTGTCATTAATGTCACACACATAATACCTGAAGTTTCCTGAAAGTAACCTTAAAATATTTGAGAAACTTCTATTGTGCAAATAATACATGAATTAATAGATTATCAAACACTTTACAAGGCAAAATCTTTTTAAAATCCAACTGAACCTCACAGCCATCAATGTTGAAAGTAGTTTAGGTGGACAGTATAGCCTCAGAGTTGTTACACAAAAATCTGGACATTAAAACAAAAGGTCTGATTTGAAAAGCTCAAGTGTTAATTATATTAATCTACAGTATATAATAACGGTATTAATCATGATATTCTGGATGGTGGCTTGTTGTTCATATACCAGGACAATTGGAAAGGATAATCAATTATTTTAATGTTATTTCTCAGATATGTGCTGTGGAAATGGTCCATCATTAACTTTACACAAATCTAACTATTTAAAGATCTTGCTGCACCTTAGTGACCAAGCCATAAGTCAGCAAAATGTATATGGACTATTATACAGGAATTTTAGTTATTTAAACACACTATCATGTTTAAATACTTTTGTCTTTATTTCAGATTGTCAAACTACATTTTTACAAAATGTAGAAAAGAAATAGAACAAAGAAGACCTTGTTTATCTCAAAGACCTACCTGGTGTGCTCCAGGTCACTTGATCTGTAGAGTTTCAGATGTTTTCTGAGTTGGTGAATAAAATCCTTTTATAATCTTTGTTAATATTCATAGTGAGCTTGTGAGGGACCCAAAATGGATCCTCGGCATCTGACAAGATATTTCTCTCTGGCACTCTTAGGTGACACTGCCCCCTAATGGACTTAAACTAAAACTGATCTTCATCAGAAGTCTTAAGATGGCAGGAATTATTTATGCATGTATGTAACTTAATAAATCTCACTGTATTACTTTTTAGATGTTTTTAGTCTTTCAGTCTCTCTGTGGTTTTTCTATACGACACACACACTCTGCTTATTATGTGGATAATGAGTGCAAGTATATCTAAAAAAAAAAAAAAAAACAGTCTTCCATCTTGTGTTTAAATTAGGGTCTTGACCTCAAAGTGTCTCTGACTTCTTGACGCTGGCAGTGACTCATCACGTGAATTTCCTCCTGATCGTGTCTTTAATTAGACATGATGAGGGTATTATTCTTGTCATGAGGACGTATTGTGTGTAACCTCTGGGTTCCTTAAGACGCGCATGCAAGTAAACAGGACCCAGTGACCGCGGCAACAGGAAGGCCGAGTCCGATCATCAAAGGCTGCTTTGCCCAGCTACCTTGGCTATGCAGGGGCAGGGGAAAGACGGGTCAAACAGGCCAGTGTAAAAACAATGGGCTCGTATATCCTTTACAGGACTGGTCGGCATCAAAGGCTGCCAGGACACTTGAAGACCCAACAAATCAAGAAAAGCAGCTATTTTTAACTGTGTAGGAAGTTGCATGTCCTGCTTCTGTAAAAATGATTATTAACTGTGGGCTCTGAGCAGTGTGAACTAACACCAAGTAATTTGTTTTCAGTTGGACCCAGAAAAGCTGGAGAGGATCCCCATCCTAAAGAAGCTGCGTTCTCTGGAGGAACAGGCTGGAAAGGATGTGACACTGGGAGCAGCACCGCCTGCAGCAGACTACGGTCTGCAGAGCGATCAACCAAAAAGGCAACCCAGACGGAGGCCAAGACGAAACGATCAGCAGGAGGTTGAGGGAGAATCCAAACCAGAGAAAAGTGTGCCGGCAGAACAGAAACCCAGACAGCAAGCAGCTAGAGTGAGGAAAGAAAGCAGGGGAGAAAGCAGGCGAGCCAAGGAAGGACAAGTTGATAAAACGGTAAAGGGGAAAAGCAGAGAGACCACAAAGGAGCAGGGTCCAGAGGACAGTGGAGATGAAGCATCGAGTCGGCGTCGGCTCTCTTCAAGCGTAACCACAGTTTACCTCGGAGGGATCCCTGCAGGGCTGCGTGTTAGTGAGCTGAAGACTGCTCTCAGGGAGAGGAAGGCCGCTCCGCTGAGGCTGACTTGGCAGGGAGCTCAGCACAGGGCCTTCCTGGACTACAGTGATCCTCACGCTGCAGACCAGGCCCTGGAGGCACTGCAGGGTCTCTGTCTGAACGATCACAGTCTGCAGGCTGAGCTGGCCAAGAGCCAGCGTGGAGGCAAGAGACCCGGACAGTCCAATAAGAGACAAAGACCGCTCCCAGCACCGAAGTCTCGACTGACACCAGCTGAAGTGAAAAGCAGCACTGCTGAAAAGACTGAGCAGTAAAACAAACAAGAGGGAAAAAAAGAGTTTATTTTAATGCAGATGTAACACTTTTAGTAGTATTGAGTTTGTTTTGTAATTTGAAGTGGACCTCTGTTACATAAACGTCAATGAAATATGTTGCTTGATAAAATATTAAGCAACAAGCAATACAGAAAATGTGAGGAAATCTAATCTAATTGAATCTCAAAGCATTTCCTGAGAGAGCTTTGCATTTGAAACAGAACCTGCATGTGCCTTGATTGACACCAACTGGTCCTGGTGTTCTAGTGGCCTTTCTTTTGTAGTAATCGCACAACACAGTTTTTGGTTTAATACTGTTTGTTATAATTCAAGGGTTGAGTAAGTGACTTTCTATATTCAGTTAATGGTCACCTCCTTGTTTTTAAGACCTGTTACTAAAAACATTTACCTCATCTGTGGACAAAAGAGTAGATTCTTTTTTTTTGTTGTTGTTGCAAATGGCACCACCATGTGGCTAGTTACACAACCTGTATCCTTAGAAAAGTCAGGAGCATGAAGCCGACGACTAAAGTTTGAGCATTCTTCAGTTTTTTGAGTCCATGTAGGCTGATGTTTTCCAAGCCCCCTTGCCTGACATGTTTTAGATTATTCTCCGCTGCAGCGCACCTGATTTAAATAAAAGGATCACCTCATCAGCTTTTTTTATCAAGATCTGAATAAATCTGTTGATGAGCCATTAATATAAGCCAGGTGCATTAGAGCTGTGAAACATCCACATCCACACAAGGCAGCTGCTCAAGGCGCTGCAGTACGCTGATCCAGGCCACTGCTGTTTCTCATCACACAGATTTGTCTCCATGATTTTGGAAACACATTTTTGTCACCATTTTTACAAGTTGTGTTTAACCCTATAAAATTTGATTGACTTTTTATTTTATTTTATTTTATTTTTGCATTGTCAAAATGTGAAATAGATTGACCCAGTTAACAGGTGTGGTGCGTGTAATTTTTAATTTTTTTTATTTTTGGTATCATGTCAACCAAGTTAGACACTGGAACCTATCAGTCCCCATAAGATACACAAATATGGTGGATTTAAAACATCAGATGTTGGCCAAGATTATTTCAACTTGTTTGAACAATTTATCGTTCTACATAAGATGGCGCTCAGTCTTGTAACATTTTCTCTTTGTGTGTTAGTAAAGAACATGAGCTGTAGACATATTGTGTTGCCATAAGCTATACTCCTTGTGCCAGTTTTTCTTTTTTTTTTCTTTTGAGAATTTTTTTGAAAATGTTGGTTATTTGAATAGTAATATTGTTACTATTAGTTATTTTTGGTTGTGTTTGATATGTTGACAACAGTCTACTAAAATGTTTGTACTTTAGTCTTTGTGCCTCTTTAAACAGAACTTTGCTGAATCTTGTTTTTTATCGAAACTAATATTTTACGGGATGACACATTTTCACACTGCACCACGATCACCCTTGGAATAATTTCTATTTTAAAGAGAAGGTAGCTTAATTTTGAATAAACATTTTGCTTTTTTTTTTTTTTTTTTTTTACCACTGATGATATTTTTTAAAAAACGTTCACATGGTGTAAACATATAGTCATGACTTAATTTTCCATCTTTCACTTTCATGTTTTTAAGACATCTATATGTTATAATAATCACCTGGTTATTATCAGATGGTAAAATTGCATAAATACAGTCAGAGCTAAATTCACCTAAAATAGTGCAATATATCAACTGCAGATTAACAACTGAGCTTTATGTGTTACACCTTTTCATTATTTACTAAAAACTAAATCAAAATGCAGATGCTGAGTGCATCATGATTCAGTAATTCTTAGAACCACCTTTAGAAACAAATATTTATTTGGTTTCTCTCATCATTGTGGAAGAATTTTACCCTCTTACTGCAATGGCATTAATTTACTTATGTTAACTTCTAAAATCCTGCCACAGCATCTCAAGGGAATTCAGGTCAGGTTTCATGGGATTATTTCAAATTATTCTGTTGTAGTTTTTCTGGGCTGCGTGGGGTTATGGTCTCCTTTCTTGACCCGGTTTTGTCTAAGCTCCAGCTTGCAGACAGCTCACATTTGACTGTGGAGTACTTTTGTATCCTTGATGCTTCTTGAGGGCTTTCCCTCGGCATCCCTTCCAAACATGCTTGTCCACCCTTGTGAAGTCTTTTTCTTATTCTACTATTATGAACTTAAGCATTTGGCATAAGTGAGGCCTGAAAAATCTGAGATGTATGTCTTCATTTTTTTTTTTTTTTCACTCTCTGACTATTACACTGCCAACATTGGATTTAACATACTGGGATGCCCTCTACTGGGAAAATGTGCCAATATTGTAGATGTTTTCCTCTTGAAAGTGATCTTTCTTATGTGATTGACTCCAAGTTGTTTGGAACTGGCCTTATAATCCTTCCCAGATGGATTGGCAACAACAGTTGCCTCTCTGACGTCACTGTTGTCGTTCTTGGAAATTTATAAACACACCTAAACTGCCAAGACTTCTGCTCTGATAGAAATGTTCACAATTGCCGATAATCGATCAAGTATATCTAGCTACACCTAGGTGCTTAATTTCTTTAGAAGTGGTTGGGTCGGTTTTTTGACATACTGCTTCTGCATTTTTTTCTTTAGATTTTGTTTCATAAAGGCACAGTGTAATTTGGGATGTTTTGTTGTTCATCTTAAGTTATAGTCTCCTAAATACAATATGTAGTCAAGATATTACGATAATTGTGTCCTATTGCATCATATTTCTATTTCACATACTGCAATTCAGCAAAGTCAACTTAAACTTTGATTGGAGCAACAGAGCATGGTCTTGGAACAAATGTTTAGATATGTTTTCTTAATGAATCACTCCATTCAGGAAGGCAAAAAAAAAAAAAAAGCAGCTCTGCTGTATTGAAACTGGGAATGTCTGCTTTAACTTTGGCTTTCAGAATGTAAAAGAGGTAAGTATTGATTTCTGTGACAAAAATGAAAAGATTACACACACAAGCCTGTTATGAAGACTTTCCCAATAAACTGCCTAACCTGTCCTTTTGTTTTTCAGCAGTTTTCTTTGTCTTTGCACAGAAATGATCTAACAAACATGTCACTCGGTTATGAGAAATAGTTTCTTTTTTTTTTTTTTTCCACTGAAGTTCTGCTTGTACTGAGACACAGACCCAGAGTGTGTCTGTCTGCACGGTGCAGGCCTCGGGCTTTTTATGGAGCTGTCATCCAGGCCTGGCCTGGGAACAGCTGTGGAGCTCCATCTCTCTGCTGAGTCCTGCCAGAGCGCTGAACCTCAGCAGATGTCACCAGTTTAATGTGCGTTTCCACCGCTGTTAAGCTCGCTCACCCTGGGCTTGATGGCATTTTACTGGGGTTCAGTCAGTGGTCATGTAGAGAGATTTAAGAGCAACACAACAGTCAAAATGAAACAGTTTGGATGTGTGTTCTTTTGTAAGGACACATAAATGTAAAATAAATTCAGTAGGACATCTTCACTGATGAGTCCACTCATTGATCTAAATTTTGAGAACTGTGCATCAGAGTACTTGGTAGGGAGAGAGTCTGACTTATAGGAGCCCCTGCTGTTTTAGCTTCCCACATGAACAAAATCTAAATCTTTGCTGCTGTTAAAATTTGATAATTAAAACAACTCGTGGTAAAAATGGCTGGTACAATTCACATACAGTAAAGAAACAAACAAAATAATAATTATAGAGTTTTGTCCTTTGTGATAATTGCAGCATCTTATTTTTGTGACTGTCAAACAAGATAAATTGTTTAAACGCAGGGCTGTTCTTCTTTTCTTAGTGCGTTTTTTAAGAAATAGATTTGAAACTTTTATGCATTTTGTTGAACACTATTGATTGAATACAAAATATGTGTTAACTTTAATCATTACCATTTATTATATTCCTCTGAGGTATTCACCAAGAATGACATGATAAATATTTGATTTATGTCTAAATATCTGTACACTCTTGACTCAGGCAAAAATTTCAAACACTGCATCTTAAACCAATTAATCGATTTTTTTTTTTGTAAAAAAATCTAATACCATTTTACAATATCAGAGGGTCTGAACTCCGTCACGTGATTACAACACAGATATCACGATGACGTTTGTGTAACAGTTTCGTGCTGGACCACATTCATACTGGGCTTTAAACCAATTAAACTGAACCACAACTGTAGGAAAACCGACTAATCATAACTATATAATTTAGAGAACAATCTATGTCACTGTTGTTAGAATAAAATTCAATGCCAATTACTTTCTTTAACAGTCAGTGGAGTTGATTGGTTCATAAAAGTTTTTTTTTTTTTTAAAGTTTTCTTTTAATTTTTTTTCCAGCAACCCACTCTCTTTCCTATAAGAAAAAAAAAGCCAGAGATTTGCCTTATGAAATCAATATGTCTCAGTCTTATGGATTCATGGGCTAAACAACCCGGCGGATATATTTTATTTATTAAAAATGATTTGCTGTAACATAACCTAAACGTTAGCCCTCACTGGTGGACCCTCGCTAATTTTCCTACCAATACATAGTAAATATACAGTGCTGAAGGTAATGGTCTATACATCTGACACAAACGCCACAGTGCTTACAATATATTCTCAATTTCATTTTAAAACAACTGACAAATATTGCCAATAAAGCATGTAACTCCTTGGCCAATTCGCCTGAAATTAAAATATAGGCCTAGGGAATAAATTAAAAAAAAAAAAAGTTGCGCTTACAGGCTATTTAAAAAGTGCCATCTTATTTTTACAAACTATACAGTATATGGACGGACAGTATACAGGCCTATGTAATGTCCATTAATCATTTCAGCGACGTTGGTAAAGTTAGTCCAACAGAAGAACTATACGTTTTTTTTTTGTTTCTTTTTTTAATACATAAATGAAGGTAAAACTTTTAAACGGAGAAAACTGAAATGTGCTTTTTTTTTCCTTTTTCCTTTTTTTTTTAACAACATGAATAAACATGAACACGAGTGTGAAGTGGTTGTCATCTGCTCTGCAGGATTAAGTACCAAATGGTTTCCTCTACGCCCGCTCTCTTACTCCCGCTGGTCAACGATGATGATGATGATGATGATGATGATGGCACGAAAAAAGTTTTTTTAAAGTACTATATATTATTATTATAATGTGGTTGCTTTGTAACTGTCCCGTCTCCGTGCCTTTTGTCGCTGCGTAAAATAGTACAGAGGAGTAGTCCCGGTCCACTTGAAGCAGTGAGCGCTCTCCAGGGCTCCCACACGCCCTCGTGTCCCTCAGTGGTAATTTGTTGCGAAATCAGTTCGTGCTGCCGCCTGGTTCCGCTCAGTCAGACACCGTCCTGCATCTGGTCTGCAGACTGTCCGCAGAGGGCACTGATCACGTCACATCACGCAGGGCTTGATGTCCTGGTAGGAGACCTGCTGGTGGTGGTAGTAGGAGCCGCTGCCCGGCGAGTGCATGGCTGAGGACGTCATGGCGTTGAACGAGAACACGAACTCCTTCCTGTCGCACATGCTGGGGGACTGGGAATGGTACCGAGGAATACCTGCACAGACGGTGTTGAAAACGTCATACCTGATTATTTGACTAACATGTTCAGTATTCAACTCTGAGCATACTGAGGGAGGAATTAATATTTCTTTTCTGAGATTGTCATTGTAGTTCTGAATAAAACTGACTTTTAAAAAAATGCTCCACAGTTGCAACTAATTTTGAACTAGGGGCCTACGCATTTTGAACTGGTGAAGTTACATTTAAGCTGATTTCACATGGAGTCATAGCAGTAGGCACGCTCTTGAACTTTTTTCAAAAACTTGTGCTGTGAGGTAAATTCCATATTTCAGTCGCAGGTTTAAAGAATGTGCACATTGCTTTATTAACTTGAATGCATGTGTGTATTCCTCATAGACTCGAAGCCCATTAAGCAGGCACGATTAAGATTGTGGAAAGGAGAGGCGGGTTTGCGGGGCTAATTGACAGTGGCCCTCTTGCACGCCAGTCCCGGAGGACCGGGAGCCTCGGGGCAAGGCAGGCTGGACCAAACCGCGCTTGTTTTTCTTGCCAAGAGACTGCTATGACTCTAAACTGTCCCGGCAGACTTGTTGCTCTAAGGTGCTTTTTTTTCTTCTTTAAATCTCTTCCAAAAAATTATAACCGTATACGACTTTAAAACCCCTTCATGTGTGTGTTTTGCCAGTTGGAGTGTTATTTATTATTTTATTTAAAAAAAAAAGAAGTTAATGTTAGTTTATTTACAAGCATTAAGGCGCCAATTTACAAAAAAAACCCCGTCATCTAAAGGCGCTTTACAATGTAATCCAATTAAATGCAATATATATAATACAGATTAAAATATTAGAAGCAGACAAGTGTCAGAACTTTATTTTGGGAGGAGGATAAATCCACTGACCTTCGTTAAATTTTATTTTATTCCTTAGTGGGTTTAATTTGGAGTACAGATAAGCCAGTGTTGTTTGAATTCAAAAGAAATTAAGTAAAATCCCGTTTTTAAAAATTACGTAATTGACTACACATTGAGTTATTCAACATTTCCATTAGGCCCACGTCTGGCAAAAGATCAAGAACCATTCTATCTCCACTTTATGATAATTTAATTGTCTAGATGTGATTTAAATGTTTCTGCTTATAATAATCCTTCTCACATTTTTTAAATCAACTATTATTATTTTTCGAATCTACAACAGTTCTACTTTTAAGCAGTTATGTCAAGTTATTATTGAACCCACCTTGTAAATCTGTGGTGCTGTGTCCGTTCTGGTGCAGGTAGGACTGGTCTAGTGAGTGCGTGGGCAAGCTCGGCTGCAGTGTGTTGGTCCCTGGATTACAAGGAGACAGCGGCTGCTGCTTTATGTAGGAGGCTCCGTTATTGAGTGATGCCGAGGGGGCCGGGGCCCACGCCGAGGCCGAGCTCGAGTACACTGGGTGAGGCTCCATGACTCCCCCGCTGGTGAGCAGAGGGGAGGCGGAATTGTCGTGGTGAGGGTAATCACTCCCAGTGGATCCTGTACAGCTTCCCATATAGGAATGTCCACTGTTGGTCGATAAGTGTGACATGGAGTGCCCGGAGAGACCCATCCCATCCATGTTACCTGCCAAGTGTCCATTCATCATCCCAATCCCGCTGTCCAGAGACAAACTATTGGGCGGGCAAGATAGGCCCCCGCCGCTTCCCTGGAAGTTGTAAGACTCGGGGATGTGGTTGAATCCCAGGCCGTTCATCATGCTGTACATGGGCTTCAGCGCCTGGCACTTGCGTCTGAAGCCCCTGGGTCTCCTTCTGAAGGAGCCTTCCTCGAACATAAACTCGCTGGCCGGGTCGATAGTCCAGTAGTGGCCCTTCCCTGGTCGACCGAGGCCTTTAGGCAGCTTAATAAAGCATTCGTTGAGGGACAAGTTGTGACGCACGGAGTTCTTCCATCCTTGATACGAACCCCTGAAAAACGGGAAACGGCTCTGGAGGAATTGGTATATTTCACTGAGCGTCAGCCGCTTGGTTGGAGAGCTCTGGATAGCCATAACTATCAAGGCTATATATGAGTAGGGGGGTTTCTCTGGTCGCCGGATCCCTGCGTTTGTTTTTTTGGTTTTTGTAGTGGAGGAAGCGCTCTCCATCACCACCGTCTGTCCGTGCGGCTTCTCTGGGGCAGACATCGGGCTGCTCTGGGCAGGAGTCTGCGCTGAGGGCTGCTGGACCTCCGCCGTCATGAGTTTGGCCAGATTTACTCTTCGAGATGACAAACAAAAAGCGTCAGCTCTCCCCCGACTGCTACAAAGTTTGATATCGCTTCGCTGACATAAAGAGAGAGAGAGAGAGAGAGAGAGAGAGAGAGACAGACAGAAAAAAAGAGGATCAGCAGCCGAGACACAAGCCAAAGACGCAACTATCTTCTAAACTCTAACTTCTTGGTTTTGCTTCAGTCCCTCTGCGCTCTGAAGCCGGACCGGCTTGGACGCAACGTCCGAAATGGGCTGAAGAGAAGAACAGGAGCCGCTTTCCACTTCAGTTGGTGTCTTGTCGTGCGTCCGAGGGGTTCACTTTTTACTTATCTACTGCCATCGGCGCTTTGGAAGCTGTATGTCTTGATCGTCCTAATGTTGGGACCCGCCCAGGTCCCTCCTACTCCAGTGGTGGGCTGTAATGCGTATCTGCGAGTGCTCACTTTTCTCCGATTTTTCCCCCCTCTTTTCTACACAGGAATACTTAACATATCCAACACGTATAGGTTGTTATAAAATGTAACATATTCGCCGTTACAGAAAACCAGTGTATTTCAAACTTTTGCAAGCTGCAAGAGTATAAAATTCATAATTCCACTGGACTCAGCTTCAGATCTGGATTGTCCTGTTTCTTATGTGAAATAATTTTTCTTTATGATTTTTTTTTTTTGGACTCAAAATATTTTGATATACAATATGTTCCCCCATAAAGGCGCATGAAAACAGAAGGCTGTCTGTCCATTTCAGGCCACACTGTCGACGCACCTCACCAGCTCCTGCAAGTAGGTCACGGTCTCCGCTGTCATTAAAGCCATGAAATATTTTCAGAAACACTTTTTTTAAGTTTCTGAAAAGCATCTACGAGATAACGTGCCCCTCACGTTCAAAACCAGCCTTCTGATTTCTGTAAAAGATAGTCAGGAACATTGGCAGGATGTTTATACAGCAAAATGTAAACATTTTCTCTGGCCTTCTTTAAATTAAAAAAAAAAATCAACCAAAAGCCCTGTTAGATCAGCTAATACTCAGACTGATGCGACATGCTCGTCTCTTCGCAGCGTCCTCTGTACATGTTGGACTTTTTTTCATATGCAAAAGAATATTGTTTGTGTAATGCAGTCATAATATTTACGCAGGCACGCGGGAGGAGTGAGGTGGAGGCTCAGCCGAGCTGTACGAACACAAACTCGGACTGGGACTTCAGATCGACTCTTGCAGCCATTTAACCACTGAATGATCCAGGATTTAAGGTAAGGATAGTTTAACAGTTACAGGATCACCCATATATGGCCGCTTTAAGTCACTTGCAAAAATGAGAAAAACTAACATGTTTAATTTTTTTCACGTGAAACAATGTAACAATTAAATAGGTGAGGTGAAATTTGCAGTGAAATCACAGATTCTCCTGCGTCTCAAATGGCTCTAAAGGGGCTGTGCACCGCTTTTATATTTGCGTTTCATTTCAAGAGCTTCCTTTTATCTCGTTTTACCGTGAGGTAGAGCTGCTGGAAGGCGTTCAGTCCACAGCCTAAAACTGTTGACTGTATAGGCTGATTATTGTTCCCCTGAGAACTCTGTAGCTGCAGCCTTCAACCTTCTGCGTGTCGGTGGATTCACTTAGATGCTTCTCATCTTTGCCCGAGTTATAGTTTCTGTGGGGGATGCTTTTGATTCCTGCTGTGTCGAGTCAAGGTAATAATAATGATAGTAATAAAATTATATA
>JAOWBL010000018.1:11166550-11177440 GCA_028564865.1 Zenarchopterus dispar
AGAGTAGAGAGAATAGAAGGAAATGGAAAGTGTGGCCTTTGCAGAAACAAGAAAACTTGTAATGGCTTAACTTTGCAACAAGATCTTAAAATATATGTGACAAACTTTAATCATGCATCACGTGACTCATTAACGTTTCATTTGATCAACTTCTGTCACCTCAAAACATAGCTCTTTTATGCTTTAGACAAAAAAAATGCTGAGTTAAATTCACATAATGGAAAAGTGATGGACGTTCCTCGGTTATCATATTTACTGTTGTAAAGCTGATTTAATGCATGGATAAATGAAAGTATGCATTATTTCAACTGCTGCCCTCTCGGCCACTCGCTTGGAGTGAGAGCCACATATTTATCAGTAAAGCGGACCACCCAACGCGCACCAGGGGCAGGCGCGCTCCCGTCCTCTCCCTGCTCACTGCCTTTAATTATCGTTGATGACTTCATTCCGTTGAAGCTTTTCCTCCTCTCAGGCTCGGTCATCTCATATCACGTTATATCTCCTTATCCACATGTATGTTAATTATTATTGTTTTTATTTTTTTTAATCCTTTGTCCTCGCAAAAACCAGTGCCTGTAATATGAGCACGTTTACACAAGCCACCGATGCTGGATGGGGATGCGCTGCCCGCTCCGTCCCTCTTTGCGTCATGAAAAAAAAAAAAAAAAAATCTATTATCTGTTATTACCCTGTATCAGTTTTTAAGAGTGGATGATTTGAGCTCCATCCTCACATTATTAAAATACAGACCCAGTGGACTTAACAAACAGGACTTATTCTGTATGTTTGAAAGGTTTTCGTGTGAAGGAGAATGCGAAAGGAAAAGCTTCGGTGGCAGATGATGTTCATCACTGCTGAGGCTTGAGAGCCGAGGTCAGAGCTCCCCCGTTGCGCCATCGCAGACGATGTCATGCACTTTTCCATGACGTCCCATCATGAAATATTTGACAGCGTTGCATCCTCAGGAATGCTCGGCCACTTAGGTGGAGGTACACCACAGACTGTACGGTTCTGACAGGCTTTCCGGATCGTCTCCTACCGTTATTTAGTGCACTCAGACCAACTTTGGTCGATCACATCAGCGCAATATATCCAACAAAACTATATAACTATTCCTTAAAGATGACTTTTCTTATTTTAAAAAGCATAGATTTTGGCACAATGGGGCCAACGGTCCATTATTTATGCGTAATTAAAACCTTTTCCTTACAATATAAATAATTTAGTCACACATCAGTTTTCACTTGTGTTTTTAAAGCCCTGTTACCTTTTATTTTAAGTTTAGTGACTTCAAAATCACATTCACGGCACAGATTCTTAACAGCACACATCACAGCCAGGATACTATAAACCTTTAAAGTCTTTGTCATCAAAAAGTCAGATAACAGACTTCCCCTGACAGAAGCCCAATGAAACAGAGTCGGTACCAGCAGAGGTTGGATTCGATTTGGATCCAGAGCAACTCTTTACACACTTTGTTCAACTCAGAATGACTCTGTATTTTAAAGTCTAAACTTGGATTGATTGTTTCTTTCACGTGTGAGTAATAGTTTCAACAGTTTCCCTTCTGGGTGGTGAGAGAGGGCGGCGGAGGGTCAGCAAGAGGCCGCCGAGACTTTGTTTGGAGGACGGTGCCACAAAAAATCGATCAACTACTAAGTTCATACGACCTGAACTTGAAGCGAGTTTTAAAGGAAGCTTTCTAAAAAAAAAAAAAAAATCTTTAAAAAGGTTTAGACCCTTTAAATATATAGAAGTAAAAGCAACTCCACTTGATTCTCAGCTGTTAAAAGACACTACCAGAATTGATAATATCAGTCTGGCGTGAGAACAAAAATGTGGCGAAGTAATCAGATCGAATAAATAAATAGATGTGAATAAAATTGCATTATCTAAATGCACAGATTCAAATGAATAAATATGAACAATAAAATTCTCTACAAGAATGTTAAAGGCCTACAAATGTTTAGGAATACATCAGAATGTTTTTTTTTTATATAAGACAGATTCTTCACAGTTTTTATTTAATTGTATTTTTTCTGTTAACTAAAGGACCACATGATAAAGCAGAGCTGAAAATATCAACCAACTAGTTGTTTTTTTATGCAGAAGAAAAGAAAAATAAAGCTATTATTATTAGTATGCAGTTGATCTACCTTTGTAGGTTACAGATTAATACAAGTGATTTTATTTTTGTATAATTCAGCTGAATTGAACTACTCCTCGTTTGTTAATTCATCTTGATTAAAGCAGGTGAGGTTTCACCTGCACATTTAACAAGGCATCCTACTCGCTCTCATAAATAATCTGATGGTGCCTTCACTGGTGTTTTGGCTCTTTACCTTGTCAGTGTCGCCTGTAGATCACTCAGCATTGTCGCTTTAATTGAAAACAGTGTAACGTGGAGGTGGGCACCCCCTCATCACTTTCCCCGCGCGGTAGGTGGCCGTGTATATTTTCGTTTAAGCGGTGTTTACGTGATCGAGAAAGGACGGGATTGCTAGCAGACCGCTGATTGCGCGCGTTGGTCCTGCTGCGTGGATCTGAAGTGGATTTGATGGGCACCGCCGTCTCCCGCAATCAGCTGCGGCGCAAGTGCGTTCTGGGACTTTGTCACATTTCCACACCAGATACATGTGTAGCATCTTGTGTACGTCCAGACGCAAAAGAAAAATAGTTCATAAATCAAATCAAATTAAGCTTTATTTATATTTATATTAAGGAGGTTTCTCGTGTGACTATTATGAAATAGATGTGAAAAAATCATATTAATAAACAAAGAACTGTCTGTACCAATGCCCACTCTTAGTTTGAAAATTTGGGGCCTCAGTGAATAGTCTGCAAACATTTGCATAGCTGAAGGGCTCTTGAGCATGACACTGACCCAAATCCACGGGCCCTGATGCTGTTTAACACAGTGGTTGAAACCCAAAAGCAACATGCACGTTTTTTTCTTCTGCAGGTAATGCAGTCTAATTGAGGGAAGTCCGTTCATCTGTTCACATAAACTTAAACTCAGTACTGATTTGTTTTGTTGAAATTGCTTAGAAAAGATAAAAAATATATATGATTTAAATCAAACCAAACCAAATCAAATTTAACACCTGACTTTAGAGAGCCTGATAACATCTTACCCAATCATGAAAATGAAAAAAAAAAACCCCAGTACCCTAAGATTATCCAGTATTTTTTAAACCTTGCAATAAATTCATTTAATCATCGATTGCCGCATCGTTAATGTAGATCTGTTAAATAACCACTGTCTGGCTTTAGTCTCTATTATTATTATTATTATTATTATTATTATTATTATTATTATTATTATTGTTCGCCACATCCTGCAGACATGCGCGTTCTGGTCCGTCTCCGACGCACACCTGCAGAGCCTCAAATTGACATAACCAGTTATAATCCTACTACACAGTTTGAAATCAGCGACAATGCTGAAATTAAGCCGACACATGAGAGTCGTCTACAAAAGTGTTATACTGGGCGCATTTTGTAGACATTAAATTACTGTTTGCAGATCGGATCATTTGTTGTTCAAATCCAGTCGAAAGTCGCTTTAAAAATCCAGAGCAGAGATGACACAGCAAAGTCACCCTTAGAGCGCTTTAACATGTTATCTGATAGTTTTTTTTTTTGGGGGGGGGGGGTTGTTTGATTGCTGGAGAGTTCTGGATCTTGGAGTGTTTATTATTATTTTTAAGCTAATGCAGAAAAAGAACTTATCACAGCAAAATCCACCACGAGCCATTTGTCCGAAGTGCGAACCTTCGCCTCCTCCTCAGCAGCACTTCACACGCCCTCTGCAACACGTCTCTCTGTGCCATAAAGCCAAAATAAAGATTCCCATTTTCTTATTTCAGGATTTGCTCGTTTGTCACACATTCTTTCAGACAATGAAGAAAAAAAAAGAATTTGGGCATATGTAAAATTCTTTTAGGTTTATTTTGTGATCATGGGCAGCAGGCTACCACATAATTTGACATGAAGAACGGTGGTGGGCAGGGTTTGGCAAGTCCAGAGTTTTTACAAATTCCTTACTGTCCAAATGTGGTTAGCACTTGCAGGGAAATGTTTCATAATTATAAATATCTTTTTTTATATGTATTTTTATATGGTTGATGGACAGTTTCTTTTAGTATGACACCCAGAAAAAAAGAAAAAGAACTACCAGGGGGAAAAAAATGCAATCAGTCCATGTTTTATATTTTTAATGAAATGCATTGATGCATAACGATTTTTCTTTAACACATTTGTGTTTGATTTAATGACAAAAGTATAAGATATTTTTTAAAAAAAATACAGACTTCCCTAGAGGCAGTATACTGTTGCATAGTTTAACTAATGTCCCAAATGTTTAATTAAAATGCCATAAAGTCATTTTAGGCAAATTTATAGGCTTCCTTTGGTTTGTTATTTGTGTCTGTAACCTTAAATCTGCCCAAGTAAAGCCTATGTGTAAGTTAAAGATTTGATATTTTAATTTCTTTTTAAATGGTTTGTTTAGAATTAACGTTGAGCAATTAAACATCCATATTTCCTTGAGAGTACTTGTAAGACTCTCTGAAAGTTTAAGTCTCCAAAGTCGATTATTATTTTTCTCACAAAAGATAACGATATCACAAAAAATGTCAAGTTTTATGGCAGGATATGTTGAACTCATTGTATCAAACTTATTTGCAATATTTCTTTGAGATTTCAAATATATTCAGGTCATATTATTCTCCTGAGAAATTTCTGATCAGAGGACACTTTGCAAACTGTTTCGTGCTCCTGTCTAAGGCTGAGCAATCTCACTGAGAGCTTTCTTTGGTTGCTTTCTTGGTCAAGTCTTACTTCTCCACTCTCCTCTGTTGCTTCAGCCTCTGGAAGACTCAGTCTTTCACAGTGAGTGGGAGGCTGTTGGTTGCCCCACCCTACAGTCATGCACACCTCCCAGGACCGGTCCATCATGGTCTGCCTAACGCAGGGAGAGACATCAATAATGAGAGCTGAAGCAGAAACCACAGTGGAGAATACAGAGGAGACAGGCCACAACTGGTTCTGCTGCAGGTTAGCTCCTTTGATTCGGCCTTGATGGCAGTTTGATGGGTGCACATGGGGAAACATGGGTTTATACGTACATGTTTACATAATATCCATGGTGTTTACGTGCAGCCCACCAACCCTTTTTTTTCTGTTCTGAAGGGGGATTTTCCTGTGGCATGCTGCTTCGGAAAAAGCAATTAAGAATTCCCAAACAGCACACCACAATGGGAGATATCATTTGTGCAATGTGTGTTCCATGTCCCTCACAGTTTTTGTCTGGGATGGGTTGACTATTTTTAATCTGCACACAACTCAATCCACCTACAGACAAACCACTAATTGAATGAAGGGGAGGGGGGTGAGTGGGCATGCTAAGTGCCTGTTTTGGAGTTCAAACTCCTCGCTCCTGCCAGAAACAGCGTTGGTAGTTCACAACTCAATACCCAGTGCTCCGGCGGATTTGAAATTAGAGTATATACTTGTTGTCTGTAGGGATCCCATAGCCAGGCGGTGGTTGGAATCAGTCAGGAATGTTTTAGGATGGTAACTGGATTCAATTGAAATGCTCGACTCTCCACAGCGGAACACCAGGGTGGGAAAAAGGCTGAGAGCATTTCCTGAGTGGAGGGGGGTCCCAGCGAAGCATCACACGCATGGCATCATGTGACAAAGGCCTTGCCAGGTCTAAGTTATGATCCCAAGCGAGAGCTGGAGCTGAGAGGAGAGCAGCTGTGGGGGCAGATGTGGTGGGTGCCATGGGCAGCACGGGGAAAGAAATGAGAAGGACAGGGGCTGAAATACCGCGGCTCCTACCTGTGAACGAGAGAATGGTCAAAGGGCCAAGAAGCAGAGCGAGTAAAAATTAGTGGTGTAACACCAAATTAAGGTCGGTTTATTTAAAAAGCTGTATTCATTCCTTTAGCTGCTTCATTTTCTGCTTCACTATGCATAGAAACCGCTCACAAAATACAGAGAAAACATGGATATTTTAAGTGTAGCTGTCTGTTGTTTACTAGAAATAATTAGTGAACATAAGAGATTTAACAGACTGAATTCCTCATGTTGCATTATTTTCTTGAGAAATTGGAGGTCGGACATTCAGTCAGAGGAATCCTTCATAAAAAATAGGTATCCATACTAAAAAAAATAAAGAGATTAATGGTATAAACAGCTCAGTACTTTCTTATTTACTTTGCTGTCAAACAACAGAAATATAGTACACTGGAGTTAAGAATGATGGCATGTGGTGAGCAAGTCCAGCTTTGTCCTGCACTTCCCAACAACTGGGCTGTAAGTTGTCACAGTAATATTTTTAAACATATTTAGGTTAAAATACTACAGTGATGCTGTATAAAAGCATACTTTTTAATCCTATTATTCCAGGACTGTGTCACAGCAGTTGGCTTAAAGGGGTGGAGTTTGCTTCCTAACTTCACTTCACCTCCCATCTTCTGAAGAGTGCATCTCATTTTAAAAGTGGTGCTTTATGCTTCACATTCACAAGCTGCAGCAAAATCAGCAAAGATGGAGAACCGGGTGGAGATATGGATGGGCAAGCTAGGTTATTTCATTCTGATCTTGATCTGTGATGTCACAGTGTGAAATCTGCAAATCTGGACTCTGAATGAAATATTTTCAGACTGACAGTTGGTGGCTCCAAACACTTTATGTTTTAACGTTTACGAATTGGTAGCAATTTTGGACATCCAATATGCTTTTGTGTAAATGTTTTTTATCATAATGCCTCCTTAAAAAAGATGAAAATTTATTAAGAGTGATTCTTTTTCAGTGTCAGAAAACTGTCTTATTTTGTTTTGGGTTTTTTTGTGTTTTTTAAGACGATCTAAACCTCGGTGTTATCTGATTTTAAGTACAAGATAAATATGAAATCGTTCATGAAAAAAATTATAAAAATTTACATTTTGCGATTTAAAAACACAATAGCTCAATCAGTGCAAGCTTTCCTCTTTGTATGTTATTTTAAAATTGTTTTATTGATACTTAACCTCAGTGGACGTGGCTATAACAAGTGTGTGTGTGAGAGAGAGAGATAGATAGAGAGATGTCTGAGAGACAGGCTGTGTGATGTTTGTAGCAACATGTGTCAATCAATTTCAATAAAATCAGCATCTGTCCTTTCAAGACACAAACAGCCTCTCTTCATTTCTGTCTCTTTCCCTCTGCAATTAACTCTCAAACGTGACAGCAGTAAACCTCATGTTAATGTTATGCTGACAGAGCAATTATCCAAATATTATCCTAAATGTGACTTCTTTGTAGATGAACGCTTTACTACCCCAGCTCCCCTTGTTGTTTTGCAACGATGCTAGTCATAGGAATTACAGTGTGCATCTGTTTATCCCTGTGCCTACGTTTCTGTGCACATGTGCATCCCTATGCCAGCGGCTCATTTCATGTGTCTGTAATGACCGTCTATGGCTGAATGTGTTCATATGTCAGTGCAAGTAGGAGAATGTTGTTGACTGAGTCTTTGTGTGTGTGTGTCTACGGACAGGGGCTGCTCTCTCTGGATTGTGTAAATGTTAACAATGTTGAGAGAAATCTTACCCTATAGTTGTCAAAGGGCTTTTTATTTCCACCTGCTACCGGCCTCTTTCCGTTGGTCTGCTCTATAACAATGGCACTGAGAAAGCTGCAGAGTGCAAAGTGATTGATGTTGGACTCTATTTGGCCCGTCTTCAGATGGGGGCCTGAAAGGAAGTGGCTATCCCTCCCTTCCACTATAACTAGCCTGCAATAACGCGGCGCTCAAGAGGGCAAAGTGCTGATCAGGACTTTCTTAGATTTCCCATTTAAACAAAGTGCCAATTGGCTTAAAAGACAAGTTGGCTGGCTTGTGTAAACAATGTTTTCATGACTTATAAATCAATTTGCCACCAGATGTAACAAAATGGAGCTAGTTTATGCCATACAAGTGAGGCGAGCTTCATCCCCTCCATCTTGTTTCCAACAATCACTCTTTTTTTTTTTCTTGCGCTGTCAGGGAGGGAAGAGACACAGACTCATCTCCATTGCATTCTTTCCATTTTGCTTAAGAGAAGCATCGTCGAAAAGACAATCTATCACCTAAATTGTCCGTCTTTCTCTCCGCCTGTTTCTAACAGTGTTTTTCTTTCTCCTTCCTCTAGGCTGGAGTGGGCAGGCGTGCGGTTTTGGCCACAGGAAGCTGTGAATTCTTTGGAGAATGGGAGATGTCTCATGAGGGGGACATGGTTTGCCCCCCACCCACCCACACACCACCCCAAAATGACCCCTGACCCTATCATGTGTTTATATCAGACCATGGAAGTGAGAAATAGTGATGAGTCACTCTGGCTGCGTGTTTACACTCTGGAGTCACGCAAGGAAGGAAATCAGCCACGGTCTGCTAAAAGTGGCGAGGTAAGGGAGAGAATAGCCGCTGTGATTTACCTCTCAGAGCCAGGATTTATTTCGCGTCATCTCTGCTGAGAAAACCCGCGTTCAACAGAAAGCAGTGGCATTAGCGGTGCAGAGGAGTGTAGTCCAGGGAAAATACTGCACCTAGGGCCAAAACACGTAGTCGCCGCAGGAGAAAGCGGACGTCCACATGCCTACCACCACCGTACTGATTATCTTTGGAGCTAAACTAGCATGATGAGTCACGATTAATCACAATGTTCAAACATAATTATTATTTGTTGCAGATATGTACCATCATGATCACTGCCAATGCTATTCTAAACCAGGCACCCAATGCAAACATCACTGATGTCCAATTTAATGAGGAGAAACTGTTTTAAGTTTGACTGTAAAATTCACTGGGTAACTATTGTTTATTAGTCAGAAAACCCCTTTCAAACAGTTGCAGAGTTTAGTTAAAATACTGACAGCCAACACAGTGTAGTAATGTTCACTCTTTTGTATAAATCTTTATTAGAAAGGACTTAGCTTTGATGGAAACAAATGTTCAGTCCATAAATTTCACATTCTTTTTTTTCCCCCTGATAGTCAAAAGGAGAAATTGACATTTTAAAAAAAATCATAGCTTTTAGGAATCATGCTTTTCTCCTTTACACATGAATTATTAGCAGCATTTTTTACTGACATTCACGTTTAATGTCATCACGTGGATGACGGGATATGGTTATACTGTCAAGTTAAAGGTCTGGAAAAAAAAACAGGAACTTTAAAAGTCGATGGATAATAAATAGATAAAGATGCTGCTTGAGTCTTTGCACGCACCTCTTAAACCGCGTTATTACATTTTCAGCATCTTCATCTCGCACCTCCGTTTATTCTGAAAGTAACAAGTGATTTCATCCTTTGGGGGGGAAAAAATATTGTCCTGAGAATCTGCTCGTGGTATTATAAAATGTTATATGCGCGTATCGTTGCTGTATAAACACCAGCTGACGCGCTGCGTCCCGCTCCGAAGGACTTCATGTCCAGTGTCATGTGAGGTGTGTTTACTGCGGCTTCCCCCGCGCTTTCAAACACGCTGTCACCCTGTCGCCCCTCACGCTCAGCGACTTCAGATTTCAGATTGCACAACGGTTGTTTTCGAGACGCGGCTGCAGTCACTGCAGCACCAGTCAGTAAATAAAGGTGACACCGTATTTCTTTCCATCATTGCGCCGGTGCGAGTAGCTTCATTGCTGACTGTCGCAAGTATCCCTTTACACACCCCCGGACGCACCGCCACAATGAGAGAGTCGGCAGCTCTTATTTTGGCCGATCTCTTCTGAATTGTAAGTGCTGTCAGGGGCTTTGATTGATAGTTGTGTTTATCACCATATTATTAAGTAATCAGGCTGGCCACAGCTGGGCCTGAAGCTCCTTAATTCCAGCTGAAGCACACAGTTTTGTGTTAATTAAAGGTTTGCTAAACGTGTTTATTTTTGTGAATTTTTTTTTTTATTTAAGTATAGTTGTCTTTGTTTTTAGGTGTGTAGAATGTGCTGATTGTTGCATTTGTGTACTGTCTGGAACATTTGGTACCAGCCTTCAGTGTCGCACTGCCATCTGAGAGATCAGGGGAAGTCACGTGGATGGTGGGGAGAATTTCATACTGCACAGATTACACTGCAGGTGGGGTGTAAATACTTTCCTTTTACCCCATAGTAACCTATTGTTCTGCGTTGATGTAAAATGTGCAAAACAGCCGTTTATGTACAAAAAAAAAATCCCATTTAACACAAGACAGTCAATCAGTCTATGTTCTCTGTGGAGTGGCAGAGATTTCCTCTTGCTTCGTTAATAGCACCCATGGCGGGTTGTGTTTGTGTATTTCTGAGGTAAACACAGTCATGGCAAAGTGGACACGCTGCCGAGTGTGTCCTGACTGGAGACAGAGTGCGCCGGGACACTGTACTTTTCAAGACACTAGAAGCTCTCTGCACGAGGGTTAATGTGATGACTGACCTTTTACTAATAGGTCATTAGTCAGGGTGAAACAACAACAACAACAAAAAAAGAAAAACCTGTTGTGTGCAATGTGACCGAGGAATCAATCAGGTGGCAGATGTTTCTTGTCGGATCCGACAACTACGTCCTGCTCTGTCTGTTTCAGCCCGATGATGGAATGACTGTGTGTAGGAGTCAAAAGAAAATGTAATTTCATTAAGTCAAAACAATAAGCAACACTATATATACCACAATCTTAAAGATTTTTTGAAAATTAGGTTTTGAATTGTGTACTCCAAAAATGTATTCAGGGTTCTTTGTTACACCTCTAAATAGCAGGTATAGTATTACTGAGAAACTGCTCATTATAGGAGATACTGTACTACTAAATGTAATAAGAATATATATATATATATATATATATATATATATATATATATATATATATATATATATATATATATATATATA
>JAOWBL010000018.1:11177540-11210697 GCA_028564865.1 Zenarchopterus dispar
ATATATATATATATATATATATATATGAATTTAGATTTATTTCATGAAGTGAAAAACATATGAAGAATGTATGTGTATTTCATAGCTAATGGAAATGTGCTGTGGTCTAATAGATTTTATTCTTATATTTTGTACATTAATTGTTCCTATGTCTCCTATAACTAAGATACAATTTCTAACACAAAGTTCTGTTATGTATTTTACATGCTCTGAGTTATTCTGCTAGTTAGAAAAACAGCGTAGTCTGTTAATATTTGTGTTCACGTGGCATTTTCATCAATAAATCCCAACTAAAATAAACCTGGAACCTTTGGTGTTATCTTTACCCATGATTTCACACTTGAACATAAGCAAACAAACAAAATAACACACACTTAACAGGAAGTTGTGAACACAGAAAAAAAAGAACCGAATAAAGCAACTTCTTTTTTTCCCATTTACGTATAAAACCACTCCATCAGATTTAAATTTAGCTTCGTCTTGTTATTTGCCAAATTCAAAAACCACTTAAGGACCTTATGATGACTTCTCCATTTTTCCGTGGTGGGATGCAGAGTACATGTAAACACTGCCAGAAACAAATTCAGCAATTCTGAAGCTGCTGGTGGTCTTGTTATTTACTTCAGCGTCGTTGGTTTTTTTTCCCTAACAGAATTTGTATCACCATTCAAACTGTGCAGGTCCTGCAGCTGTATGATGATTAATCATTGGCGAACAGATTGTGTGAACTGGAACTGTCACATGCTGCTGTCGTTGCTGCTGCAACTCAGACTTGTCAAAAAGAAGATCCATGCTTATTTTTCAGTTTTTCTGAAGCGCTCACGTGAGCTCAAAACATGCTTATAAATATCTCCATCTGACTTTCATTAAAATCTGTACAACTGATCGGCCTGTTTGCTCTGCCTTTAGATATTTTGTAAGTCTTGCACCACCGACACACAAACAAAATCTTAGTCAAGATGATGCAGCATTGATCGCAAACACTCTGTCTACTTGTTAAGTGGACGAACGTCATTACAGAATGTTTTAACAAAATACTTAAACTTGCATTGATGCAGAATAAATCAGGGAGTAGTGGATTTATACTTTTTCTTATAATCAGCTCTTCTCTTAATGTGTAACAGACACTCAAGATAAACCCTCAGGAATTCATGATGCCAAATTAATGTGGAGATAACCAGAGGCAGTTGTGTGCTGTTTCCTCGTGTTCAAACAGTCTTATCACAGGTGTCGGGAAGGACAGACAGGAGGACAGGCCGACAGCCACATGGTTCTCCTTTGACGTCTGTTAATTCCAGGGAATCAATCCTAAATGACACCTATGGGATACACAGAGTGGATTTCCCTCTGACGCAGATTGGTGGTGGTTTGCAGATGAAAGACAGTAAAATAAATAAAGCCGTGGTGAGCAGGCAGAGCTCTTCTGTCCGCACAGAACAACCATAATGGGATACATACTGACATGAGAGAAGGAGTGGAGAGGCCTGGTCTTGTTTTCAGCGCTGTTGCCATGGAAACACTGATGGACTACTGCTGCTGGTCCCAAATATCTGTGTTGACATTTCGCTGTGAAAAGTATTCTATTTTTCAATTTTAAGGTTAGGGCCTAACAAGCAGAAGAATAGTGATTAGCAGAGAGCAGTCCTGTTCTTTGTCACCCTCTCTGGACGACTTCCCACCGCTGCTGCTTCTCCTTTAATCCTAATGCAGCTCATTAAATCAAACTCCACAGTATCAAATGTCTTTTTAACCTCCTCCAATCAATCTTTTCATCAGCTGCTGTGTCCGCGGTTAGCCTGAAGTGAGAATGGTAATGGTAAGACAATCCTTGCTTGATGCATCCTGGCTGGGATCATACATGAAGCTCCTACAAGTTATCCGGACCTGTAACTTGCCATCGTGCCAATGCAAATTCAGCTCTCTGTCTTGCAATATTGTAACCTTACTACAACAAAAACCCCAAAAAGAGGTCTTTGCATCTTGCTGTCGAGTCTGAGCCTCGTAACTGCATGTTATTTGTCGCTCAGAAATACATTTTGTTAATCATTTCTTTACTTGGATGTTTTCCATTCCGTGTGAACAGAAAAAAAAGTATTTAAAAAGGGTCAGAGTTTCTATGCTTGAATTAGTTTTGTGACGTCAAAAAACGTTGACACTTTTGGCAACCAGTCATGGAGCAATTTGCAACCTCCGTGAGTGTGATGTGGAAACATAAATCTATTAGCGCGCAAACAGTATAGATTTTTTGGAGAGGCAGCAATGGAAAAACTTTTAAAAAATATATAGATCAAATGGAAAAGATTATTCTCAATTATGTTTAATGTTTCAATTTTACATTTTTGAGGAACAACACTAGTGAAGTCAAGCAATTCTGAAGATTTGCATGCATTAATTTGAGTCTGGAGGGGATTTTGATGATTGAAATGGACTTTTCCTTGTTCAAATGGAAAAAGTGGTTAAACAATTAGACCACTTATTGGCTCACATTAATAAGAGGCACACAAATGTTCCTGCAGATAATACAGGGGCATTATCAAGGTTTTGTCATTGGTGCCACTGAAGTGATTTATCCAGATTCTGGTCAACTCCCGTCTGATGCACTTCGACAAATCACAGCCTGAGGTCTGGCAGCCCCCCCAAAGCACACTCATCTTTGTCTCCTTGACCCCCCACACAGCTTGCTGTGACAGGGTGTAGCACCCAGCATAGATATCACCCAAAGCTTAAAAGACCAGGCATCCTATCCTCAACACAAGTAAAACTAGTTAACAGGAGAACTGAATGGGGAAGGGCTCTAATAAGGCGTACTTCAATCCTCTCATAGAGTAAACATGTCAATGTCCTTTTCCAGCAAACTCATCTGTTCACGATTAATACCTGGTGGCTGTGAAGAGCATGATGTTTATGCAATGATGAAACTGCCTGTGACCACCAGCAGAACTGTGTGACCCAGGGGCTCATGGTGATAAGACCTCCATAACTCTACTTTATCCCCCTGCTTATTATCAGCCTCTGTCCCAGATCTGCCCTGAGCCCTGAGGCTGCAGCAAGACGGGCTCCTCTCCACCGTCCTCCACCTGGAGATTATTGGGGAGACGCACCGACTGAATCTAACTAAACTCAAACAGTTGACAGCTTCATTCTGGGGGAGGCAGGATAAAACATTTTGTAATAACCGACAGAAAAAGAAGACAAAAGTTTGAGGATATATATACAATCAAATAGACAAGGGCTTCAGTTTTAAGAAGCATGTTTATATAACATTCTCGGTCTTGTTTTATTTCTCTTTTGGTTTGAACTTTGCATTGTGTCCATATGTAACATGGAGAAATGGGCATTTCACAAGATTTACATGTTCATGAGCTGCAGTGCCTTTGTACTCCACATCTGTGTGTTGTCACAGTGCGGTAATGTGGTACACATCTGTAAGCATCAGGCTGCTAAAACGGTTGTATTTGTGTTTTATTCATATCTGAGACATGGAGAAATCCTCCAATAAGTTGAGCATTGAATATTCATTTCTTCAAGGCTAAGTGAAGTTTAGAGCTGTTGGTCCAGTCTCAACTCTAACCAGGGCTGCTGTTAGAAAGGCTCTTGATCTTCTCAACTGTAGTGATGTGGGAGGAAACGTCCAGCAGTCAGCAGCTGAGCTACTCATATATCCATGTGTTAACAGGAAATATTGTGTGCACCTAATGTTCCTAAATCAAATTTAGTCTTTGTGACATTCTTTAATATTTTAATTTCTTTACTTTTCAGGTTAAGAAAGTAAGCAGGTATTTTATGAGGTGAAATGCTGTCTCACGGGTGATACATGATTCATACATCTTATATTAAATATATGTGGTTCTTCCTTAAATGTAATTGTTAAAATCCCTCCTGATTGCAATGGTGGTGCATGTTTTTTCACAGTCTGAAATATACTCTGATTGCACTTTAAAATGTGTGTTTCTCTCAGCTTGAGTTTTTCTTTTCTTTTTCTCAGCTGTCCATCCAAGCACCATGTGTCTGTCCGGGTGTGACAGAGGATTTCCTTCAGCCATTCAGCTCCTTGTTTATAGATTTCTATTTATGTGTGTGAAGCAGAGCTGACATGAGTTTGTCTAAGTGTGTGTGCTTTCATTTCTGTTTTATATTTGGTGTGAGAGATTTGACAAGGAACTCTCAGCATCATGACCAGACAAACATTTATGTGATAATGTGATGACAAAGCTACTGTAATCTGTTTATATTAGAAACTCCAGAAAAAGCAATGAAAATGCTTCAGAAATTCAAGATTTGTTGTGTTATCAGTATATTCAATGTTTGTTTTTTTTCACCATTTTGCAACTGGAGATTGTGTTAGAGTTATAGATGTAAACCCTTTGTTAAATTAAAAAAAAAAAAAAGATTCATTTAGAGTTTGACTGGGGTTTAAGGATGCATTCAGTGGTCTCACAGCCTGAGGAAAGAAACAATAAGATCTGGTGCACCAGATACTTCTGTTTCGCTTCTCAGATGACAGCAGAGTAGGCTCACTGTGGCTGCTGTGGAAATGATCTTTTATAAGTTTTATGTATGTTGTAGAAACAAAAATACCAAGGATATACAAGGATTTTGGTTTCACCAGCCAAGCTCTAAAGAGTAAATGACTCGTATGACTCGGGTTTTTTTTGTCTTTGTGGCAAAGAAGTGAAATATTTTGATTCAGTTTTCACAGAAAAATTCATGAAATCAAGGATTTTTAAAAAATAGTTACACAACTCATATGTATGTGTATATGTTGTGGTGTCTTAAATGTAATGTAGCAACACACATAATATATACACTTCCATTGTCTAAATTTAGTGATCCAAATCTGGGTCGTATTAGCATTGAAAAGTAAGAACTAACAATAAGAAAACCTGTGTCTTAACCTAGCATGTTCTTAAATGGAAAAACTGGCCTAAATTCTTTTGTAATTGTCCAGCTTTCTGAAGTGGTAATATTGCAGTTTCTACTCAGTATTGCGGGGGAGCAATCTCAATCTTAGCAGCAGAGAGTTGTGTAAATGGAGGAGGCTTACTAGAAAGAGTCTGACAGATATTGCAGAACAAAATAATTAAAAAAAAAACCCTGGACGGTATTCCTGACTCATGCCTGAAAATCAATAATCCAGACCCCTTCAGTGAATCCTTGTGAGAGAGACCACACAGCAGTGAGTTTGTAACTCGTTCACTCCCCCTCAAGCTGCTCAATCTTCCCTTCCTCCACGCTGCAGTAACCCCAACCTCAGTCCTGCCTTTATCAAAACCCACTTTTTTTTTTTTTTGTTCCTCGATTTTTCTGCTTTTGTTTCACCCCAGCAAGAGAAATGTGAGCTAGAAATCATCTAGTTGAGGATGCTGGGAAATAGCTGTAAAATGATTCATCATCTGGCTGACCTTTACCGCATGCGTGAATTTTTGTGCCAGCAAGCGCACATGGAAGAGTGAGGCTCTAAGAGTGCGGAGGGGGCAAAGGCGTGCAAATTTCTTGTTTTAATTTCTCAATTGGCTCTTAACCAGGGGTCAAAGGTTGACTTAACACAACAGCTCTGACAAGATAAGCACCTGTTTCTCTGCTGCTCGAGGCCTGAGTTATCCCATTACCCTCAATATGTAAACCTCTCAAAGAAAGCGTACACACATGCGTGTGTACTGACGTAAATATGGGAAAACACCAGTGCTGAATGAAAAAACTCACACTGTCAACACCTTCCACCCCTGTAACTTTGCAGACATCCAATCTTACCTGACTACAAACTCCTCATCAAGAGCTTTGTTTTAAACTGTGTTTGAAGCTTTGTTTACCTCGTTAGTAGAAAATCTGTAATTGAACGTTTCAGGATGCTCATTACACTTCACAAGTTAAGTGAAGATTCTTTATATAAAAGGTACTGGCATGGATACCTCTGTGGGTTCAGAGCCCCTCTGGGTTGGCACTGATGTATTTTTAGGCTGCAAATACGCACAGAAAAACCACCTTTCTCTGCCACATTTTAGCACCCGTAATTTGGCCCACCCCTTGTTTATCCTTCCTGAAGCCTGCCTGATCTTTTTGTTTTTGTGCTGGTGAATGATGAGGGGTCACCACGACTGGGCAGACTCACAGAGACTCAAAAACAGAGATAGCCTCCTACATCTGCACAGTCTTTTCATCATTCCCTCCGCGTTAATCCATCACAAGCTGGCGGGAACAGCGTCATTAAGCTAATGATGGAGCTAATCAGACAGTGCCAACTGCTGCATGTGTCATATCATTGGCTCCGAGCAACGCAGCTACACAATGTTGAAGTGAATGATTTTAATTTCACATTGTGAAGGCATTCCACTCAGAGGAGCTAATGATGCCAAATCTGGGAGGCTTGTACTGGCACATGTTTTCATACTATGCAGGACCTTATGTTGCACAAGTCCAAAGCCCTAAGGCCTTGAAACAAAGCAAAACACTATCTTATTTTAAAAGCAGGTGGCCAGATGCTCCTTTCCACTGGTTTATTTCATAAAAAAAAAAAAAACTCACAATGAGCTGGAGAAGATTTCCTGACAACTTGGAAATTTAGTCGCTGTTATCTGCATCATAACGCTCTTCTTGCACAACCTTTTCCCAGTCCCATTATTATTTTACTAACATTTAGCTAGAGGCTCTCTGCATTACTTTTTTAATGCAGAAGGTACCCTCAAAGAATATATTTTTTGAATATACAGGATTTTCAAACCTGTAACTGGACAGTTGTGGAACAGATTCCAAATGTACTTTATTATGTAATATAATTTGAAGTACTAATTTTTTTCCCATAGCCTTAGCCAAGAATTCTTACAAAGTGTTACAGTCACAAAGTAAATAAATTCAAAATGACGGCCGAATAAATGAAGGAGGCAAAAACCAGCAGTCTCAGGGTTGACCTCAACATTAGTCCCTTACCTGGGAGTGGGATTACTGCAGTTCCTTGTAGGCCAAAAACCGAATGTAAAAGAAGACTCAGTACACTGGAAACTGACACAAAGGGCTCTTGAGCAAACGTCAGTATTGGGACGAGTTGGGAATGCGATCTTGTTGCTCTTTATTGCTCTGTTACTACTCCCATTCACTGAATAAAGGAGCATTTATGTTAGATATTTGTTTTCCTTTTCATTTCCAATCATGCCTCCCTTTTGTCTCAAAGCTCAGGTGTTATTCTCCACAGGGAGATTCTGCATGCTGCTGCTTAGCTTCTGCTGTGTGTGGTACCCGACCAAAACGCAAGTGTGTAACTGACAGACAGCCCTGCTAATCCATACATGAGTATGGGATCATATTGCAGTATGCTTTTTGTTCCAGGGAGGTATATACTTTACTTACCAAAGTGTGCTTGTGTGCATGTAAGTGTCTCGTCTCACCATTCAATGTTAATTAGGTATGGTGATGTGAGTATGTTGCAGGCTTGCATGATCAAACGCAATGGGTTGAAAATGAAACCGTACGAGGGACCGCAGGAAGCAGTCACGAAAGCCGTCTTGGATGTCTCGTGTGAGTATTTGTGTGAGCGTTGTTGCTGTGAGCTTGGAGAGGGCGCCCTCTGGATTCGGCAGCCTTTCACAAAGCCTGAGCTTTTGACTGTATTAATCACCCTACGCAAAGTCTGATTTCTTGGCTTCATGTTCTGACACCAAGTCCTGACACTTGACACAGCCTCATGCCTCTACATGTGAATCTGCTCTTTGCGCTGTCCTGCAGGAGCGAGTCAGTGGGGTTTCCCACACTGTGAGGGTTCAGATGTGTGTGAATACATGACAAGGAGACTAGAAATATTTGACATGTGTATAGCTGGGACAGAGTGGAGTAGGGGGGGTCTGTGAGGGGAGGGGCGGGGTTCATGTCTGCAAGCCAAAACTGGCAGACTTGATAAGAAGGGTCGGCCCAAATGAATGGGGGTCAACGCTGGATTGGTGTTGTATGGACCCAGTCTGGGTCGGAGAGGCACTCTGGGGTCCAGGGGTCCCATGGGTCACAGAGTTACACAGGCAGGGTGTGTAGCCTGCATTGTTCTGTGGCAGCCCGGCTACTACAGTGTGTTGCAATGAAAGCCCTTTCTCACAATTGTCTGTAAAAAATGTGCATGCTCATGAATTTTATACTCAGGTACTCTGGACTGGGCTGATGATGTACACCACATTTAGAAACAAAGTACAGAATCGTCTTTACTGCATCATCTTTGTAACTCATGAGACTACAGGGACCAGCAAAATGCACAATAACACTACTGCGGTAGGCTAAATTTTGTTAATGTCACGTCTTATTGTGCAGCATGAAAGGAGCGCCAAATTGCTTTTCATGTTGTGTAATTGCTCAAAGGCACATACGTAATTCAGACACTGCTGGCAATAAACTTTTATCCACAACCTGGACAGATGACATTAAAGCACTATATTTTTCCTAACATGGTCCTTAAAAGTTTCATTTGGCTCTGTGTGAGATGAATTAACCCTGACAGTGTAATAGTTCACTCAGACAGAACTCTGCCACCGTCAAACATCAACTTGGACTCTTTTTAAGTCTCAATTAGCAGTAATGCAGGATTAACTTTTTTTAATATGGGTACACTAAATTAAAAAAAAAAGCCAAGTTGCTCCTTTTGAATTAAAAGTGGCCATCAGTGATTGGACTACAAGACTCTGTCCAGCACAATAAGACTGGCGGTACGTGTCTACAATGTGCTACAAATCACTCCCACCGCACAGATCCCTCTTATTTCTATAGAAAGTGAGGAAGCATCATCAACATCTCTGCAAAGCATCTCAGGAAGGGGAGTGCACTTGGGCAAAGCGTCAAAAAGTTGGCTGACCATTAAGCATTGTCCAGTTAAAGTAGCATTGATCGCTACATAATTGCCTTCAATAGGAAATTTCTCTTTAGGTCTGTAGTGGTATCAAACAGGACCATGTAAAAACTTCATCCTGCATTAAAAACCATGCAGGAGAAGCTGATAGTGTTGAGATTAGACAAAGTCTTGTTTGCTAGGGATTGTTTAGTTAAATTTGGTGTTTATATTCATGCATTACAGTAAAACAGCCAAGTGAAATAAATCTCAAATGTGGTTATAATCTGAATTCTTGAAGTACATGAGTCCAATGCACATCTCAGTGAGTTGAAATAGGTGAAGCAATGCCTCTGCATGTGAAGTGGATATATGGCCTTAGAGCATGAGCTTGAAGCTGCAGTACCGTCTGGAAAAATGGATCCATCATGTCATGTTTAATTACAATACCGGCAATCAAGACTCGTGTACATGTGAGTCTTACTGCATAGACATTTACTGCAATTCTGAATGCCAAATGTATGTCATGAAGAAAAAAACCAGTTGTCAGTTGGTGTGAGTGGGTTTATTGTTCACTTTTAAGGGGGTCAGCTCAAATTTGACTGCTGTGTTTTGTCAAAAATACCTACGAGGGCAGCAGAAGAGAAACACCTAGAGAAACGTTAGACATCCAGTCAGGCACTGGAAGCTTAATTCCTTGAAATACATACATGTAGTTTGTATTTATAATGATGATTTAGAAACAGATTTCTGTCAAAATAAACATGTCAGGAGTGTTTTGTCAGTCAGATAGCTTGATATACTTATTCTGTGAAGTGTAGTTTGTAATTTGAGGTGAACAAGTCCTTTTAAAATTCTATTCACTCTGTTTTCTGCAACTCTATGGGAGTCGGAATCTTTGAGAAAATTGTTAAAACAATGGGATTTGTTTTGCTTTGTATACACTTATGGGCAATGATGGGCATCATGGAAATATTTAGAAATCGAGTAATTTCATTGTGTAATTCTCCAGTTCCTTGCTTCGGAGAAGCTGTTCGTGGATGGTGATGAGATCTCTGGGCTGGTAGTGCCACTTCAGTGACATAGAGTCCAAAAGTCCTGAACCGGGTTATTTTGCTATCAAACCTCGTCTCAGTCACGCAGAGCAATTTTCCTGAATACTCTTGTTACTGGGAGGATCTGTCACTCTGACGCAGCGCTGGTTTGTCTTGGCGACCACTCCACTACTATGGGATACAGATGTTAACGGTCTGTGTGCGTTTTCCAATTAAAGCATTAATCCAAATCAACCCAAATGATCGCACACAGCGTAACGACAACCAGGGAGGTCCCTGTTACGTTTCCCTACTTTTTTCCCTCCTGCTCTAGATTTCTATCCTCCCTTTCTTTCTTTTTAAATGTCCATCTTTTCTCACCCTGTGGCCTCTTTAATCGTCTCCATCACCTCTTAGTTCATCAGTGTAATCCACCTCTCCTTCCTCCTCCTGTTCCCCCTGTGATTACTCACCCTGCATTCTTTCTGCATGCATCAAAGCAGCCACTGCTAAATGTGGAAAAAGTGAATGTGTAGAAGTGGAAGACAATAGTGCAACGAGGCTCCGCACTGTCGAACCATTTCATTTTTTCTCAGCCTCTAAGATTTAATTGTGTTTATGCCCCCTTCTCAGCAGCAACCATGTATACTGCATATTAAATGACCAAAGGAGGTAATTTCAGACAATGACAGATTCCCAATTTTCAATGGAAGCCTTTAATTCAGAGGGTTAACATGACTTTTAAAGGCATTGCAAACTCTCACGGTAAACGTCTGGGTGCAAATGCATACACACACCAACCGCCCACGCACTCATGTGCGCTACTCACAAATGCTCAGGTCCCAAACATCCTGCGGCAGCTAACACTAACTCATCATGTGTACAAACAAATGTCTTCAGGAGGCAGGATGCACTTCGGAGAACGACACCCACCTGCGCAGGTCAAAGAGTTCTCCTGTTAGTGGCCTCACGGACACGTTTGCACCTGACCAGCGCTTGCTGAAAATCCTCCTGCTTTGACCCAAGGCACGCACACACACACTCCACCACCACTGGCAAACGCAGAGAACGCTGTACTCCAACTTTAACCGTGTTTCTGAGTGTATTAGTGGAGCTGAAAAAGCTTAACAATGGCCAGAGATGGAAGAATTCTGAATAAACAGTCAAAATATGCCTCGAGGCAAGGAGGGGGGATGAGCTCCATCTGGAAAAGCTGATGCCAGATACATCACATGTGCATATGTGCGTGTGTGTGTGTGTGTTTGGTGTGTGCCAGTGTAGAGGATGAAGATGTCAATGTTCTTGTGTCTGTGTGTGTTTTACAGACTGTCAGTATGTGTGTGTTCCCGTGTCCTCCCAAACCAAACACAGTTAACAGTAGCGTGCTGTCATAACACCCTGCCATCCTACTATAGAGCCGGCTGTTCATTTTAAACAGGCGGAGGGCAGGAGGAGGAGCTAGAGGAGGAGACAGAAGTGAAGAGAAAGCGGCAGAGTGTGATGGAGATGACATCGGCCTGGACTGGAGAGAAAGCTATGCTAGAGTGAGCAAGACATGTGGTAGAGGTTAGGAGAACCGATAATACAACCGGTGAGGTTACATGTGAACATCTGTAAGCATGTTTGCACATTGCTTTTTCTTGTTTTTTTTTGTTTTTTTTAGCCAAATGTACATTTTACAGCCTTTGTTTCATTACTTTCTTTACTTTGATCTACAAGGCTGGCACACAATTGTAAAAGAAACACTGTCTAGTTAGTGCCTTTCACCACAGCTCAGTCGCAGGTACAGTATCATGTCATCAACACCATCAATTTCCATCACGCTGAACTACCACAAATCTTAAAACAATAAATCAGCTAATAGCGGGTTGTGATTATCTCTGACCTTATCGAGTTGTGACTATTATGTAGCTGCGCTACTAAGCTGATGGTGTCCAGACGTTAGTTTAATGTTCCTTCTGTCTCATGTGATCAATGCAGTTTTCAGATTTGATGGAACAATGAAACCCTGATTAGTGTTTGTCATTGTACATGTATTTTTTTATAATTCTTTTTTATCTTGCAGTGTTGCTGTTTGCAAGCAGTGGTGATGGACATACAGCTGCTGCTGATGGTAGATTTCAGCAGTCTGGCTCTGAGCAGCATCATTTTAATAAACCTGCTCTTATAATTTTACTCCTTTGCCAAATCTTAAGCAAGCAACTTTAAACTACACAATTAAGTCATTAAACTTGTTATGGTATGTCTTAGTTCATCCAGACATCTGAAAAACAATGTAATTGTGTCCTAACATCACACTGGTTGATCTTACTTGTGTCTGTACATCTATAGGTTTGCATATGACACATGAAGTGACAATCTGATGATTCAGGGATCAAAAGGCTACTTTCTGAGATTATACTGAACTAAAGGTTGAAAAGGACTACATTTTCAAACTGTTCATGTTAAATTTGATATACAGCCAGTGCTGCAGTCCTTTGTAAAATATTAAATTACGTTAAGTTACAAATAGAGTAACCTTTGAAAAAGGTAGGAAAAATGTATACTCAATTAACCTTTATATTTTTATACAAATCCTATTTTAGAGCACAACACAGTGATATTCCACAGGAAAGTAAATCTAAATTGCTATTATTGGGGTGAATTTCAAATTTTCCTTTAAGGCGAGCTTATAATAAGGCACAGCCTAAACAGGGACTGGCACAGAAAACCCTCATGCACGGGCCAGCGACTGGGGGGCCGGGAGTAAACAACAGTGATAGGATTTTATTTTCCTCATTTCCACCGAGTTGTAAAGCAGCTCTCGTGTTTACAGTTCCTTTCTATTCCTCTTTAAGAATAGGAGGGAAAGGCATAAACATCAAGACTTGTTATACCTGTACACATTTCACTGTAACGAATCCTCTGCTTGTGCTCTAATTAGAGGAAAAACTTTAAGTTTTTTTTTTCATCCATTCATGACCTTTTCTTTTAATTGTTTGTGTTTCTAAACTAGTCCTTTCATGCCTGACTGAAATATACATGAAACAGCTGCTGAATTAATGCATGGAGATCCAGAGAGAAACTCAAAATTTGCTTATTATTATTGTTATTTTTTTTTACATGAAAGGATTGATCAAATTTTAATGTTTGCATGCACAGAATAGACACAGAGATAATTAACCAAACTAAAAATAAAAGTGACATTTTTAAAGTGAATAAAATCTATATTTTGGTTTTGTTTCCTTTCTAACAGTTTCAGCTGGGTCAAAACAGATTTTAAACTTAAAAAGCAACAAAAAATTACCACTGTCAAGCTTTCTCTTCACTAAGCCTTTAATTCTCTGTATCCATGTAAACCTTAAATTAAATCTTAAAATGAAAGAACATCTGTAGAAAAATTGTTTCATGATTGCCAAAGCAGCAAAAAAAAAAAAAAAAAAATCCTGAAATTACAATACAATTTTTGAGACATTTTATCTACATGTGGTGGATACAAGAAGTTATATTTCTAAAAGTTAAATGAAAACCTTTAAAACTCTTTTTAAACTCACCAAACATGCTCCATATCCATAATTTTACAGGTAATTGCATGTGTGCACTTAAAAACTTCATCTCTGTTTTTTGTGTGATTGTGCAAGCCTGTTCTTTTTTTCTTTTTCTTTTTTTGTCTTTTGTTTCTTGTCCTGTCTTTCCCCATCACTGCGGTGCCCTGCTGGATTACAGGCTTGAGAGCGCCACCTAATAATAGGGTGCACAATGACTTGCACGTCAGACCATTTTGTGGACGGATACCTGATACCTCAACTCATCCTATCATTGTCACTGAAGATGCATGGCTCTAATTAGCTGTAAACATGGGTATTTTATTTTCTCATCTATATTTTGTGCATGGCTCTCTATTATTTAACTTGAGTTAGGAATTCAAAGCACACTGTTAAAGATGCATGGAAATGAATTCTGAATATTGGACAATATTATTGATTAAATCATAACTTGGACAGTAAACATAACCACTGACCCCAAATGTTTTTTTTTCTTCTTTTTTTTCTGTCTCTGGCTGAACTTGGCGGCGGTATTAGTGAACATTTTTCTCTGTCAGGCCACAAGAGTCAGTACAGCAGAGCCAGCTGCCGAGGCTCACAGCCTGGCCTCTAATTAAAACATTGGAAAATGAGATAACTCCATAGATCCATCATGGCCGCTGTTGGCTGTCAGAGCGCTCGGGGGCTACCACCCACTGTATGTTTACACCAGGGCCACTCGGCCGCTCTGCTCTCAGGGTGTTTTTAGAGTCCCGGCCTGATTTCTCTAATGGGCCGAGAATTTTTTTTTTTTTTTTTTTAAACTCCTTCCACCCTCGCCTTGCTACAAACCCCTCTCCATTTCGACCCCTCCTTCAAGTGTTCTTGAAGGGGTTGACAGAGACTTGGGATGGCAGGGCACCCCATATTCCCTCTTCCCATATTTCCCACCCAGTCTGTCTCGTTAGCCCGCCATTTATTAGCCCCTAATGGAAGTTGGAAGGGCTGTGATGTCATGCACTGGTGCACGGAGAGGACAGCTTTTCTCTGTTTTTTTTCCCCCTCCTCGTCCCTTAGCTGTGCCTCATATCCACTTTTCCATTTTGCCCTCATCTGCCCGCAGCATCCCTCTTGCTCAGGTTTTCTCTTGTTTTTCTTGAGTTCCTGTGCACCGCTTCACTTGAGTCAGCTGTTCAACATGAGTTTGCACAGAAACGAGCAAAGCCGTTCTGACAGATCTGTTACAAGGTCGTGTGCAGGGTGTGAGGGAGCGCACAAAGGCCCGAAGCGCACAATGCACAGCAATTCATTTACTGGCAAAGAGCTGGAACATGCGTGAGCGGCCCGACTATTTTGTGCTAAAAGAACTATTTTGACAGCTGCCATTTAAAAGTGAATAAAACGACCGCTGTGATTACAGTCAGGCAAATGCTGTCTTCATTCTTGCTGAATAATAGCAGAGTGTTAGCAGATATCCTTCAACCTCTCGTGCCAGTCTCAGTAATAACCCTAAGGCCTCTTCCATAGCCTTTGCCAAAACACTGCAGAGGAATCCGGCTACCAGCTCTGTTTCCCCTCCATAAGCGGAGAACAGCTGCCTTTACACTGACAGGAATGTGAAGGTAAAGTTGAAGGACTCCTCACAGCTGGAGACATGTTAGCACCCTGTTAGCAGCTTTGAAATGCCAGTTATTGAAAAATAATCCATGAATAACTCTTTGTAATGCGGTCATGAAAGAAGATTTTTTGTGATTTTAAAGATTTAACAGTTAGTTTAATAAAAATCTTCCGTATATCTGATGACAGGTATCTATAAAACGCATCATTTACATGACTGATGGATTTCTTTCTATGCAACACAGCTGCTGATACTTACAATAGCAACATTAGTAATCCTAAAAAAATGTTTTACTAATTTTTTATGGTATCAGATGATGGACAAAAAGGCCAGATTGTGAAGGAATAAACATAAGTAAATGAACAGAGGTGAGGAAGAAGCACTCAAGTTTGTGTGTGTGTGTGTGTGTGTGTGTGTGTATGGAGGCTGTGTGTCCAGTGGGCCACCCAGCAACAAAGCTCATTCTTTTCAGCAACACATTACTTTCATTACTTCATATTTCAGGTTGGATGTCATCGTGCTAACCCCATTGATCATGTCGCGTTTAAATGCAGCTGAGCTGATGACAAAGGCCACAAATGCGATACATGGTCCTGTAACTGGATCTGGATGTTTTTGTTCTCATTTTGAGAGGCGTGTGCGCCCAGCCTGGTCAGCGGCATGTGCTTCATTTAGAAATCAAGCAGGGATCATTACAAACCCCTCACCCTCTCACCCACCCTCTCTGTCTCTGTGTCTTTCAATAGTAGCTAACACATTTTCAGATGTCAACAGATGTCAAATTACTCCACAATTAACCCAATGGGCCTCCTTGCACGACTGCGCTATGTGCTTTCACGAGCCTATGCGAGCTTTTGATTTCTGTGAGATGACAAGTCATCCATCACTCTGAACACTCGCTTCTCTCTTCCACGCAGGGTTTCTCCTCGCGCTCTTTCTCCAGCCCGACCTTGCTCCATGTTCACTTGGTCGTATTCTGCCCCCTTAACTCTTTGTCCCCTCCCTCCTGTCACTCTCAGTTGTGATGAAAAAGGGTCAGAGTGAGAGTCAGCGAAGAGAAAGAACAGGAGAGTAAACAGGGGAGAGAGATCAAGAGTGTTTTACACGCGGTATAAATATTTGCTGAAATGTGGCTGCAACACGTGGAACACACATGAAGAAAAAGACAGTGGGGGAGAACGTTGATTCAGTCAGATTTCTGCACACATTCACATGTGACCCACATGCAGGCATGCACATGTACACAAATCTACAAAGTCTTTCTTAAATCTTGCTCTGTTGAGAGCATTCAAGCTGGCAGAGCGGTGTAGTGACTGCAGAGACCACCCTACAACTGAAGGGCTTGTGGTGCAACCTTGCGTACAGCAGTACAGTGTCCTCAAGTCGAGTCCTTCAAGCTCCACCTGACCATTTATTTCAAGTCTTTTCCTATAACCATTAATATAAATGGTGGCATTCATGCTGCACAATGTTCATCTGATATAACACTGGATGCTGTGACTTACAGATGTACTGAAGAGCTTTAACCTACTCACGGTCATTAATTCACTGTCAAACCCCGTGTCATCCAGCTGACTGCTGAGTTCTGGTTGCACACAGTTGGTTTCACTCTCCATGCCGCCCTTCTAATTACTAACAAACATGCAACCAGCCCGTGATGCCACTGAGAGTGTTGGCTGTGATGGATGGACAGGTGGGGAGACCTCATCGTGGCGATTGTGATAGTTCACATGAAGCAGCCGGGTGCTGACAGAGAGATAACTTCATGCCAGTGGATGACAGATACCATGACAAAGTGGCAAAATGAGTCCTGATTGCTCGTGTTAGAGGCGCTGCCGCTGACAGACAGCAAGATGAAGACTTCACCAGCTCAGCTAGGTGCAGAGATTAATATCTTGAATGAGTGACAGAGATAGCTTGAGGAAAAGGGTCAAAGAAGAAGAGTAAACAGATTTGACTTGTATTTGCTTTTTATTGGACATACTTGTTTTAAAAAAGACAATACTGTGGCGTGACCTCTGTCATGGTTAAAATGGGAGAATTTTAAACTGTAACAAATACTCCTCAAATGTCTCTGTGAACCTAAAGCATTGCTCCATGTGGCTGCACTGTTTAAGAAAGCAGAACATGGCTGCTGCTGCCATAAAAGGAGGGAAACATCTCACAGCTGTGACAGAAGGTGGGAGCTCTCTGTGCTGTCCTCTCTCCTTCATTCACTGCAGTCCTGTTCATTCAAGGCTCAGCCCCAACTTCGCTCCATCTCCACCTCTATCAACAAAAGCAGGTCCGAGGTTGCCGACCAATACTCCGTATTAAATATCCAGTTTGAACGAAAACATGTACATATACGTGTAAGTGAGATTCAGGCAAAGACATCTGGTATTCAACTACTTGCATAAGTAAGTATTATTAGTAAAGAATATTACTAATCCTAAACTATTTAAGCAGTTTCTTCATTGCAGACAGGGGTCATAATTATGAAATCTTGGAATTTTGCAGGGGTTGTGTACTTAAGGTGGCCACATATTTTTAGATATCTTTGCTGGAGCATTTTAGACATGTTGATCTGAATAACAAATATCACACACTTATGATCACAAAGTATAAAAACAAGCTAGCTGACACTGAACCAAATGCCTGTCAGTCAGGCTTCAGTTGAAAACTTTCACCTGCCATTGCCTGGAGGAGTTGGAAAAGACAGACTTCCTTCAAAGGTTCGACCAAATTAATAACCAAACATTCATAAATATTAAATGATAAGTGGGGCAGGAATTTTCAGGAGTGGATCTGAAAAGTCAAGCAGAACTCGCACATTAAAGAAAAAAGTTGCATCAGTCAACAGTGGCTAACATATTCTGAAATAATACGTCCCACCCCTTCAGTCTTTATCTCTGAGGGGGTTAAAAGGGCATCAGTGGCCCCTGCCTCCTCCCGGTTCAGCCCAGTGTAACCTCCAGGCTGCTCATCTGAGGCTTCTAATGCCCTCTGCACTGCGGAGTAATTGAGTGGTGAACTGATAAGGAAACTGGCTCGGGTTATTGGCTGGTTTGAAGGAAGGGAGTGAGGGAGGGGGGGTGTGGGTGGAGGGGGTGGTCCCAGAAGCACCAGGGTCTTTTGGCTGCTCTCTGTGGATTGGCAAAGGAATGTCGAACCAACCAGACACGTTTTATAGACCTATTTACAGAAGATGGTTCGGTGAATGCTCCCTCTTTTTGACTTTCTGACCCAAAGCTGGGCCCTTCCTACTCCAAGCAAAAATATTTATAAAACAGGTCACAACTATGTACATACTTACCGACTCTTAACTTTGACAGGTCTAAATACAGCCATGAAGTAGCTGAGCTTCGTAGGATCAAACATTTTGAAATGCTGAAGTTTGTGCACACTAATTTTGATTTTCAGTAGCAGGTATTTGGATTTAAACTAAACTACATGTTCATCACAGTGGAGGAATAAATCATCCAAGGCAAAGATTTAGCCCAGTTCCATGTCTTGTTTTATAACTTCTGGACAGATTGTTATCATAATCTACATCGAGATTCAATTAAACAGTCCGTGCTTGTTAAAGAGATATGTTATGCATGGTTTGACATAAGGAAAAATACGTTTTGCAAATATTTTTCTCATTTTGTTGAAATTGAATTTATTGAAAAAAATCCACTCATTTGCTAATTTTATCCATGGTTTGGAGGACTGAGTCAAAATAAATTCAGCGCATGCCATAATAGTTGGCTGTTTTCCTGTTTTCTTTCTTTGTAGAATAAAAAAAGGTTTTTAGCCCCAGCTTTACTTGAGTCAAACACAAACATCACTCACGTAGACGGACAGCTACACTGGTCTTTGCACAAATTAAATTTGCAAGAAATTACCCGCTTCTTATGGGACCTTTGAAGTGGTTGTACATGGATTTTGTTACCTTTAGAAAGTCTGGGCTTGTTTATCTAATAATGGCAGTAATCTGATAATAATAAAAGTCTAAATTTGGTGTTACTGCACAAATGCACATTTCCTAGTTAGAAAATGCAGGCTTGTCTATCTAATACAGCCAGTAATCTGGTAATAATAAAAGTCTAAATTCAATGTTACTGCACAAATGCACATGATTCAATCTGGAGCGTATCACATAGTGAAAAACAGTCTGCATGCGTCAGTCTGTGTCGTTTCTCTGCTCGTGGTTTCTATGCTTCTCTCCATGGGCTTCTTGGTGTTGAGCTCTGGTGTTTCTGTTGCCTCCAGCTGCTCTCTCTATCAGCTGTCATCACGTCTACAAGACCATCAATGCCAATTAATTCCCAGCACCCGAACATGACTATTCAAGAGCAGCAGCTTCATGGTTTTTTTTTTAATGTACTATTCTTGGGAGCTGCATCAGTGGTGTTCAAGGCTGTGACGTCACCTCAGAGGCAGCTGTTTTTATTCTTATGTCCTCCTTCCACTCGCTCTAATGGCTTTATGCTGAGTAATAGCTCAGCTCTGAGGAGCTTTGAATTGTCTTCTTATTTGTGTTAGATTTGGTGGCAATTTCTTTCAGTGTGATGATTTTCCTTTTGGAAATGTTGATGTTTTCCCATATTTCTGTGCAAAAGTGCCTTCTTTAAGCTATTTTAATCTTTCCAAAAGGCAAAGACATCTGAATAAACCATCTTTGATTTATTTGAGATTTTTACTGAATGCATGCTACAGATTGAGGTGTACAAATGTAGAGCTTAGTGGTGTCGCAGTCTCAGAGTAAGGACAAGAGGAGGGGGGTAATGAACCCTGGGGTCCTGTGCTCGCCTAGTAATGGTCCAGTTTTATCATCCTACAACTTCCTGTTGCCTCCTCTCCTGGGAAGGCCTGCTGGATCTCTGCTGGAAGCCCTCTGATAAAAACCCTGGCTAATGTTCACATGCTGCTGGGAACAAGAGAGACAGAGAGAAAAAGTAGAAACAGCGAGGGGGAGAACAGCAGAGAAGAGCTCACTGTCATAAAACAGAATCCCACTGCCTACGCCTCTTTCGCTTCTTTACATGCTTGGAATGACGTGATAAAATGCAGCGTACCGTGGGGTCGCGGTGACAGAAACCATGAGAAACACTGTCTCAGAGATTTGTGTCACATGTTGGTTGCGGCAGGATGGCGGAAAACAGGCCAAAGTGTAAGACTGATGAGATGAGTGGAGGGAAAGATTGTTATTTTGGTGTTTTTGGCCCCAGATGAGAGCAAGTCCAGTCAGAGGATAGGCATGCTGAATACAAAGCATGAAAAACCATGAGAGCAGGGACGAGAAAGAGGAGCAATCATAATCACGCAGCCTCAGATAATCCCAGGGTACCATGCTGGCTTCCTGTGTTGGGCTAAACACATAAAGACTGAGAGAAGATTTGGACAACTTGAAAAGTTATGGGAAATCTACAGTAACTAGGTGAAGACCACATCTCTTACATGTGAGCTGAACGAAACAGAAAACTGCCTGGAGATTACAGTAAAGAGAAACAGAAAGACACATCCCTTTTCATCGCGAGTTTAAGGTCTGCATTTCAAACATTTTCTTTGAAAATTCACATTACACTGATTAACATAAACTGTTATTATGTGGTGTAAAAAAAAACCAAAACAAACCCAGAGTTCTGTTTAAACCAGTTTCAAACCAATTTTTGAACCATTTATTCAAGTATGGGTTAAAATAAAGGTTATATTTATAATATCCCCTACAATATATTTATCAATGACCAGAGTTCATTAATGTTTGTAAGTGCTTATTAAAACAGATGTGAGTTGATGTCAGAAACTTCTCAGAAAGCCTTTAGGAAAGATGATGCACTTATATCTAAACTACCTGTGGGCTTACGTTCAATGAAATGGAAAGTGAGGAGAGTAACGTCAAGTTCTTGTTGGGGTGTAATAATTTCAGCAGCTGATGTAAACATAAACACAGATTCTGGCTGGTTCCTTCAAGGAGACATTTCTTTACGAGCCACAAAATGTCTGAACACTGCTCTGCCTGTTGCTTTTTGTCCTTCTGTACGTAATGTTTGTACAGTTGCAGGTGATGGATTCTCTGGTTCGGGGGTGCGGTTCTCTATCCAGGACCGGCTGCATGCTCCTGACTCCTCCCCCTCCCTGGTGTCTGGCTGCATCCTGGAGCGCTTTTCATCCTGTCCCATCAGTTCCTGAGGTTATCCAGCGGTACACTCGTCGTCGACTTTGCAGGTGTGATTTGATCTGAGCAGTTTTCTGTCTTGACTGAGTCCTGCTGTGACTGAGCTGGGTTGTGTAACAGTAGAAGTTACAGTTGGAAGATCACACTTTGGTATGATTTCAAACGCCATCAAGTCTCAAGGCAATGACCTCGCATCGTAAAGTTGCACTGAATGTAAAGCTGTTTGCATCATAGGTTGTGTTTTATTGTTTTTTTTCTTAATTAAATCCCCGATGATGCTCTCTAGTGATGTCAGTGGTTGAGTGGGTTTTATGTTTACAGAATAAATGACTAATTACCTCTAACCAAAGCTGAATAGTTTAACTTTGCTTCACTTTTCAGTAACTGAGCTGCATTATAACACATGGTCTGTTTTTTGTTTTTTTTTTTTAGAAGAGGAAAACAATAAATTAAAGTTTGTTTGAGTTGTGTCTTTAAAGAGGCGGTAAAACAAAAATCTTTTAGTACAATAATAGCATAAAGCAAGTGTAAATAGACAGCATCACCTGGACTGGTTCTTCAGAGCGTTTCCATAGACTTTTTAGGCTTTTCTTTTCTTAGATTGTTGGTTGTCCTTTGCAGACTTAACGAAGCAGAGGCTTGATTGTGATGTTGCTCACACTTGTGTCTTGAAACATGTAATAAAGAAATCATAGACATGTTAACAAGAATAAAAAGGTGATTTTACTGTAGTTACTTCACATTATTTCCACTGTAAATTGCACTCGTCTCTTGCAACCTGCAGACACCTCTATCTTTTGCTTCTCACTTACATTCCCCACGAAACTGCATTTGAGTCTTTTGTGAGACCACTGGCTTTTTCTGATGTTACACTTTTATGTGATCCACAGACTCACTGATCACTCACAGGGTTAAGTGGTATCTCAGAAAACATACCATAAGTATCGCCAAATTTAGAAAACGCTGTACACTGATTTACCGGTGATAATGGAAATAATAAAAAAAGAAAAGAAAGCAGACAGAAAAGGAGTGATGGGAAATCCAGAACACCATTACTGAAACAAGTGGAACAAAAGCTGGAAGGAAGAGGAGGATGGCATATTTCTGTTGCATGTTTTGTCTTTTTACTTCACAGAAGATAAAAGGCTTCTTTTTTTTCGTAAGTCTGGCACAGAGAAAGCTGTCTCTCCACACCGCCGTCTGGGCTGGGCCGGTGCACACAGTTGAACGAATTCCATTAGGGCCTAAATTACCTTTAATATTAAAACAACAGACAATTACTGGGGCACTATTAGAATGGTATTGAGGTGTTTGCTCGTGCGCACAGTGTGGGCCAAACATATGGTTCGGCTCATGGCGAGCCCACCGTTGTAAAGCTAACATTGTCACGACTGATGTATGGTGGCATAGTAGTGGGCTCTGAAAGATCCATTTGTCTTCTCAATTAAAGCTGAGAGGGGGAAGAGAGGGACGGGATATGGGGCCAGAGGGGGTTGGGGAGAGGGGTACCCCCCCTGTGCGGTCCACACTTAGAAACATGTGGTAGAGGGGAGGCCATGCGCATTTGAGTGTTTGTAAGAAAAAAATAGGAAAAGAATGAACAAGTGTGCGTCGGACAGTTGGACGCGGGCCAGAAGAAGCCTGGGAGTTGTTTTGGCAGCTCCTTTTCACCTAAATGCCCCTATACTCCCACTTTACTCCCTTCTCCCATATCTTTTTCTTGCTCTATTCCCCACCCCTCTGCATTTTGCCATGTAGTCCGGAATCTCCTCCCTGAGGCAGAGGCCACTTTAATGTGGGAAGCCTGGCAAAGGCAATCAGAGACCCAGACTCTTATACGCCAAACACACAAACGCACACACATACACAGACGTGCACTTAAACATAGACATACACTCAGAGTAGTCTCTTATCTGACTTGACGACATGGCATGCATGTTCTCTATTTCCCTCCATGATCTAACACTGTCTCACCATCAAGCACTACAAGCTAGATAAGACCACATTAGGGAAACGGAGGAAGAAGGGAGCTATTATTACAAGGCTTAAAGCCCCACAAATCAGTTTCTTTCTTTATCCATTAGGGTATAGTTTTCAGTAACTAGTTAAATAATCATACTATCTACAAAGACATTCTTTGATGTCTTGTCAGCTCATCTGGTACATACACAATGTTTTCATCCCACTTTATCTGACAAATTTACTCAAGTGCAGTCCCTGTTAAGACAGGCTCTCTTATTTTTTTCTTCAGCTGGGTATTAATTGGCCTAGCTAATGAGCTTTTTTTCTGAGCTGGAAATTGCACCAAAAAGAAAAAAAAAGTAAATTATGATGTGAAATATAATGAAAAAAAATTTCATATGTTTTGGTATGGCTCATTGTGCAGCGTGTTTTGAAAAATATTTTTTTCAATATGAAACTAACAATTAATACCATAAAAAAATGAGAGGATTCTGGGTGATCGCTACAACATGACATGAAAAACAAAAAAAAAAAAAAAAAAAGAAAAACCTGTCATCCAAACCAAACGTCTCTGTGATGTCCATGCAGGGCCTGAAGTGGTCTGTGCTGAAGAACCACTGAGACTAAACATCTATTTGTAATGTCTCGTTTGCTAAATAAAGAAGTCTTTCATTAGCATCACAAAACATCAAACAAGCAGAAGTAATCCTGCACTTCTGTCTTGGTCACTTCATACTCAGAATATGTTGCATGATGAGCAAAAATGTTTTATCAAACATTAACATGTTCAAGTAGTAATGTTGTATATTTTAAATACTGAATAAATGCATGATTTGTATTCTTTTAAATTACAATATTATATGATAATTTCTTTCTGTAGAGTTCTTGTGGAGGCATCAGCAAGCAAATACATACATGACAATTACAGAATCTTTAAAACATATTTCTTACTCGAGAATCCTGGTTTAGTGATCTGCCAAGCACACTTAACTCGCCATCTTCAAAGGAAACTCTGTGAAGGAAAATAAGCACACTTGCAATGAAGTGGCGATGATTAAGCTGGTCAGCGTTACATCTGGCACCCTATTGGTTTAGAGAACTTTGACAGGTTTGTCTCACAACAATTGAAACACAAGGGGACAAAAACCGCAAGACATTTCTCAAGCACACACAAAAAGCTCGAGCACGAGGAGAACTACGCATGTTGGACAAGAGGGCATTTTGAACATGAAAGAGTGAATCTGAGTGTGCAGATTCAGTTTTCAAGTGGAGCAGAACATGTTTAAAAGCAAGCAGGGACTTTTGTGTGTGAAGGCAGATTTCTGAGGGGTGAAGAAATATCTGTTTATGGGCATGTTTATTCATGAACTTGTTTGTGAGGATGTTTCATTGTCCTCTCGACATTTGACATTATCATTATTCCTGCCATCCTAGTGTGATGCACCTCAAAAAAAAAAAAAAAAAAAAGAAAAGAAAAGTATCAGCCACCCAGCCAATCAGAAAAGACTGGGCCTTCTGGAAATCAGACCTTACAGACAGAGACGAGAGCAAAAATGGCTCATTTCAGAGGGGGATGAAAGGTGCTGCAGCAAAGCACAATATGAGAAAATATTTGTTTCTGAACATTAAAAAGTGCCCTTCTTTGCTACTTCATGTAACAAATTAAAGTCCACAAACATATCTATGGAAAAAGAAAAAAAAATACAATAAGAAAAGAAGTGAACCGAAATGATGTGTTCCTATGTTAACAGATGAGAAAGAAGGAATTCATTGTTGAGCTTCAGCAGCAAATGTGCTGCAACCGTGCTAAAACTTCTGAGAAATCGCAGCAAAGACAGCATTGTTTTGAAACTTGTTATCCTATGCAACAGCCCCTAATTGGCCCTTCTTGTTATCCTGCCTCTGTGGTACACTGTTGGTGGTATGCAGTGAAATAAAATAGCACTTCTAAGGGGCAGAGGGGAAGTGCAGTACATACTCAGTGTGTGATGCTTTTTAATTCAAGGTCTCATCCAATTCCCTGTTGCCGGGTGTGCTGGAACATCTGGAGCAGGCGTTAGCCCTTTGTCAGTGTGTCTAATAATTGCTGGCAGCACTTGAGAGTTCACAGCACCAGAGATCTGGTTGGATGTCTGTTAGGCCCTTACTCCATCTGCAGGCGTGGAGATCTTCGGTTGAGTTTAAGACACAGCCTTAAGACAACAGAGATTACAAAACACTTTACTTCCTCCTGTTTTAACTCAGACATTCATGTTGCAGGTTAAAAAAAATAATACATGTACACAACTTAAGAAGGATCAAACACTTTTCTATCCCAAAGTAAGCTAACAGGGACAGTCTGTGGGTTGACGTCGCTTTAGCACTAACCTCCTCTAATGAGATACTAGCCGCATTTCCCTTCATATTTGTTGTAAAAATGTAGAACAACTTAAGTGGTTTACAGCGGAAATGTTTCGAGCATGGCCGTCTTCTGTGAAACTGAATCCTTTACTACATTATGGAAAAGTGAAGCGCAGACAGAGTGCTAAGCAAACTGAGGGGGTTCTAATAGTGTGGTACACTCTAATGAAATCAGCAACCCCAGGCCTCAGGAATGAGATCCATGCACCGCTTCTCATTCCCTACTTCCTCACCCAAGCCATCTTTTCAATTGGGCATTCCAGCGTTGGTATTAAGGAGAAGAAGCCTGATGTCTCATCTGCCTAAAAGGATGGAAGACTATCACAGAATCTGCAGCACTTAAGTATTTCAGCAGCGCAGCGTTTCCTGCCAGGGTCAGATTGAAAACAGAGAGGGAAGAGATGTATGGTGCACTGAATCATAGGCTACCGTAGTCGTGTGCAAAACACAGAGTGTGCTGGAGACGATGCCAAGAGTTGTAATTTAACTTTATATAGATAGTCTGATGAGAAACAGGACAGAGAAACAGCAAAAAAATGTTGTATTTGGGTGTATTGTTGTCTGTCTTTTCTTTCTGTCTGACCGCACTGACAACACTTTCTATATACAATCATCTTATAGGCAGCTGTGTCAAACCACATGTTGCTGTCTCTGCTCTCCAGTCAAATATTTCTATTAACAGTCTTTGCTGGTTCAAGCAAACTCCTCAAACAGAGCATGCACTCATATCCCCCATGAAACCATTTTACAAAGATGTGATCACAGTGAAAAGCTAGAAAATGATTTATTTCCATCACATTTATTCTCATTCCATCCACTCCCATGACAAAACCATGCCTTTAAATTAAGTGAGTGATGTATTCATGTCTAAGGGGTTTAAATAAGGAGTCAAGCCCTTTTAAGGAGGTGAACTGACAATGTAAGAGACACCCATCCAGCCCCACAGACGGAGGAAGCCTTAGGAAGCCCTGGGTTAATTAGATTTGTCCTACAACGCAGCTCAGCCCTCTCCACTTCAAATATTTATGGATCACACATCAGGAAAACAGACATTTGAGACATCTGTGAGGGCTGACTAACATGAGTTCCCCTGCTACTCCCCCCCAACCCCCACCCCACCAACCGCCCGCACACTTGCACACACAAGAAGCTGCAACACAGCACAAACAGAAGACTGGAATTAAATCACTGCAAATCTCACCCACATAAGGACCAGTCCACTCTCTGGCAGTAATGAGCACAAAAGAATGCGGGTAAATTTGAATTTAATGGCGTGTGAATCATAATTTATTTCAGTCTCAAGAGCTCATGCGTATGAAGATGAAAAAAATCAGGTTTGGAGACTCAGGCAGTTTATCCATTTACATTGATCTTGGAGGATATCTAACAGACATTTAGTCTCGTCTTAACTTTCATCGCTCCTGGTGATGTTTCAACACTCCATCATTTCTGATCGCAACATCAAACCGTGTATTTGTTTGGATGCAGGTATAAGCACGCATGTTTGCATCTACGCAAGTTTGATGTAGTGGTTGCGTCTTTTCCACAGAGCCACTTGACAAAACAACAAATAAACTGTAGTGCTGTTACATTTCTAATCTAGCACGACATATGAGGTGCCAACAGCTGTTTATGCAGAAACTCAGGAGCGACGGCTATTGAAGTCATTACTTTGCGTGCAGGTATGTGTGAGGCTGTGAATGACAGCGTTGTGTGATAAGGACTCCCTGTCGACTGTTCAGTTCTGTGATGGGTCACAGAAGACCCCTGCTTTTCTGTGACCCCATTCGATACTTCAGGGGCATGTTCTGGTTACTGTTTCACCAGACTTCTGCTGTAACCCCTGCCAACACACGCACATGCTCTTGAAATAGCTGTGTCAGGCCAATTCTAGATACTCTCTACAAGGAGATGGGGCTTCTCTGATGGAGAGAATAGCCATATTAAATGTGTTTGAATGAAGAAAAAGAAAATGGATGATCTGAGGGATAGAAAGACTTGGATGGAAAGAAAGAGAGAAAGACGGGGCTGTCACGAAGGCAGCCAGACGCTTGTTTAGAGTCTGAGAATAGGGCTGTCTAACTATCTCTCTTTGTCCTTTAAAGCTCAACTAGGCCTGGGAGAGACATTTTATAGTAGCAATCACTCAGATCCACTTGGCTGTTGTTCCCTCTCTGGATTCCACAGGATCTTACTCTATTTCTGTCTCTATATCTGGATTAACATTGAAAAAAAACAAAAGGAGAAAGAATTGGGCTCTTTTAAAAAAGTCCATAAAATATGCCTATTAATTAATTCACTATTACAAAAGAAATTCAGAAGTTGAAGTGGCCAGACATTTTTCAAAAATCTGTCCAGGAACGTTCTTTCATTGAACTTCAAATTCTGGTGACACTGACCTTGTAAGTTGTCTAAGTGCTTGTCTCTGTTCGATATTGAATGACACAACCGTTCTTTTGTTTCTGATGTCGACGAGAGTGTTATGCTGCCATTTGATCCAGAGAATGAATGTTGTTTCTGTCCCAGAGGGGGGCTGCTTTTCACTGAGCCTGCTGTGTCTGCTCAGGACCACACAGTCATGCAGCCTGGGACCCAGAGACCCCAAATCATTAGATATAAGAGGTCTGCGAGACGCTCCGACCCCACCCCACCTCTCCACAGGACTGTTTTAGCCCAATCATGTGCTGCCAGCTGACAGACTGATGAAACAATTACGAGCATTTAGAGCAGCAGATATGTGAAAGTATGTGAAAAGGCAACAGGCACGGTGACCTGGTCACTGCGTGTATGTGCGAGGGTGTATCTGCATTTCTGAGAGAAATGCAGATACTCTACCATGTCAAACCTGGGTTATTTCAAACATGTTTGAAATAACTTCTTTATAATTTTATGCAATTTCCGGTTTATGCTATCAGATTTTTTTTTAAAGCAACTGTCGTTAAATGAAAGAAAAACTCATTGTTTGCACGTTACCAGCTCAAAATGTGTTATGAATAATTAAAAAGCATAATACAGCATTTCCTAATTCAGTCTAGTGTCTGTTTTCACACAATAATCCACAGACCCCAAAGCATGTCAACGCCATCTAGAGGGTTTTATTAGTAGACATTATACTCCTTTACACCGCATGGTCCAACACTGTTCATCACAGAGTTTACATTTGAAGCTGACATTAAAAAAGGTGAACAAAATCGATTTTAGATTCAAATTCTTAGTTTACAAGAGTTGAAAGCAAAAAATGACTTTGTTTAAGGAAAAATTTGAAAACCCGTCTGCAAATGCTGAAACATGGAGGGGGGCTTCATAATATGAGCTTGTTCTCCACCTCCAAACATACAAACTAGAACCTCAAACTGTCAGCTGCTGAAGAGCTGATCTGATGCAGACAAACTTGAATAGGCTATGGTTATGAGGGGGATCTAAGGAAATGTTGGTTTGACTTAAATATATCCGATTTTTGAGTAACTAAGAAGAAAAAGCAGAACACATGCATTTTGCATTTCACCTTCAACACTCGGTAAGTTTCACCAGAGACAGTCCTTCCTGCTCTGTTACTCATTTTTCCTTTTTTTTTCTTTTATTAAGATATGTGGATAATCAAGGTATAAATTTTAATTAAAGCCTGTAAATATCAAGGTTTAAAGGCGCAGATGTGCAGGTCTTTGTGTGTCATAGCACTGCAGAACACAGATCCTTTTTTATTAGCTATTATCTTTTTTTTTTCAGCTCCATGCACTCAGGTGCTATTTTAAGAGCAGACATTAATGTTTCATGCCAAAGGTTTTGGTCAAAGCCGATGCAGGCGTCATCGCAGACAGCAACAATAACAGAAAAAAAGTTGTCATCATCTGGGAAACAGTGAAAGCTGGAGGATATTCCCCTAACCCCAAACAATGGTGTAGGTCCGTAACTCAGAATATCTGAACATTGATGTAATAATAAAAAAATAAAAAATAAAATAATAATAATAATAATAATAATGTCCTGCAAGGCGTATTTAACTGAGGCAGTGGCCTTGATGGCAAATAGGCTGAAGAATTTCAGGTCCGTATGCCCTCATCTGAAAGAAAAGGAAAAAAAAGTCAAATGACTCGCTCTCTTTCTCTTGTGTCTTCCTGCGCTTCAGCTCAAGTCCCTCCACAAGGTTTCCTCACCAGTCCTCCTTTTCCGAAAAGGAACTGCAGGACAAGCTCGAAGACGCAGGGGGTCAAAGGGAAGTGGCCTACGTGAGTGTTATTAAGGGCAAATTTAGAGAGATGAGTAATTTCTTCTGTCTGGAGGAACAATTGGAGAATCAGAGCCAAAGACTTTCAGCTTTCAATCGGGATCACAGTCTTACCAGAGTCTAAAAACACTGAAATGAGAAACAATTCTTATGCACTATACAGACCAGGAAGTGTACTAATTTCAATTAGTGAACTGAATAAAAAACTTACATTTATCAGAGAAGTGAACAGAAAATATTAATTTTAATGCCCAAACTATTATCTATGATTGTATTAAACAAAAAAAAAAAAAAACTTAACATGTACGTAATGGTAATAAATAGTTGTTTAAACTTTTTATTTGTTTATTTAAACCCTATCTAATCAGAAGATAAAATGACCAACTTTGCTCCTTTGTCATGAGTATACTTTTTTGTAATTATTTTATCTCCTATTTATGAATCATTTTCATAGGTAAATATATATATATATATATATATATATATATATATATTTTAACTATAAGGCAAAAGACCTCTCCCATTTTATTTTAACTGCAAAAACATTCTGTTCAATGATTTAAAAAAAAAATTCTTCTTTTTTTTTTAAGTGTTTTGTCACTGGATGTCCATCTCACGTGTGTCTACTGTACTTGTGTGTGAGAAAACTTATTCTGAACCCGTTAAAGGACCATGACCTCCTCGTGTCGCTCCGGCGGGGACCCAGACGTCCTAGTGGCAAAGCAGGAAGGACAGCGTCTGTGTTATTCTTCCCCTCTACCTGACAGCCATATTTCAAAGCTCTGTGAACTTCACCAGCTCACTGCCCAGCGGACAAGTGTCCAGCTTCCCCTGAACCTCTCTGCAGCTCTGTACCACAGTGCTCTGAGACTTCTCACAACTCTAACCTAACCTCTCCATCACACTCTAAAACGTCTATCCACCCTCTAAAGATGAATGCTATTTTACCCCTCTGCAGACTGCTTCTAGTTCTTTTCTCAGACATGCAACCATGACCTCAAATCACAGCCCCTGACCCTTCCTGTCCAGACACTGAACCGTACTCATGTCCTTGTCCAGCCTGACCCCCAGACACAAACCGCTAACTTCAGCCCAGCAGTACTCAGCCTTTGTTAAAGAATCCTTCCTTGTATGCTTGAAGACCTTGAACGTCCTGGGTCACGCCAACAATACATCATGAGACAATTGCTTCTGGCTGAGCCACATCCAGATGCAAAATACAAAATGCTTTCACACATTTTTCACTGACAGCAAACCTCAGGATTATTTCTCAACTATCCTCTTTACAGCCAGTGAGTGTTTTGCCCACCTGGTGATCCAGACTTATAAAGGCTTTCGGGGCGCATTGCTCGAGGGAAGAACACATCTTGTTCCATGCACAGATAAAGGCCAGATGGGGAGGCATCACAGCCCAAGCTACCTGTCATTCGTTATCATAAATGTGCTATTAAATGTAGAGATAAGCGTTGAAAGAAGAGGAGGCAGGGTGCTGAGGATTACCGATGCACAGGAGGGTGTGTAAGCAGGCAGATGGTACAGTCCGGCCCTGCTCTGCCTGATCCCTCTGACAGCTGCACTCGATCCTCTGTGGAGGTGAGCTCGAACTCGCTGCCGAACTTAGAGTACATCATGTCTTTCCAGTGGAAATGCTGACCTTGTGTGTGAGTTGTGTGTGTGTGTGTGTGTGTGTGTATGTGCTCAAATAGTAAAGTGATGCGAGGCAGGCGGCATGTGCTGGTGGCAGTGGGGAGTAATTGTGATTGAGAGCATTACTCCTCACTCCACCCTATGTCAGGGTGATGCACAGTCATACACACACACACACACACACACAAACACACACACACACACATGCAAACACACACACACACACATTCACTCTCCCATGGGTCATTCTGACACTGTCCAGATAAAGAAAGAGACTGATGGCTGTGTGAACTTGAGGAAAATGAAAGAAAGAGGGTGTGTGAGTGTGTTTGTGTGTGAGTGTGTTTGTGTGGTATATATTTATTTTTGTTTAACCTTCACGTGCTAATGTGTTTGCCAAACTTCTAACTCACATGTGAGGGAGATATTTCTGATATTGAAAGCATGGTATTTCATTTAGCTCTTAGATCACAGATTTCTTTAATGTGTATATTTTTGTGGGGGTTTTTTTTGTTGTTCCATGCTTATTTATTCTTGCAATGCCTTATTTCTACTCATTTCTACTATTTCTTCTGAAGGCTTCATGATCCTCCACTGTTAGAAAATTATACAACTTTAGAAAATGCATGTTGAAAAGCATGTATTTAATTTAGACTGAGATTAAAAAAAAAAAACTTCAACTGTCATAATATTGGCAGCATAACGAGTTAACAATGTAAAGGTCAGTCATGAAAAAGAACAAAAACATGTCCATTGATAATGCTGTTGCTATTTTGTTCATTTTAACTTCTTTTTACCAGTTGCTTGTTTGCTACAGCTCTGAAATTAGATTTTTCAACATGAAGGGATTTCTCAGAAAATGTACATGTAATTTTTCATTAGAAGAGAGTGCGTGCCTCCAGCATGGAGGTGGACACCCTTTTCTAGCTCCACTTTAAGATTTGGCAGAGGAAAAGCAGCATACTTATGAATCTCTTCCTGTTTGTATTTACTCACTCTTACAGCTCTGCTGTAGAAGGATTACATCTCCAGTCACTGGGTCAGATCTGCTGGTTTTTCTCTCACACAGAGGCCATGTCAGGGTTCATCCAAGCTCACAGAGGCCAGCTCTGTGCCAGTCTGTTGTTCCTCTGTGCTCCATGCTGCTCCGCCCTGACCTGCAGTGTGCTTTTGCCCACAGGGGAACCCTGCCGATGGGGCGTGTGCTTATGTGCGTAGGCCCCTGAGCTCCGGCCCCTGTGTGGTCTGACTGTATGAGTATGTGTGTGGTCCTCCCGGCCCCCTGCTCATCTGTCCGAGGCCTGCTAACGGCCTGCCCAGTGACCACGGCTGTTTACTTTACTTCTGTCTGCACCAACTGAACTCTGATCGCCCGCTTCCTCCAGCTGGGCCAAATCAGGCCCCAGCTCTGGCTCACAGCAGCGCATGGAGAGGCCCTTGAGTATGGGGACAAGACAGGACACTGGGTCTTGGTGAATTAAGACACCTTCAGACCTGCTGCCAAGCCTCAGCTCTGTTTTCCTCTTGACTCTTGTTCCCAACGTCTGGGTGACTGGTAGCCATAGCCTGGCATGTGGTTGCTGCAAGGCAAAGCTGCCTGTAATTATGCTGTCAGAGGCCTCTCCTCATTGGCCAGGATAATTGCTCTCCCTGTAACAGTCAGTATCAGTTCAGTCTGTCTCATCAGTGGAAACAGTCAAACTGGCAGCTCACTCAATCGGATGCTGGAGGCTGCCTTTACTTTTTCCACAACAAGATCCTGAAGTACTTGCCATCATTGAGGGTTCCTGTTCTGACCGCAAGGTGGAATAAATTTCTGAATTATTTTA
>JAOWBL010000018.1:11229140-11248687 GCA_028564865.1 Zenarchopterus dispar
ATATATATATATATATATATATATATATATATATATATATATATATATATATATATATATGTACACACACACATTTAATATAATATTTCTGCCACAAGAAAACCAGTATATTTTTCTGTCAAAATTCATAGCTAAGAAAAAGCTCACTTTAAAATAAACAAAAAATATATTTTGCCATCAAAACAATCATCCCATCAGTTTGGAAGATCCACTGAAAATAATTAACCTAAAGGAAATTGCTGAATTGGAGATGAGCTGGTCCAGACATTTTTTTCAACTACTCAAATAAATAACTATTGAATGAACAACATGTTGGATCAATTAAACCAGGTTACTCATTCAGCCAGGCAAGATGGGATGAATATGCAACACATCGATTACAGTGGGGCTTGATATTCTAAGACACAAAAATGAATCAGATCGTATGTTCTCAGAGCTGCCAGAGGCCCTCCACAGATTTAATGAAGCTTGTGGTCACGGCAGGAAATGCAAGCAGCATATTGCAGAAATATCTTAGTTTATATCCTTCTGTGACACGACAATTCAGAATAAGAGTGAGCACAAATTTTCTTCACAGGTTCTTTACCACAAGTAATAAAAGAAACATGACCGTAAAGCAAGTGAAGGACAGCTTATAAACTCTAACAACCACCTCACTGGTGATTAAAACATTTTTTTTTTTAACTATTGTAACTTTAGATATATTTTAAGTCTACTTCATAATATCTTGTTTGATTGCGTGTTTCCTATTTTCCCTGCTGTTCTTAAAATGTGCGTTGCAACACTGGAATTTCCCCATTGTGGGACAAATAAAGGATATATATCTTATCTTATCTTATCTTATAAGCACAAAAATGACAATGAGCAACATAATGTACTTTGAAAATAACAGTTATCTGTATTTGAACATCTTAGGCTCTTTTTAATGAGCTAAAATGTTATTTCAGTGCTTGGTTCTATTTATATTGATACTGCTGTCTAAAGCACAGGACAGATTAGGTGAATTAAGTCTGTTAAATTGTGGATTATTTCTGCAGCAAGAGTTTACCAAGCAGTCAAACCAGAAAGACTCAGTTCTTTATCCAATATCACAAAATAGATGGTTATCCATGCACAGTCAGAGTTGTGACTCATTATCTATGTACTATTCTAAATCATTTCATAAATTATTCTTTAAAGTTGAGAAATTTTCATCTGCATGACTTTTGATAGGGCAAAATTAGTTCCAAATTAAGAACATGTCCACTATGAGAATTGCATTTGTACCCTTTTTGTCAAAATAATACCAAAATATGTCTCACTTTTCTGACTTTTACTTACTGATATGTCTTCTGAGTCTCAAAAATTATACCTCAAATTATATCACAAAAGCTTCACTAATTTAATTTTAATATTATTTTTAATTTTCACAAAAATAACTGTTTAATATTGGAGTAAACACCAAATATGTCCAGGTAATGCATTAAGCTTTCAGAAGCATGGCTGCAACAGATCCCAGCTATCACTGATCGACAGTCCACAACTGAATACTAAATAGAGATGATAATAAAATAAAATAAAATATTTCGAAAAAATAATAATAAAATTTGGTATGATATTCTTTGGCTAAATAGAATTATTAACAAAAATAAAAACAATAATAGCACATTTTTCCATGACTCAATCCCTTTAAAGCTGAAGTTTATGACCATCGCTGTCTGTTTTTACATCTTATTCATCTTTCTGTACCACTTAAAGCCCAGTCTTAAACGACTGAAGCACATTGATCCAGTTTTCCTGACATGGGCCTAGTCTTAGGTGCGTATAAACATAAACGCACCCAGCCACACACACTGCCGCAAAAGGTTTTTGATCAGAATGCAGTGTGGTCTCCTGGACAGGATATAGGATCTTGATTGTTTGCTCCAATTTCCTGCGGTGAGGGATGACGAGGGCCTGCCTGCCCTTACCAGCTTTTGCTCTCCTGTCTCCCACAGTCAGCATAATATACCTATTTCTCAATGTAGCGGAGGAGGCGGTGAGAAAGCCAGACATGCATGGTTCTCTGGATCATCAACATGAGAGGATTTATCACTGGACATGGTCCCTTGAAGTCACCTCCCTTCCCCCAGCTGGTGTCTAGCTCCCTGGCTCCTCCAGGCTCACGGTGCTCTGATCTGCTGGGGACAAGGTAAAGCGCTGCACCAAGGCTCTGTTTAAGCATACAGTTGATTGCTAGGAGATTACGCTGCTCCTTTTCAGCTGGGGTCAGCGTCCTCATGTTTGACAGTTGAAATCACGAGCAAATTGTGTCATTTCCTACTTCTTGTAGCTCTCAGCATGTATGTGAGCGCGTATGTTGTGTGTGTGTGGCTGTCCGATCTCCTTAAACAGTTTGCAGGCAGATCACATGACCTCCATATCTTAAGTTTACTACGGGAACAACCATTCTACCTTTTACGACCTGTGTTTCTGCCCTTCCTCCCTTTCTAGACTTCAGCAATTCATCACACATGTATTGTTTTGCATGCTCCTTGGTTTAGAGTTTTATTTTTCCCTCATTGTTCCTGTGTCTTTCCCTAAATATCAGCGGAGTAGTCTCATATTGCTTCTGTGGCCACTGCCAGCAGCATTTGGCCCATTGTAGAGCGGAGCTGGTTTACAGTTTACATCTGACTGTTTGCCTGTCCTCTATATTCCTCTGGAATGAGACCACCCAGGAGAGCGTTGAAGTGGTACTAGTCTTTCTCTCTCTATTGCTCTCTCAATCGCATAATATATTTGTATCCTGAATCTTCTTACTTTCTGGTACAGAGGCAACATTCTGTCTCCCCCCGTGTCATTGAATGAACTGTTTTTTGCTGAATAAATACAGTTACCATAGAAGTCTCACTTAAATATTACTATAGCTGGCCCAAATATAGTTCTATGGGTTCCAGAGCTGCAGGAGGAGATTGTAAAAAGTACTGAAAGCTTTATTTACGAGAGGTTGAACACGTTTACTGTCCTTTCCTGGGAGATGCATGGCATTACATTTATGTTCTTTAGGGTTGGGCTGTTGCCCTCGGAGCAAGCTGCTGGGAGGCTGTGGTGGCACTGGGGGACAAGTCCAAACCAGTAGGAGGACTGACCACAGACAGGCCCGTCCAACCAGTGCAATCATTGCCAAAGGACAGCAAATGAGAAGACCAGTCGACTTTGCATCGAAGGCAGACCACCTCTTAGATTAGCCTCCCATCGTGTGATCTGAAGATAACCACTGACTATATTATGGCATTATTATTAACAATTAGCTGTAATATTTTTGTGTATTGTCATATTATTCAAATCAATCACAGCTATTCAATATGTGGACAGAGAAAGTGCAATGAAACGGAGCAAACGGCTGTGTTTACTGTTTCATTGTGAGTATCTGGGCCTGAGCCCCAACATTTAACTATCCAGATATTTTCTTGTTAGGTAGACATTCAGTTTTCAAATTGGGTATCCGGATTTTAATTTATGCTATTTTATTTTATTTTATTTTTTTTAATTTTTTCAAAGTAAAATACAGCGTTCTCTCTAACTAGTGGTAATGCTCTGGCTTATTTTAGCTGCTGAAAGGATGACAACATGCTGAACACAGCTGTGTGACAACATTTGAATTTGAGTGATGAGAAGCCAGTATCTGTTTGCCAAACATGCATTTGCAATCTGGTCTGTTAAAGTGGAAAAACAGCCATGAAATATCACTTCACTGCTGTAAGCACTTGAGTGTGATGAACTTGTGTTGGTATAAATGAGTAACTAGTTGCAAGTACTTAGGCTCCCATGGTGTGATCTGTACAGTTTATATACAGGTGACTAAGGATCACTGAGTATAGCGAGTTGTCCTCAATATAACCAGAAGGTCCTGATTTCCAGGACCTTTTGAACCCTCACACATTGTTTTTGTAGTAACTAATGTTTGTAGGTGAGTCCCCGTCGCTTTTGCCCAGCTTTAGACAGCTAATAGTGGGGTGGCTTAAAGGCTTAAATTTGCATTCACATATTAACCTGTATTTTTATTTAATGGTCCAAATTCTAATTTGTGTTTAGTTTTAATATTTGCTTTATTCTACTTTATTTTCTGCAGAGACAGGCTCCAACATTTCTATCCAGAGTCCACTTTCCTACTCCAAATACCTTGTTTGTTAAATGCAGAGCTATCCCGCAAAAAAAAAAACAAAACAAAACAAAACCTCAAACTCATTTTATGTCTGAAACTGCTCACTTAATAATTGATAAACAGATAATATATCATCGACTGGTTTGGAGCAAAAATGTGGGTTAGGCTAAACTTTTGATTTTGAGGGTTTTCTTGTGTGCATGCCTATTAATAATAATAATAATAATAATAATAATAATAATAATAATAATAATAATAATAACAACAACAACAACAACAACAATAATAATAATAATAATAATTATAATAATTAGTGATTGTTTGAACACCTTATACCTCTTTAAATTCATGTGAAATAAAGAATCTATTCTGAGTTATTTTCTCAAATATTGCTGCCCTGTAAATTCCAGTAGCTGCTCTAACTGATATAAATTAGTTTTATTTACTTAATTTAGTTTTTTATTAACTTGATTTTATGAAGCAACAATTAAATGCAGGATGAATAATGAGATTGCATGGTTTTACAGGGTAAATTAGGTTGCTGCTCAAGTAAAAGTAATAGGAAATATCATAAAGTAATATAAATTAGCACAACTAATTTAAATAAATAAATAAGCACAAGGAATCTGTAGTTTTTCATGCAGTCAGTTTCACTCAAAAACACATGAAATGGTAAATTTTAGGAATTTTTAGACTAAGTCAGGAGAACGTGTAAAATAGGCTATCAAGTACAGTTTTTTTTCTTTTTGACTTAAGTGCAAGTATATTGCACTCAGTAAGGTTGTGCTATTAAACTCGAAATTCGTAGATCACTTTAAATTTAATTCTTTTTTCAGGCAGTCAGTTTTAAATAAAGTGTACTAACTGGATTTTACAGTGTGTTTAAAAAAAAAAAAAACTTGAGAAGCAAAAATGCCAGCCGTTTGAATGACAGAGAAAGTAACAGCAGCCTGACAGTACATATTCATCAAGTGTCTTTTTATATGGTGATTTATTTATTATCTGTTTAATGGCAGAGTGAGACCGTTTGGGATTTGCCTGTAGCACGATTCCTGTCTCACTGTGTCCCTCCTGCTGTTTACATATTGGGGTCATGAACTCTGTTGCAGAGATGTAACTCATATTTCTCTGTCCCGACCCACTCCCCAGGGATGGTCCATAACTGCCCTTTATTTATTTATTTATTTATTTATTTATTTATTTATTTATTGCTAATTCTTTTTTTTTTCTCATTATATACAGGGGGGGAAATACTGTTGTTTACTGGTGTAACTATATTTGCTGTTGTGTGCATTTGCATGTGAAGTGTTTGAAAGACTTTGCGAGGAATAATAATGTATACAGAAACAGGTCGCTGCCTTCTTTCAACATGATGCTGCTAAATCTTTACTCTATGTTGATGAACTAAATTTACAAAAGACTTCAGTTCTTTAAACTAAGTTTTATTGTGTTCCCAAACATGAGAAAAATAAAAACCCAATTCAGGGTGGGAAGTAGGTTCAGTGTATAACAGGATCAGACCTTTCAGAGTTCTCATTACTCTAATGAGAATGCCACATTTAACACATATGACGTTTAAAGGGAACTTTCTGTACATGTGAGTGGACATTACACCACATCTGCACAACGGACACATGGACTCAAACTATAATCAGTTTTACAGAATGTGTGAAAATTACAGATGAAACACCAGCACTGCTCAGAGGCGGGTGTCAGTAGAAACAAAGAGATGTTGTGTTTGGACGGGACTCCATGTCTGATTGTGACAGGTGTGAGTGGAAGTGTGGGCAGCCCAATTGGAGGGCAGCTGAGAAAACTCGCTGCTGGACCGCTGGCCACTTGTGACATCATGTTGGCTTTGAAAGCATTCTCTGCTGAACACCAAAAATACATATGCAGCCATTGTTTGTGCTTAGCTGCACCAAATCCTGTCCTGTGGAAGATTTTGCGGGTTTTCATTCATGCGGTAGACGAGGATTTTTAGAATCCAGTTCCAGGAATGCAAAGTGTTTTGTCACAGACTGTGAGTATGCTATATGTGTAGTGCACAAATGCAAATTTTCTTTATCAACTTGTCCACAAATCTGTGAGTTTCTCCTATTCAATTTAAAAATATTTTTCCCTGCGATGTATAACATAACATTTGAATAAAAGCTGAACAGATAATTCTGATCTTGAAAAGATTTATTTATTTATACTTATTTATTTATTTAAGCTTACCCTCCATTATGCATAACTACATTAATGTATATGCAAATTTTAAGGAGCTTAAACACAGCAGTGGAATTTTTTTCTAACTTTTCACTTAATCACTGTCCTGAGATCATCATTAAAATAAACCAAAAGTCTGGAGTTGAAGGTTTCATTTGCATTTGCATTTTCACTGTCTGTCCGCAACAAGACTCTTCAGGACAGTAGTTAATCTTGCATGGTGCTAGTACTTTTGGCACTTCACTAGTGAACAGATGTCTTACTGATACACAAATATAATATTATTCTTTACCCCAGGAGTCACGTGTGCAAAAGCTCCACCAAGGAAAGGCGTCTTGACTGGACTACATCAGGCCAGGAGTCCTAAAAGCTTTTCCCAGCCAGCCTTGTGTTCAGACACTTATTACCTAGAACCTGGCCCCTGCAAAGAGCCCTTTATGAAACCTAAAATAAAGGCTGTTACTGCTTCATTGTTTTTAGAAAGACTATTGCAACGTCAGTAAAAATTACTTATGTTAAGCTTTTTGTCTGAGTTACATCCTTATATTTTATTCCAAACATTCTCACATCATGATGTATTTGCTGTTACTTTGGTAATGGGTAGCACAAAGCTGTAATGCCCAATTAAAAAAAGGCGCACCTTTTCAAAAAAGACAAAAAAGGTTGCAATATGCGTTTTTTAGTAAGTAAATATCATAGAGGTGTTAAATCAATCTGATGAGCTTGTTTTATTTTTTAAAACCCATCTCAAGCTTCCTTTCTCATCAATTAAAGTGCATGTTTATAGTTGTTTTTTTTTAAATTGATAATTGCAATACCACATTTTGATCAAAAAGGTCTTTTCATGACGGAGGCTGATTTTTCTCACCTTTCAAGGAAAAAGAATTTGTATTCTTCACAGACTAAACTTCTCAAGTGTTTCTGGAAAGCTTAAAAATCACCACTTGTGTAACCCTCATTTAACGATTGTGTTTTACCACCTTTTTTGGCCAAAAATTTGACTATTTCGGAAGGCTAGATTGGACGCAGGACAAGACACAAGAGCTTTCCCTAAGAGCCCCCTGCTTGTTCGCACGTCCCAGCCAATCTAATCAGCCTGCCAGGACTGAAGAGGGGTACAGAGGATCTCCCTAATTGCTCCTTTGCTCTGTATCTCCGACCACTCAGCAGCACTAACTATCCCCAGTCTCAGCCCCCCAGCTCTGACTAACTGCATGCATACACGCACATGCCCACACAGTAGATGTTTACTTGTAATCATGGTATTTAGTAACAATAATTTATATCCTCATGTACATGACAACAAGAACACCGATGATTAGAGAGCAGGGAGCCTGAAGCCAAGTTACATTTTTCGGTGAATTTCAAATATACATGTAGCAGATGCTGTTATACAGAATAGCTTGACCAGAGTGAACGAGAAGGGACCGGTCAAACTCTCTATCTAACCCAGCAGACCAGTGCAGGTTCAGCGGTTTACTGTGGTGAAGAGTTTATTGAACTTGATTCATTGCAGGACTGTCAGATAGCACTTAAGAAGAGTTAATACAGGAAGCATGCTCGATAACGGAACAAATTGAAAGCATTATGTGCTTTCACAAAGGACATCCTGAAACTCCAATGTTTAGTTCAGCGTTAAGGCACTTTGTTTCTCATTTTTGTTTTTATTTCACAGTTTTTATTATGAAATCTGTGTCTTTATATTTTGTACCATTTTTTATCTGCACATTTAAACTACACTCAAGTTATTCTGACAGACCGAAAATAACTTATCTCCTCATGTAGAGTTATAACAAATTAACCTTTTAATGCCTGGTGTATGAAATAATACAAAAAAAAATTTTTTTTTTTCTTTTTGAAGTATTTATTATTTATTGAAATTAAAATTTTCCACCAATTTAGTCTTAAACAGTTTCTAAATAATGTTGCTTTTCATCATTAGGAGTACCTTGGATAATTTTATGTTTTTGTAATTTCTTCTTTATTGTATAAAACTTTCTTTCTTTATGATCTTTTATTATGAGAGTGCTACAGAGGTCTCAGAAATCAAATATGACAAACTGAATGGGGTTTTTTAATATACTTTCTTTTTTAATTAATTTTAGTTCAGTGCTTTTGCTACAAACTAGAGGGTATGTACATCATGCAATAGTAAATGTAAAAGTTATTGTAGATGATTATTTTTTAACACTTCATCTTATGTGGTGTGTGCATAAAATAAGAGACTTTTTTTTTACTGGAATTAAATAGGTTAGGATAAAACTATGAAAACCAACAATAAAGCCAGTTAATAAAATACAAGAAAAAGCAGTGTTAAATGTTTTTTTTTATTTTGTATCTAACAAAATAGAATAAATGAAAAGCAGTGTACTTAACACTGCTTTTCATTTATCACTTTTAAGTCTTTTTAGCTAAACAAATCTTATAATATTGAGTTCTGTGAGCTTGTTCTTCATCTGATTATTCATTAAAACCAGATTATATAACAGCTTAATTCAGTTTTCTCCCGATACATTGATGAACAGGCGCCACATTCACACACGGGTCAGGCTCTGTAGTAACTGGGTCACAGGGTTAACACAAGCCAATTACCAAAACAGTTCAGAAGGAGACACACATGTACCACACACAGAAGCAGGTTGTTTATGCCTCATTCTGTGACTCTGCCCTCAGGTTCCACTAAAGAGCTGAAAAATAAGACAAGCCTTAACAACAGCAAGCGACTCTGGACGTATCGGGACGGATGGCAGAGCTGCAAGTTCTTTTCTTGAAACACAAATAATAATGAAAAGAATTAAATTCAAACAACTTGTCTTCAAACACCAATCTAAAATAAAATCAGGGTTGTTCTTTTTTTTTTTACATTTTATAGTGTTGCATTATTTGATTAATAAAAAAAAGTGGGTTAATTTTTAATACCTTTTCTAAACAAAAGCGCTATCGTAAGCCCTGTAACTTTTAAGAATAAATGCAGTTTTCAGGATTTGTGACTCAGACTCTTATCACAAATTCTATGCTACCATCCGAGAAGACAGTCTTCATATTATCCTTTGATGTTATGACAGGACTGATAACTATAAATGTCCGGGTATCCGATATGTTTATGTTGAGGATGTTTGCTATGACCCTGGCGTGTGGCTGTGGGACATTGCGGGGGGTCTCGCTGTTTCCTGTTTATCACATCCTCCACGTGAATGTCAAACTGTTTACCTAACAAGGTACTCTCTCTCTGTCTTTCTTCTGTCACAGACATGCATGCACACTCACTTACACATAAGATACACACATACACTGCCTTCATCATACGCACTGTGCAAGCATACACACACACGAGTGAACTCCTCTTTCTCGCTGTCTCTCAAACACACACACATGCGTCTTTGTGCACAGGCAGTGTATGTGGGTGAGAGAGAAAGCAAGTAGTTTCATCATTTTATATGATGAGAACCAGCATCACTGCGAGGACAGCACTGTTGGAGTTGTTTACTTCACATGTTGGCTGACAAAAATGAAATAATAACCTAATAAAGAAGTTACAACTGAGAAAATTATCAACATACATTTGAACTTCTCTCTGATTTTTGTTTGTGGTAGTAATAATACTAATAAAATGATTGACAGTACTGGTATTTGTTGTTGATTTATTATAAGAAACTAAGCTTACACTCAATATTGCAAAGATGTACAATAAAGTACATTTTACAAAATATTTATAAGATTAGCCAGTGTAATTAGATCAGCAATATAAGTCAAGTCAAATATTGTGCATATTTGATAACTTTTATTATTTAGCTCCGTTGCATGATGTTGAAAATTTTGCAAGCAAGATCTCAGTAATCACTTGAAATTAAATGTGTTTGCAGAAAGTAATTTTTTAGTTGTTATAGATAATTAACATGCAACTCTATGTACATCTGCATCACATAAATGTTTTTTGCTTGGACACAGCAAAATAAAAAGAAACAAAAACAGCCCAAATTTATTCATAACTTTCGAATTATTCTTCTTAAAAGTGCACACAAGCAGTATAAGTGGAGTTGCCAGCCCAAACGCTGTCACTGAGAAAACTTTTTCAGGAACAGCGCTGGTCTTCCTGTCCTGATGTCAGGGCTGCCTTCAGACTTAACTGTCTTGTAAACCTTGCAAAAGCTACACAGAGTAAGACGAGAGCCTGCATGTCAGAGGGAGTGAGGGAGACAGGAGGAAAGAGGGGGATTGAAGGAAAGTAGGCATGCATATGAAAGACTGGACAAGGTGATGGCAATTTGCAAGCACCGTTTTACAGCTACAGAGGATCTGTCATCTATCTGATATCCAGCGTGGCTCTTAAATCCTCGGTGGGTGGTTGAATGGGTGTTTGAATGTACTCGTTTCCTACCCCATGCTTGAATTTGAACAAGAAATTGAATTTGTCCCCAGTTTTCATAAGTTTGACTGCTACACAGGAACACAAAACAGTTAGAAACATAGTTCCTGTAGTTCGGTCTAGTTGCAAAACACTCTGCTGGCAATATCCCTCCAAATATACAACTTTAGTGAAATAATGCTAGAAACTAAGAAATTGAGTTTGTTACCAACTTATGATTGCAAAACAAATTACATTAACATATATCTAGCTTTTAATGTGCTTAAGTGACTACACATTTTTATCTTTTATTTTATTTATTTTTTGCAATATTTATTGAAACAAACTTGAAATACAATAATAATATTAGAGGTAGAATAGTGGACATTTGAGGGGGGGGAAAGTCAGCATCAGCAGTCAGTTGACCTCTAGACAATATATACACAAAATAAAATCATGCAATGTTCTGAACAAAGTGACCACAAGCAAACATCCCTATTTAGCGTGACATCCCTCAGAAGCAAACAAACATTTAAATGTTCTTTTGGAAGACTTTCCGATACAGATGTTTGCTGTGATATCAATTCTGATTTTACTCTATTTAGGTTGAAGAGAGCCAGGTTCCTGTATTTTCTGTTTTGCACAGTATTATATGTTGGGGAATCAATGAGTTTTAATTTTTTCTTGAATGGAAACTATATTTGTGGTTATAACAATGGCAGTTGAACACCTTCTAAGCTTATTATGAGTCAATAATTACAAAAAAAAAACTGGTGAAAAACCCAAATAGCAAGGACTGTTAAAAGGTGGAGATGTGCTGCCTCAGTTGTACGTCATTTAATAAAAGATTTATCTTTGAATCAAATAACTATAACTATATAATAGAAGTCCATGCACCTTTAGGGAGCTGCCTTGATTCAAAAGCATCTACTGTAAAAATCTCAGTTGATGATTCCAAGTTAACCCTGTGAGTGTGTTTGTATGGTTGTTGTTTCTGTGATGGAGTGGTGACTTGCTCAGGATGTACTCCACTTTTACCCAGCATGAAAAATCTCCAGCTCCAGTGTGGCCTTGGCGTTAAAGTGGCTACAGAAATGAACGAATGAATGAACGAATATACCACTGCAGGGTAACTGACCCCACAGCTCTATCTAAAAAAAAAAAAAAAAGAACACAATTTGTGGTCTGGCTGAGAGCCAAGCTAATACCGGTCCAGTCCTGGGGCAGAGGATAATGTAGATGCAGAGACCAGACTTTTAGTCAGATAACGTAACAAAGGATTAGGAGCCAAATGGAGTCCAGTAAGACAGTCTGAATCAAAGTATTGCCTAATCACAGAAGTTAAACCCTGAGATGGATATGACATATAGATTCTATCCACTGGGGGATTTAGGTGAGAAAGCACACAAGAATGTTCAGAGACATCCTCCCCACTTCTTTTTATTGATTTTCCTTTTTCCTCCAAATATGATTATTTTCCATTCTGGAGGATAAATGCAAGAGTGATTATTATTCTGTTTGGACGGTGTGCCATGTAACGCCAACATGTGTGGGTGCATTCATATAAAAGACGTAGAAGAGAGGAGCAAATGAGACAGTACAGGAGTTTGTGGGTATGTGGGTGGTCTTCTAAAAGCAGTGTGCAGGGCCATGGAGGTTCTAAACTGCAAATGTAAGTGAACTGTTGAAGGCCGCAGGAGCAGCCTGAATGAAATCACAATATGTCCAAAAAAAAAAAAAAAAAAAGAGAAAGAAAGACAACATGAGATGGGGAAACTGTGACCCACCAAGACATGCTGAGACGCTGCGCATGGGCTTGGTTGCCTCTCTCCACAAAGCAGCTCTTTCACAGGGGGAAACATGCATGGGATGGCTGATTCGCCCAATAAAGTTTCAATAGATTTAAATAGCTGGAAAACCAAGGCTGAGTCCGAGTGGAGTGAGTCTTTGCCTGCTCCTTTCTGAGTGTGGCCACCTGAGTCCACGGGTGCAGCTGGAAATAGAAAAGCTTCAAGAGACTTTTTCTGTAAGATCTTCAAGGACAGAAAACTTAATGCAAAAAGTGGTAGGCAGAGTACAAAAGTATAAGTACATAGAAATACAAATAATAGTAATAATAATTTAAAGATAATTTACTTTTTACTGTAACCTGACCAGAAACAGAATCGAATTCAGACTCTCTCTACTGCACTGATGTGAAAATGCAGAAGATCAACAGCTCCACCTCTTTGTATCTCTGTTGTAGCAGACTCTCTCCATCTACATCCTCCGTCTCTCTCACAGTCTCCTCTCCTCTCTCTGATAGGCTTCACTCTCTCAGTCTGTCTGTCTCTGTGGATTTCCTGTGGCCTCAGGGCTCCACTACATCCACCGCTCTCTAGGGACACAGTTTGTCCTCAACCCACACACATATGTAGACATACGCACACAAACACACACGCACACAATCAGCTTAGTGTCTCAGGGGCTGCAGTGATAAGAATCTCCACCACTTCCCTCTGGGGTCAGACTGAAAGAGATGGTGCCAATAACGGGGATGTAAGTTTTGTGTGTGTTATGTCAGTCATTTGTTGTATATGTAGAGCTCCTGCATCCCTCTGGTAGTTCCCCCATATTATAGACCTACATTTTTCTAAATGCACTTCTGAGAGAAACATAGATGCAATGAGAGGCACAGAAAAAACACAGAGAAGCTGTACCCTGAGAAAAAAAAAAGACTAAAGTGGGCAGAAGCTCTTATAGCTGCAGGGCTCCTGCCTCTGCCAATGGTTTCCAGATGGACCTCATTTGCCCTACACTGCTGTAGTGCATTGACCACTGTCCTCCATTACGGATGTCCACAAACACAGACACATGCTCACAAACAGGCTCACACACACCCACACACCAAACACATGCAAGTCCAACAAAACAAACAGATAACAAATATAATTTAAACATCTAAATTTGGTGCTCCTTGACATGGAAAGGAGTGTTGGAAGAGGTGTTCAGTACATAATGTGACATTATTTTGAACATCAAAATTAGGCAACATAAGAGAGGAGAGTTGAATAGAAGTTAACCTGGACTCTACTGCACCCTCACAATCCATTGCATATTTTGCATTTGATGTGATCTTTTTTGGCTGAAGACAATAGTTTTGACTTCCCCCATTTGTACACAATTTGTCTGTGAACTTGTAGAGCCTAAAATCTTTTGAGACTCTTTAGAGCCCAGAAAGTTTAGAGGTTTATAACCATTAGCAGTCTGCTGTGTATAAGTTTTTTATGAAGTTATCATGAATCTTGATTATATATCTCACTTTAATAAATCCCTGTGTTTCAGATAAAAACCATCCACTCATATAGATCAAATTGTCATCTCATTTGTCAAAAATGTCCAATTTCACCTTCAAAATAAATTTTAATGTTGAAGCTGGCATGCTTGTGCCATTTAGATAGCTATATTCAAATCATCTGCACCAATGACAAAAGCAGCAAGTAAATTTTTTTTGTCTGCTTCACTGCATTGCAATAAAATATTATCTTTCAGATCAAAATAGCAGAGACTACAAAAGTACTTAGCTATATCATACTAGTAAAAATGAAACCCTAAAATGAGGATGTACACTAAGATGAACCTGGTCTTGTGTGTGGCAGACGCTCCTTCCCACGCACTGATGTGGCTGCACAAAGACTCAGTGTTTGGAGACCTCATATTGTGGCGATGCGTGACATGGTGGTGAGAAGCTGCCTGTAAAACCCACAGAAACAGGTACGGGTCACAGACAACAGCGTCCATGTCGGGTCACTGTGTGCTTTCTCGCTAATTCTGCGCTGAGTGTTTGCCTAGGATGGAGGTAGGGGGAGTCAATGTGTGTCCAGAACTCTCTATTTTTGGAAACCACATGATACAAAGCAGCATGTCCACCGGCACACATGGCGCAGCACTCATGGAGGTTTGTCTGTGAGTGTGAGCATCCTTGAAGTCATCCTCCTCCTTTTAAGAACCACCATACACACACATTCCATATACAAACACGCTTTTCTGCAGTCATCTCTCACACATGCCCGCATGTACTCATCATACTTTGAGCACCACATATGGTATTAGTTTTAAGTCTCTTTTCACTTTCCAAAACCAGAAGTTATTGTCAACCAATGATGGATACATCTGTAAACTGAGCATATATCATTAGCCACAGTTAGCAGCCTCACAGTGTTTACATTATTGATACACAGCTGTTGAGGAATGTCAAACAAGCAGTGTGGATAAATATGTTTTCCAGGTGGGGTTCTTGATGGCCAAAAGTTTGTTCCCTATCAACAAGCGGTGCTACACCTTAAGATCGATTGATATCCTCATTAGCCAATTGGAATTGACCCTCACCTTAATACAAAATCTGTGTTTGTTATTGTGTGAAAGAAATGAGTCCAGTGGGGATAAAGCTGGCTGCACTGATAAAAGGACAAGAGGGGTGACGACAGAAGGGAAAATAAAGAGAGGTAACAGAGAAGGAAAGTGGAGTTGAGATTAGAGAAATTAATGAAACTGCAAATACTGAGCAGTTCTTTTTTTAATTTTGAAGCAGAGAAAGAAAAGTATGATAAGCTATGTATTACATTTTCTGGGGTCATGTAAATGTATGTGCCTTTGGTTGTCTGTTGCCCCGCCATACATTAGGTGCATACATGTACTGACAGGCTCATTAACATCTGGTTTCCATGAGGGCCTGAGCAGACTGAGAGCAGCCAAGTACGGCACAGAAGGTATTAGAGGTAATTTACTTATTAGAGAAAAAAGACTCAATCTCAGGAGCTGTGATTGTAAATGGAGATGGAGCTTATCTGAAGGGCTTTGAGTATCCCTGCAGGGGAAATAAAAGTAGACAAGCAGTGGCACTTTAGCACAAACACATGTGTACATCTTAGCCACAAACACACATGCAATCACGCAATCACAAATACATGTGAACACAGCATGATCCAGCTTTATTCTGTTATATTCTGATTTCATATTTAGAAATTGGATTATTTGAACTGTTAAACCTTTGTTTCAGAGCAATAACAATATGGGTGATAAATGAGAGGCTTTTTTAACACAGGTCATGACTTCAGTGCGGCGCTGAGAGAAATGACTGCAGACTTGTTATATCATATGTGCAGCATGGATGCACAGTAAATAATCCATAACATTTTTTAAAAATTTTTATTTAAAAAAAAAAATACTGCTCATGTGACACAAAAAAAAAACTTTGACGTGAGAGAAACTTTGTTCCAATATTATCTTGCCATTAACCTTATAATGCTGGATGTATCATATTTGATAAATGAATTTCTGAGACCCCTGCACCTCACCCATAATCGAAGAATAAATAAATAAAATAGGTTTATACAATGAAACAAACAAATAAAATTACCCAATGTATTCATAATGACACAAAAAGTATAATTTAGAAACTATTAAAGACAAAATAGGGGGTGTTTGTAATTTCAATTTATGTTAAAAACTTCAAATTTAAAATAAAAGAAAAAAAGACATTTTCATTATAATATTTCATGTATCAGACTTTACAGGGTTGAAGAGGCCATATTCTGCTCATTTACAGATCAATATTTTTTGGGGATTTGGTGGTCTAAAAGAAAATGTTTACATGCCTCAAAGCAACGCAAAAGAATCTTTGAAACTTTCAGCTAAAAGGGTTCACCTGTACACATGGAGGTTTGGTTGTTTTCATGATGCTGTCCAGGATTTACCTTTCACTGTCTCTTATTCACTTACATTCATCTTTTCTGTTCTGCCATAATTATGTTGGGTCCTTTAGTCATCTCTGCCGTGGTGTCCACTGTAGCTCTCTGAGCTGCTTTCATTGTTGTTGATGTGTTGAGATAGACTTATACAACAATACACAGTCACAGCAAACTACAGGGACAGGTGTGCAAAGTTACTTTGGATGGTTTTTGCAAACAGTAGCGATGGGAAACCAAAAGAGCTAGAAGACACTTCCAAAAAATTAATCTCATATTCCTTCCAATGATATTGGTCGAAAGTTGTGGACTGCAAATAAAACATTTCTGCCAGTTCAAAACCAAACCCCTAGCATGGAGAGTAACTATCTTTGATCTGAGCTTTTATATGGGCACGAAGCTAAAGAATAACAGAAAGTAAAGGGAAAATCTCAAAAAGTATAAAGATTTAAAACATAATTTCATTTTGCATTTATTAGTAATAATGTCAAAACTTCAAACAAGGAGATTATCCAGTTCTGCCCTAAAGGATAAGAAGCAAAGCTTGCATTATATACTAAAGCATAATTTTGCTCTTCAAACGTGGTGAATAACTAATTTAAAACATAATATTGCTCTTTCAATTTGTTTGGCAAATAGAATGTAAATTGTGAGAGCCAGTGACCATATATTTTCTTTAAGCAAATTTCTTGCATTTCTGGAGTGGTTGCGCTACTGCTACATGATAGAAATTTGTTTGCCAATAATTGTAACATACATAACATTGCTGTGCAGTTTTTCAGTACGTGGGTTCAGACTGGAGACTCCCATGGTTATTTGGTGAAAGGCCTCTTCACCATCGAGGTGACACCACTATAATAAAAAGCAGCAATTATTTTCTTGTCCTTTTCAAATGATGTGTGTCACACTCCACCCAAACAGGATGGAAACAAACCAGAAGCCGGGTTTTGAACTGGAAGGGTGACATTAAGTTTAGAGAAAAGGTGGTCATGTCTTACCTTGATTTACCCCAGTCACTCTAATAATACACTGTACTGTAACTGCAGCTGGAGGATATGCCCATCTCATTTTCATCTGTATCAAGGAGTTTTTTCACTCCAGGACACTTTCTGTTTCCTCAGTCTGGATGATCTTTTTTTTTTTTTTTTGATGCAGATAAACAACTTCATACTTTATTCATTTCAAAAAGGGCACAAAGATGACATTCCCGTTTAAGAACAATGTCACAGCTAATGTTTCTGAAAAATGGTCGCCGTTATCTGCTTGTGAATCTGATGACGCTTTCGTGGCTAGTTAGTCATAGTCAGTGTGAGTTTGCTGCAAGCTGGAAACATTTTTAGCTTCCTATAAAAGCCATACAATGAATTGGTGGTTTGGCCATGGAAGAGTACTGGAAGTAAGAGTGGAAAAGACCTGAGATACACATGCTGGAGCTATAACCAGTCAAATTATCACCCCCACAATCTTTGTGGGCCCTCACTGAATAGCTAACCTGCTCTCAAAGCTGTTTCCCAAAGATTTCTCTCAGATATCCCTCCTCTTACGGAGCCTGCCTCTTACACTAAAGCCTCTCTTGTCTTGAGTCAGCTGAAACTGGATAGCACAAAAAGTATGAAAGTCATTGAAGTGAGCAGCACATCAGCCTCCAATCTTTGCGAAACACAATACCACTCACGTCATGTTCATGCGCATCTGAAACACTCAGAAAATCCTGTATTGCACAAATCATCTGCCCTTTATCTTCCACCTCCCACATATTTACGTAGGTGATGAAGATAATAGCATCCAGGAGTTGTTCCAGACCTACGCTGGGATTTGAGTGCATGTTCTATCATTAAATATCTCTGCTTAGCAAGTAGACAAAAATGACTCAAATCTACAGAACAATTTGTAGTTTTTGGTGGATTTTTGTTCATGAATTCACTAATTAGGTGTTAGTTTAGATAGCATGTGTCTTACCCTACGATCCACACCACCCATTGCTCACCTTTGCTCTTTGGAGATGTGGCCAGCAGTGCAAGTGAGTAAGGTCTGTTGTGATGTGTTTGTGTGTCTGGGGAGGAGAAAAGAGTTTTGGCACCTAATGCAGTTGATTGATTAAGTCAATTGGGTGGGCCAAGGCTAACTGAAAGGAGGAGTGTGTGGGTGATGCCTCCCCTGAGCTGTCTGCTGTCTGATCAATCTGCTCGGTGGTGGCCAGAAAAACTTCACTACTGATAAAACAATCTCACACACGCAGATACGCAGACAGATTAAAATCCCCTTCTTGCCAAACTGGTGTTAAAATGTCTAAACCCACTGGACAAAGCTTCGGCATGTGTAAATGCCTTAGCTTGAGTGGTACTTGAGTGTTTTCTGTGCCGGTGTTTGCTGGATCGCTGAAGACTCACTGCTGAGTTTACAAGGAGGAGCTTTTAGTCTGGTCTGTGTCTCTGTGTCAGGGTGACTTTACCACAGTGATCTGGCTCGTTTCTTCCCCTCCAGGACTCATTTCTGTATTCTATACAATGGAATAGCTGTTTGAAAAAAAAGCAGCAAATTAAATTATTTTGTAACTCCTCTACCACTCTTCACTTTCCTCACTTTATCAACTCTCCTATCATGGCAAATGGGTGCAAACTCAAACAACAGAAGCACATAAGTTAACTGAACATGTGATAACTCCTTCCAAAAAAACTACATGTGATTGGGCCTGTAAATTATCACAAAGTATGATTTTTTGCAGTTTCAGACCTGAAGTATTTCTGTACATTCATTGGGCTTGACTTTGATTCTCTCTCGCTCTCCATCCATTTGTCCATGTCTGGGTCCAAAGAGATGCTCTAACCACCACTGTCTGTGTGGCCTCCTTTGTTGTAATGCTGGCCTGCTGCTCCCTTTCCAGAGAAACCACAGTGTGTCATACCCACAGAAATAGATTTGTGTTTACATCACCTTAAACCCAGCGCCCTGCTTGTTTTGAAAGATGTTCTGTGGTGAACTCGGTGGAAAAAAAAGAAAATATTTCTTTTTATTTCTTTTGGTTGAAAAAGAAGTCACCAGGTATATATATATATATATATATATATATATATATATATATATATATACACACACACACACATATATATATATATAACATTTTTGCTGTGTTTGAATC
>JAOWBL010000018.1:11288335-11299330 GCA_028564865.1 Zenarchopterus dispar
TATGGCACCATTTCCCAATTTGAAAAATGTGTTTTTCAATCATCATTTTTAGAACCTTTTGAGCTTTTCAAGACATTCAAGAGTTAAAGGTTAAGGTCAGAATTACACTTGAATATATGTATACAGTAAGGGGCTAGGAAATACATTACATCAAAAAGGTTTTCACATTTACAAACAGCTTTGACACAAGTCCTGATTTCTAACTGGGGTAACAAATTTAAAAAAAGCTGGCTGTGTATAACACAGAGGCATGAGGATGAGATGATCATTTTATGACCCCTTTATAACTCCCTTTGATGCTTCAGTCAGCACATTTATGACGCTATAAAGCAAATAAAGCTGCCAGAGATCAGGTGAAGTGACGCTACAGCAAACTTTAGAACAGAGTGAGGATAACTAGGTAATACTTTGTACAATTAAAAGAAACAGGACACCACTTTTCATTCAACTGCAATGAGATAGCCCAGAAAGGAAATAGTTAACGGAGATATTTCCATAGCACGTTAAAGCCCCTAAGTTTGTCCTACTAAGTGTTAAGTTTTATATTAGTCAATGTTGAGGCCTACTGATGAGGTCTCTTTCATGCTTCAAAGAAGTTTTAGACATCTATCATTGTGGAAAAATATTCTGTAACATAGCTGTTTAAAACAGTCTTTACCTCTCCTCTGCTGCATGGTAATGTGGGACAGTCTGAACATTGTGAGGAACCGCTTCTTATCCTCCAGCTCTGGTGCTCGGTCCATTTCCTCTGGCGTGAAGCGGGTGCTGAGTTGAGGGGGAGGTGGAGTGCGTTTCAACTGTGAAGGAGGTGGCGACGGACTGCGCTCCCTGAGCATCCTCCTCCTCTTCCTTCTCTTCTGCTGCACAAGCTCGTCACGTCGTCCCACTGTCGTCAGGCCAAACACTCTCAGAAAGCTCAGTTTCTATACAGAAAGGGAAAATAAGTACACATAGAGGAGTGTTTTATTATGTTGGCCTGCGTTTTCTGCCATCATACGCAAGCCCAGAAAGAATATGTTTGGCTTGTATGTTACCTCTGTGGAGTCATCCAGTTTTAGTGGGGGCTGCTCTGCAACTCTCCTGAGATGGGCTCTCACTTCCTCTTCATCACTCTCATCGTACGAGTCATCCAGCTCATAGTAGTAACCTGGAAGAAAAACACAAAAGTTGTTTTTGATACAGGTCTTCTAGTGAAGATGTCAACTACATAAATCAAGAAGATTCAACCTTTTCCAAGCATGCAGGATTGTGGTTATGGCTGTGGTGAATACCTTTCTCTCTGGCCTCCCTTTTCCTCTTCTCCTCCAGGTCCAGCTTACTGACAGGCCTCCGGTGCTGCTGAAGAAACTCATCGTAGATCAGCATTGTCTCTGGACTCATCCCTAGCGTGGTTATTGGTCCCATCCCTGGCCCAGGGACCACTCCAAGCCCCTGTCCATGTCTGCTGTGCCCTGGGTGACCCTGAATGTTCTTCAGTCCAGTGCTTTTGATGGTTCCCTCTACTTCATACTGACTTGACAGAGGCAGTGATCCCCTCTGCTTGAATAGGAAAGTCTGGGTGGATTTTTCAAGGTCAGCAAGGAAGGTGCTGGGCTCGGGCAGCCCTGGAGGTCCTCTTATAGGAGGGTATTTTTCCATTAGTACCACATCTCTCCTTTGGCCTCCATCTTCATATTTGGAGGGCCCTGGAGGCAGCAGACTGAGCTCATAATGTCCCATCCCTGAGGGCTCATGGTTACGTCTCGACTCTGAAGCTGTTTCTATCAGTGATGCAGGGTTCCACAAGGTTGTGGGAGGCGGAGGGTGGTGTTCACGTGGTGGCTGTGGAGGTTTTGGTGATATAAGTGGTGGAGGAGCGCCTAAGTGAGCAGGAGGTTCCCGGTTCCCTGCTTCATGGTGATTTGATATGGATCTTGAGAGATGGAATTGAAAAGAAGGTGTGTATCTGTTAAATTCAGAGTATATTATCCAAATCTCTTCAAAAACTGAGAATGTTTCCTAATCTGATATGTTGTACAGTGAAACACAATAGCACTCATATGCCCCAGCCATTTCCTTTCAGCCATGTCAATGTGTCTGTGCACAGAAACATTATCAAGCCCAAACAGAGTAGCCCAGAGCAGATTGAGGATGTGGCCAAGGCACACACTGTCCTCCAGATACACAGGCGTGTTTTTGATCTGCTAGGCCTTTGTAGTGAGGCGTGCATGCACACGCAAACACCCACACAAAAGAGGGTAGAATACCGAGGAAGAGACCAGCAGAAATAGCTTCCTTACAAGCTGCCAGATAAGAAAATACTGACACAGACAATAAATCTCTTCGTAAGAAAAGCAATACATTTTAAAGAAAAAGAAAGAGAATCATATCTAATGACTGTAAATAAATATAGATATGCTGAGGGTAAAAAAAAAAACTCAAAAAGGTAAAAGCCACAATGTTGGAATAGAAATGGTGACAGTAAGCAACAACAACAACAACAACAAAAAAAAAAAAAGAGAGAGAGAGAAGACTGTAGATTGTTGGAACGTTTTCTATAATGTATTTCTGAAAAATCACAACTATTAAGACTTCATGACCATACAAATTATCCATACTTCCTATTTGTGTTTTTAAGTGTACATGACTGAGTGAATCTGTCTTATCTGCAATCTGTAGCCTATGAGCTGTGATTATGCGATTATACTGCAGGGTTACTGATAGCAGATGTGTGTGTGCATCTGCCCTGCCCTACCAGTATTAACTACAACTTCACTTCAGAGTGGCACACAGAAGAGAGACAGACACTTTGTCAATGGAAAGTAGGTAGTGGACTTATGTTGTGCATGGTTGAGAGGATTAGTTGAGAATTAGCCTTTGTGTATCTTCGTAGCCTGTTTGAAACCACTACTCATCTCCCACTCATGAAAGAGAAGTCATCAGGATCCCACTTTAAAATCTCAGTAAACACAAAACGTAGCCGCTTGCCTTCCAACATGTCAGTCCTGGATAGTAGTGTGGACAGAAATAGAGTAGATGTGACGCTTTTGACAGGGTTGATCTTTTTGCCAGTCCTGTTTCGACACAAACTTCTAAAGCCTGCCAGCCTCCAAGGCTTCAAAACACAGCAACAACTGTCTCTATCAGGCAAGCAGAAACAACCAGAACCTCCTCAAATAGTGTGCATTGAAAGCATGTGTGGATTTTGGTGCCACAGACTACCAAACTGCTTGTCTTCATCAGATAGCAGGCAAAACAACACTGCCGGGGTAAACACGTGTCTGAAATTTCTTGGCTATGTTATGCCGAGATTATCTTTGGTTGTGTTTTCTCACCTGTGCGAGTCTGTCCTGTGATCTGGTGTTTCAGCTGGCCGGCCCAGATCCAGATGCTGCTCCAGAACCTGCTGGCGGAACTCAGACACATGGTACTGACGATCCTCTTTCTCTTGCCGCAGCTTGCGCTGCCGTGCCAACCACCTTTCTTCCTCATTGGTCCTTTGAGAGATCAGTGAAGCTGGGAGCCCTGTGCCTCCCATACTGGGCCCCATATAGAGGCCGTGGCCTGCAATTAGACCTGCAACTGGATGATGTGACTGAACCATTGAACCAAGGGCAGATTCAAGGTGGATTCCAGGTGGAACTGGTTTGGGAGCTGGAAGGGCGGGCTCTTTGGTTTTGTCTGTAAGAGAGAGAAGTATAAATTGATTTTTCAGTGGGTCTTTTTTACCATTTGTCCAATCAATTAAATTCGATAAGTAATTAAAAAATGTTTCCAAAAATGAATTTTCTTCTAGCATGTTGGCCAAAAATAAGTTAAATACTAGAGAATGATGACTCTATTACTGTAAAATCTCAGAATCAGTTCAATGACTATTGTACAACAGACTTTGAGCAATTCATTTTTGTTAATAATACATTTTCAGACTGGCTTTAGCACCTACACTGATGGATTTTTTCATTAGTAATGAGTAAGGTATGGAGGTTTAAATACTGGCATACAAGTCTGGATATATTTTATTGTGTTATTTTGCACTTTACTGTATTGGCAGCAATAGTGTGAATAAACTACTTGTGAGTTAATCTGGTACAAAAGAATGTGAAGGACTGGTAAACGAAATTAAATATTCATTTGAAATTCACAGTGAAGAGCTGCTCTGTTCAAATTAATTAAATATTATTTCTCATTATCTCATTCAACATAATTTTAAAGGGAAAGTTATTCAACACTTCACAGGATAGAAAATAGTTCAAATACTGTCAGAGGGGATCCAGTTTAAGTAGCCTTGCAATTTCTAGCATAAATTAATCAAAAAAGAAAGAAAAATACCTTATCCCATTTATTAAAAAAAAAAAAAAATTCATGCAATAAGGAAAAAAAAACATGTATAAAGAGGAGAAATAAAGTGCCAGCAAGCCATGCTGGTTTTGAGTGATCAACAACCTGAAAATCAAAAATATCCCATGTAGTACTTTGATTAGTGCAGAAAAATGTCATCTTGAGTGTCTCATTGACTAAGTGACAAACTGTTTCAGCTATAATTCATGTAAAATATTTACAGGGACAAGTGTTTCTAGTGGAATCCACCGACACGTACCAGCCCGATTAGGGGTTAGTCTCTCAGGCTTGGTTCGTTCTTCTTGTCCCCTCATGGCAGACAGATAGTGGTTCTCCATGGCTTTGGATGCTTGCAGCTCCTTCTCCCTCAGTGCCCTCTCCTTCTGCCTCTCCAGCTCCTTCTCTCTTTCCCTCTCCTTCTCTCGTTCTCTCTCGCGCTCCCGTTCTCTCTCACGTTCCCGTTCCCTCTCTAGCTCCTTCTCCCGTTCCCTTTCACGCTCTCGTTCCCTCTCCCGCTCTTTTTCTCTCTCTGCCTCACGCTCCCTCTCTTTTTCACGCTCACGTTCTCGTTCACGCTCCCTCTCACGCTGCCGCAGCTCATCCTCCAACTGGAGCCTTTAAAGAAAGAGGACAAAGAGGAAAAGGAATATATAAGTCAAATTAGAAAGGACAAAAAATAATCATGATACACTGGTGATACTGTATCTCATCTATGTGTTATACTTTACCTCTCAGCCTGCAGTGCTGACAGTGAAGGGTGTGTGAAGTCTCCGGGGTAGCGGACCCCTGGCAGGTGCATGTGAACAGCAGAGGGATGGATGGGGGGTAAAGCTCCCCCTGTTGGCAGTGGATAGAAAGGTGACCTCAAAGCAGAAAGGCAGAACGGGTCATCCATCCTGAGACATAAGGATTACAAGAAAAAAAGAAAAGAGACAAGAAGAGGAAGTCAGTCTCCCCATGTGACAGAGCAACATTCACTCTCATTAACCTGTGTGTCTCCATCTCCCAGAGAAGCGACATCACAGTGTCTTCCATCTTTCAGGGATGCAGCAGTGCCTGTCAGCTAACCTCAATCACCACACATCAGCCAGCAGGAGACAGCGCTGTCTGTTGATGCACAACTGTGTGCTTCAGTGTATGTGTGTGTGTGACATCTACTGCCCAACCCCTCATTAATCCCATTAGAGTGTAGTGTCTGTGATGGGTGCTGCAGTCCTATGATCTTGCTTAGTTGACAGACTCAGCGCATGCAGCCTCTGTGTCAGCCTGAAGGAAGGAGGACCCTTCTCAACACACACACACATGCGCACACACACAGGATAACGGAGAGCGTACACATGAAATTAATTCATTTTCATTACTCCACACAATTTTTAAAATTGAAAGTTCACCATAGTCTTACTTTCCTTGAGAGAGTATCTGTGTACAGCATAAGTTTTATGAGCAGAATTTATATAAAACTTCAGGAAGTCTTCAATGGTGACTTCATACAAGTTCCCGGTAACAAGCTCCAAACATTTCCTTTTCTTTTTTTCTTTTTAAACCATGAGCATAACCTAATTTAGTGAGAGGAAAACAGAACTGCTGCAGAGCTTCCTTAAAGATGTAAATGGCATTCCTGCAGCCTTTAGCAACAAACAGTGATGTGTTATCCATTTTTAATTGGCCTCTTAAAAGCATTTTGACATTGCTGACCCAGATATTTTCAAACACAGCTTTCCAGCAGCTTGTCCAATATTAGAAATTATATCTATAATTTATGACTCTGGTCTTAGGTGTTGCACAAAGATACCGTACTACAGAACTCAAATTTTCTACTGAAACCTGTCTTTTTAAAAAAAGAAATCCCTCTTAACTTGATACTTTTTAATTTTATTTACTTACAACTTGATACATTTATTGGGCTGGTATAAGTCTTATTCATATCTCACTTACTTTGTCTATCAAATGTACATGTAAAAAATATTATCGTACGTCTGGGTACGATACTTAAATTAATTTAATGTTGAGTTTAACAAGAACAAATATGAATTTCAGTTACATTAGTTGGCTTCTGAGGAAATCAAGACAGCAGTTTAGAAGAAACTAATTAAACAAGACACTTGCCTGTATGGCGTGAAGGACGGGTGAGGCAGGTAGCTGGGGTGGTAGTAGGCAGCTGCAGCTGCTGCCGTTGCAGGGTCCAGGCCTAAGGGCAAAGATGGCATCCTGAGGGCATCCTCAGTTGTGGCATAGGGCCGAAAGCCCCGGAGATACTCCTCTGGTACCGGACCAGGAGGCACAGCATTCGGCAACTGTCTGGGCAAGCTGAAGGCAGCAGAAGGAGTAAGGGTACACTGGATTAAAAATAGGATTAGCATGATTATTAGTTAAATTGTTAGTTTAAATTGTTTCTCAGCAATAACGTCAACAAGATGGATGTGGGGAGTTATTACGTATTTAATTAAGTGGGATCTACATATAAATTATTGATCATAACAGCAAAGTGACTAGCAACAAGTTTAACTTGCTACTCTACTGAAAAAGGCAGAGAAGTGTTTAACTCACTTAAGGGGCTGAAATCGGGAATCCTGCATGACAGCACCAGGGGTGAGACCGAAGGCATAGGGGTTTCCCAGGAGGTGAGCAGGGACTGAGGGGCCACCTTTCTCCTGGGAGAGAGTCCCCTCTGCCCCCAGACGCTCCCTGCTGGCCCCACGAGGTCCCGAGTCAGCCTGTAAAGAGATACAGAGAGACAGGGACAGAGAGAGAGACTTAGTCATTGTTTGTGAGGACCTGTGACCGTCACGGTTGTCACTGCTCATGAAGCCAGTCCTTTGAGGGGGGAGATAGGAGAAAGAATAGCCCTGTTTGTGATGTGGCAACCTCCCTCACCATCTCTTCCTGCCCCAGGCACATCTAAGCAATTTCTCACAAACCATCCTCTTGTAAAAAGAGACATCTCAACATTTCTCTAAGGAAGAACATGGTATAATAGAGGATGTAGGCAGAGGGTGGTGAAAAAAACCCCACTGTTACTTCTGTAACTGTAAACAAGAGATGACATCCAAAGGATTGATGAGGAAGTGTTCATGATGGACATGATCAGTGATCCAAGACATCATGAGTTTGATCGTTGTAAGAGTGTGTGCACATGCATGCAAATGTCTGTCACTGTGTAAATATCTTAGAGAAATTAACAAGTACAGGGAAGACGACAAAGTCCAATGAGCAACATCCTTCTGCTTCTTCCCTCTTCTTTTTCATTTCCCTCCTTCCCTTTGGCAGCAAGCGTGGTCTCACTTATCCAATACCACAACAAACACACACAGACACTCAGCGGGCACATACACCATTTCAGAGCTAAAAAAGACACCCCGCTGCGAGAGTGGGAGTGCATTTTCCAAAGCTTTGGTTTTCTTCAGCATGCAAATGCAATTGGAATTGAAATTTTTACAATTCTTGTAAGTTGTAAATGGAAATTGTTTTTAGAATGACAAAGTTAAGGAGCATTTTCATGAGAAAAGGTGAAACACTGATGTCATTTCCTGAAAAACCAAACTTGAAATTAGCCAAAGGATGAGTAGAAAAATGAGAAAAAGGGATGAAAAAAGGATGGAGATGGGGCTGTAAAGACAGTAAGCAAGAAGAGAAGGCAGTTCTTGCCCCACTAAATTAACCTCTGGACTCCCTGGGAATAAAAAGAGACCTTACAGCAGTATTCCCCTCTCTCTCACTATTGCTTCTGATAAAACAAATCCCATTTACTGAGCCATTACCTCCACGTCCTGTTCCACAGCCACTGACCCAAGCTGACATTGATGCGCCAACATCCAATCTTAAATGACTATAATGTTCAGACTCCCCACATTACCCTTTCTTTAAACCCTTTTCCACACTTTCCAGAAGTCTAATGTTACCGTTTGCTCCTTGTGGTTTGTTGCACTTCACTAAACACTACAGCACTTTATTCCCTCAAAGCACCCATCCTCACAGCCACCCCCACCCCCATGCCAGTCCTTTCAAAGCGTTCCTGTATGAACATGGAGAGACGGTGGATGTTCCCTGATGGCCCCAGCAGCCAACTGGAAAAAAGGTTCATGTATGTCAAAGTAAGTCAATATCAGATGGCGGGTTGGGAATTTCAACATGCAATTTATTAGCTTTTGCTGCTTTTATTTTCTTTTTCCAACAGTGTTTTTCTCTGCATGCAGCAAGACATACACAATGATTTTGTGAAAAGAATTAATTTTTCTAACCTATATTGTGTAAATGTAATCTCTCTGCTCTTCAGATTCAGGCACATTACTCCAACAAGATAAGACTGGTGAACAGTGACTTCACCAAACCAGAGTAATCTCAAAGAGTTTATAGCAGAAAATGATCAGCAACACAGATATACCATTCCCAACACCTTTACTTTGGTGTGTTCCCATTTACACTCTTCACCCTGTTGCAGCATTAATCTAATGAGAATAAAAGTAAGCATCACATTGTATAGCACTGTGTCCAGTTTTATTAATCTGCCAAACTGTTAAACTCCCTAGCATTTCTAAACAGTTATAACTTATTTGTAAGTGGTAATGGAAGTATAGATCTCAATATAGATAAATATTATCCTGTCAGAGAATGTTACTCTAAACAAACTTAATCATGGTTAGTGCAGTCTTCAAACGTAAAATAAGAGGCAGACATCCCCTCTACCTTTAGGCTTAAAACATTCCATACATTCTCCAAGTATCTGCATACCATAATTGTCATTAACTTTGTGTTTGTCCCCTTCCCCTTTCTCATAGCAGACATCCCATGGCAAGAGTATTTGCACATCTATCCTGTCCCCTCACCTCTCAACAGGTCAAGGCAGATGGCTGCACTCCCTGTGTCTGGTTCTGGTGGAGGCTTATTTCTGTTAAAAGGGAGATTTCCTTGCTACTACCTAAGTCTGATACCAAGTGATGATTCAATTTGATTCATTGGTTTCCAAAGTTAGACAACTTTTTATGAAGTGGCCTTTCATAAACACTGTTATACTGTATTTGAATGGAAAGAAATTGGAATTAATATGATTAAACTGGATTATACTCCAGTAATTAAATTAAAATACAACTGAACTGAGATATTAAAATATACTTGTTTTCCCATCTCATTAAAATGTAATTTTACTGTAAATTGACAATGTTAATGAACTAATTTATCTATTAACCAACAGTTGGTGTGAAGAGGCTGAACTTGTGTTCAATTCCAGTGTCACAGGGGCTTGGTTTTATGATTGTGGTTGTGATGTAATTACGGTAAACTGGTTCAATTGCCAGACACAGATTACAACTGAAATTGAATTAAATGTTCCTTTCCTACAAAATTTACACAAATCCTATCACAGGAAGATAGAGTAACAATCTTCATGGTGCTGCTGCCTCACGGTTGCCAGTGAATGCTTCAGTATAATGTTCTAACAAATTATATTATCATTAAAACCCAGCAAATCCCTGTCATATGAGATGATTTATGTTAAAGAAACATAGAATCTGCTGACACAAAGCTTTATTACTGTATACAAATCCAGTTTTCCTGAGTTTAGTGTTCATTTATGTTTCTCAGTAAGAATATGTGAATGCAGCCCACCAAAGGGACACGCAAAGATGTAGGTATAACAGGTCAGAACCCTGAAACAGCACATTCCATCCCTGTTAGAGCTGGACTTTCAACTCAGTCATCTTTGGAAACAACCAGCCATCCCATATGCACTTCTGACTTGCCAAAAATACACACTATTCACCAGGGGCCTGATACAGTACACACTACCCAACAAAAGACGATGGCTCCAACTCAAAGACACATCCATAAACATCCATCTTCCTATGTGTGAGCCAGGCCCCCGTTACCCTCAGTGAGTGTGGGAGACCCCGTGCATTGTAGAGTGCTCGTTTATGTCTCTCAGATGGAACCATGAATCCAAATTGCCAATTATAAAGCAATTACAGGCAGCAGCGGGAGCAGACTCCTGCAGTCATTAAAGCAAAATGCCAACGCACCAAGCCCTCCCTCTTTCAATGGCTTACCCATCACCCTACTTCTGAGAGACAGGCTCGCATCTCAGCCAGAAAAACATTGAAATGCTGTCTAACACATAGAAAGGAGGATAAGCACATCTGTACCTGCAATAACAAGTTTTTTTTTGTGACGCTTTAAACTGGATCTAGAGAACAATCTACGGCCTCTGCAAGCAACCCCTCTCTCTTTCCTACCACTGAAGATGTCTTCTAAGTAGTAAACACAGCCTAATATATGATCATCATTGTTTAAGAAGAATAGTTTCATGGTGCATTTGTATGCGTGTTCTTTATGGTTCTCTGGCTCTTTCTGAAGCTGCAGCACAAATGGAGGAGATGCCATGACGTCAGCTTTCATGACATGTCTCCCTTTTTGTCCCCCCAACCTCTAACCCCTCATTCCAACCTCTTGGCACAATCACCTCCCTTAACCTCCCAATTCTTTGGCAGGATGCCCCTGCTGCTAGTGGGGGCACCACAAACCCACTGACCTGACCTTTTCAGTTTGAGCTTGACCTCTTAGAGAGATACACATACGCGCCACTGGCCAAAAGCACAAACACAAATTCAGAGAATTTATATATATATATATATATATATATATATATATATATATATATATATATATAAGTAATAAACAGAGAGGGTC
>JAOWBL010000018.1:11307205-11332554 GCA_028564865.1 Zenarchopterus dispar
ATATATATATATATATATATATATATCTCAAGGCTTTAGGACATGACTCATGTCCTAAAGCCTTGAGGAATTAGTTCGGTTTATATGTATAGTACCTTATGCACCCAGAGGCATAAACCAAAAGGTGAGAAAGAGAGGTTGAGTCAAAAGGTAATGAAAGGACAGCAGGCTGCAGCATGTAAAGAAATCACAAGGCTTATACGGTTGCAAAGACAACAGTTCACATGCGTAGGGGGTGCTTGGGTATGTGTGTTTTCTATAAAAATAGGGTTTTGTGGTGAAAGAAATGAGTCAAGCAAAAGAAGGCTCATTGACTTTCAGCCCACCCTGCGGCTGGTGCTTCTTACACGGGGATTTGACTCCTGCTGTATTCCAGAGGGCTGACCCCCAACACATCACCACCTATTCAAACCAGGAAATCAAGCCAGTCGGCATTACTTTTTTCGATATTGATTAAAAGAAGGTAGTGCTTTATCAGGCAGGATTTACATATCTGTCGGACAAATACAGAAATGAGATCTCAGCTTTAAAGATTAGGAAAAGCAAGTAAATCTGCAGATAGAGTTCTACTCACATTGCTTAAAAACATTAAAAAAGGAAACTACTAAAGGGGGAAAAAAAGAAAAAAGAAAGAACATGCCACTACAACAAGGTGGAAAAATATATACAGGCCCATATCAAAAATGAAATAGCAGAATTGGACTTTGGAACTAAAGTTTTGTTTTTGACACAGAGAAAGGGAGCCAGAAAGTGATATGGGTGACATTCAAGGAGTGAAGGATTTAGGAGAGATAAAGGGGAGAAAGGCTGAGAGGGAGGTTAGGAGATGTTGGGTCTGAGCACTCTCACTATGAGGGTAATAAATCATCTGCAGGGCTCTAGGTCCCAGACTGCCAAGGGCCAGAGAGCACGGTATCCAGGGACTGTCTGATTTAAAAGTCCGAACAAGAGGCGGGACAGCTGGGCTAGCTGGGCCTCTCTGGAGCCAAGGCACAGTGTCACAAATATACTCACAAAAATATTCCCAATGACAGTCCTCCCACTGAGGCTCTTGTAGGCAGATTTACACACTTGTGTGAGTGGATGATGTAATAACTATGAGGCACTTTGGCACATGATTTACAAAAAAGGACTATGCTTAGAAAAGAAATCATACGGCAAACATAAAGATTTAAACTTAAGGACAAACTTAACATACACATTGTAACCACCCAGCCCCTCCATATTCACACATCCATAGGAGACAGCTCTGAAAGTTGGAAATTATTTGGATATCTCAAGTGTACAGCTAGTGACAAGGAGATGCATATGTAAAGTAATTGGAGACTTATGATATACATGTTGACAAGCACACACAAGATATACATGGACTCACACACACAGTACATTAAATGGGTTAAAGTGGCTCCTCGCCTCTGGGGACACCAACAAATTTAACACAGTATGGACATCATTTCATAGCTATTAGAAGCTTTGGCATGGCTACATTCATATGCAAAAGAAAGTATGCCTTCTTCCAGTTCTAAGATTTTACATATCAGAAAATAATTCTTTAAAAAAATGGCAAGTGACCTGCATTTTTATAGTCCCTTCCTACTTTTCATGGCCAGTCAAAACACTTTTATACTGCAAGCTATAATCACCCATTCACACATATTCATACAGCACATCTTAGTCTACACAGTTTTTGTTTTGTCTATGCAGGGCTTTTTTTCTATCATACACACATTCACACACACAACCTCAAATGAAAAACATGTTAGACATTATCTATGCCATTAGTTATTTCACAAAACATAAGCCAAAATGCAGAATCAGTCTGTGAAAAACTAAATACATCCTTAATTCTTCCATCATAGATATTAAATAACAAACAGCTGCTACTATAGCAGAAGTTTAGACATTCTGTTTGTCTGGAGTACACAGGTGTGTGCAAGTGTATTGCACAGGGGGAAAGACATCGGTGTGATTGAGCTACTGTTGCTGTTCATCAATCTGAAAAGGGTTATGAAGCTATTTCCAAAAACAAAAAAAAGTGTCATCTTATAGTGGCAAAAATTATTAATATCTGAATATATTCAAGGAAATCTTCACACATGTGGAATGTCAGATTGTGAAGTGCTCAAAGAAACAACAAAAAAGTTAAGAGCTACACCTCCGACTCAAGAGGCCTCAGTTATCATGTGAATCGTTTAATTTCAGGTAAGTGCAAATTGAAAGTGAATATTTAAGTACAGCTTATTTGAAGAGGTCCCTGAGAAAAAGCCTAGTCTCTCATGACCTCAACCAAACCAGGAAATCTACTACAGAACTGCTGGAAAGAAATGGAAGTAGAAGAAAGTACAGCAATGACCCAGTCTAAAGTCCAGACCTCCAAACTGAAATTCTGGCGAAACATTGAGAGCGCAGAGCTTAAATAAATACCTTCAATTATTAATGAATTGGAGAAACACTGTGATGAAGAATGGACCAAAATTCCTACAAATAGATATGAAATAATAATAATATTCAAAAAGTGATTGCTTTAATTTATTACTAGTAAACATGGTTCTATACAAGTTATTGAATCTCCTTTATTTCATGAACTGGCTCCGCATTTTGGCTTTCTGCTATGTAAACAATGAAACATGGTAATATGTCAAGAGTTTATTTTTCGTCCTAAGTTGAATTTGCTCAATTTTAATACCTTATCAGGTATACATACTGGCCCTTTGCATGATTTATGATTCTACGTAGCAACCACGCATATACCCTACAGGATCATTGTTAGACTGGAGCAGAAACCAACCCTACCGTTAGTGTGTGTTGGTAAACTTAAAATTCCCTCATTTGAGTTAAAAGTTTTACCTCGAGGTTCTTCGGCTTGTTTTGCCAGTTTACGAAGAGCTGCGGCAAATCCAGAATGACCTGACTGGGCAGCTGGGCTTCCATTTGCTACGATGGAACCATTAATAGGTGACGGGGTAAGAGGGCTGACCGTCGCCGTGGTACGTGTTGCTGTGGAGATCATTCCTAACGATGGTGACTTTGGCTCATGGCTCATGCCTACAAATGGATAAAAAAAGGGAGGAAAATGGGAAATTATTAATAACAAATACAACTAACATCAAAGACTGAGCAAAAACACTGAGTAACAAGGATTTGGGTCAATATAAATGTCTTCTTTCCAAGTACAATAACTTATATTAAATAAATGTGCAAAGAACAATGCACACACATATGCGAAGGGCATGAGGCACTTGGCTGTTTTCCTTCACAAAGGGCAGACTGTGATGGTGGGTATCTGTTTGTGACAGCTGGGGAGGATCGGGATTGCTTGTTGTACGGCTCAGGGTCAGAGGTGGAAGGTTAGAAGGGCAGGTCACTCTTCCTCTGCCCAAGGAACTTCAGCAGCATACATGTCTGTCAGAAGTCCATTGTCAGAGTTTACACAGCTCCACTGAGCATGCTCCTACAGTACTAGAATGACTTTCTCAGTAGCAGCGATATGTAGTGACAGACATGTTAGCGACTTCACATCTAGTGGTGTGCTCCTTGTTAAAAAATATATTAAATTAGCAAGCCAATGACTCTCTTATACAGCTGTCAACTAAGAGAAAGTATTGAATTCATACATTTGATTCACTTAATCCTCCCATTAAAGCTCAACTTAGAGCACATTCCAACATATGAGGAAAAGAATAAAGTCTCAGAAGACATCAGAAGGAACAGATTTCTGAATCTGTGTGATTCGCAAATCATAAAAATTTGACAGTGATTCTGAGCTCAGCCTCACACAAGCACTGGTGAAGGAGTACAAGAGGTGAGGAAGGTTCAGATGGCTGTCCCTTTCCTGCTTGTGTGTATTTATGTGCATGTGTGTGTGCATTTGTTTGTGTGTGTTGTAAAGTGAACCATGCTGACAGTCCCTCAGTGGGTGAAATCCCTAAATGCCATAGCGGATTCCTGATTGCCCTATGCACGCGCACACACACACACACATACACACACACACAAACACACACACACACTAGGGGTGGCTCAGAGGACAGTGTCATTTCTTACTACTTTAGTTTGCGTGTGGAAGAAATTATGAAATTAAAACATGTTGGAGAAAATTCAAAATCCTCACAAATCTGCGTGCAGTATCAGTTGAGCCAAGACCACAACACTTACGATTAAAACAACAACAACAACACTGCAATGAAACTTGCTTGCCACCAGTATATCAACACCACAATTAGATAAGTAGGAGTTATATCTGGGTTTACCCCAGAGGCTGCGAGGGCTATAAAAAGATCATGTTCCCTTCTGAGAGCAGAGCAGAAGCGCAGCACCCTGTGTGAACGTGTGTTTGAGTGGACACACACACACAGTGGCAAGTCAGGCATGAGGGACTGAATAGCATTCCCAACACCTCTCGAGTTGTCCTGCCTGTAACCTCCCAGTTACCCAGTGCACTTTGAATGAACCCAGTAAACAATTAATAAAGGAATCATCTACTGTCTGAACAACAAACATAGCACCACTGACAGGCTGTCAAGCCAGCGAAAAACACCACAGTCAGTCCAGTTTGAATCCAAAGTGACTTTTTCAAGACAATAGACTACTGCTCCTCCCTTACTTTTTAGAAAAAGTCAGTGAAACTGCATCAATGGAGTAAAAGTCACACATGTATACTAAACTTTTTTGAGAAACGAAACCCTTCATAAAACAGCCCATTTAATTCTAATGATATATGATGCATATAAAACAAGCGTGCAGACTGAAAGACATGCAAGTAACACAAGGAAGGAGGAGAGACGAATTTTGCCAAATACACACATCCAAAGGTCTCACACTGGTTCCTGAATCCCTCTCACATATCAAAAGGGTAGCCGAAGCTCCTTACGGCACAAAGAAGCGGAGCCGCCTGGATCCTCCATGGCTGCATCTTCATGTTGAGCCCATCCCAGCGTATACCGGCAGCTACCAACAGGACACACACCATCTTCCTGTACTCCGCTCTAACGCTCTCTATCTATCTCCCCTTGCCCATCCACCCTCGTCCTCCTTGCCTGCCTTCCTGTCTCTCGCACGGCAGCTCACAAAGACCGTTTAGAGCTTATCTAACAAAGCAACACACCACACGTCGCCTATCTCTCCCCTCTTTGCTCGAGCTCTCTCTCCCTAAGTGAGAAAACAGAAATTCTTAGGCTAGCAGCTGCTGCGATGTCACATGACCTCGTCCCCGCTTTCCCTCCCTCCTCGTAGTCTCCCTCACTCCTCCTTCTCCTCCCCTCTCAACCTATAATTCCTCAGCCATTTGTAGATAACAGACACAGGCATGCATGCCCTGCCAAGGCAAACTGGGAGGAGGGGGAGGGGAGAAGAGAGAAGAGGAGGAGAAACAAGGGAGGGTGCTCATTCGGTCACCACATCTGACCCCATTGCTGAGGACTGTCAAGTAGTGAGTGCATATGTGTGTACATGGTTGGGTGGGAGCAGGTAGGTAACTTACACAAGCAAGCCACCCTTCCCTTCTGAAGACCAAAAAAAAAAAAAAGGAATTTGAAAGAAAAGAGGACATGTCTTTGCCTGCATTAAGGCCGGCAGCTTCAGAGAGGAAACCTTTGTATTGTGTATGTTTATGTTTCAAGTGTAACTGGCCATTGACAACAAAAAAAATTGTGTTTTTTTTAAAAAGTGTAAAGTCAAAACAAAGAAAGAAAAATCATTCTTCCTAAATCAGTCGTTACCATTTCATACAAACAAGAACATCATAGCAAAAATGTGAACGTTTAATCTAATTGACACAGCACGCAGACACATGCTGCAGTTACAAGTGGCTGTTATCAGGGTGGAGGAAACTAATGTCTAATCGTGGTTGGGGGTGGAGGGTAAAAGCATGTGGGTTAGACTTCCCCTCCGTTGGTCCTGCTGTCATTGCAGGGGTGTGAATGAGTTGTTTCTTTAGTCATTTCCTCTTTCCGTCACTTGCTTATTTTCTCAGAACAGTGAAGGAGCATGTGAGTGAGAGCGATGACAAGGAGAGACAGTTTTCAGGGTAAAGCCACATGGGGCCAGCATTGTGCAACAGGCCACCTCTTGAAAAAGCTCCACTGTGTTCTGGAGGCCATGGTCTGGCTCTTTTGGAAAAACAAAAAACAAACAAAATAAATAAATAAATATATACAGCACTGGCACACTCTCTGGTGTGGATCTCTCTCTTCCACTCCTTGTCTGACTAATACAATGAAAAAGACCCGGATGTTTTTGAAGAGTTGCTGTATTAGACAATTTACATTAAGAAGCTTGAATTCAGCGATCATTACAGTGTGATAAATCATAAAAAGGCAGAGACTTGAAATGCTGTGGTAGGTAACAAAGGTTCCCAAAATATTTTGCCTGCTCAGTCTCTCTCTTTCAGTAGTCAGAAAGACCCATAAACACTGTGAATCCTTTTGCCCCTGGGGTTAAACATTTTCCCTGGTTCAAGTCTGGCTTTGTTGCCCACTTGTTCCTCTACCCTGATTTCTTGTAAACTCTCCATGGACTCAGATCCAATGATGGCAAAATATTTCAAAACTTTACACAGAGATATGCAGGTTTATGAAACTAAATGCGACTATTACTAATGGACAGTAATGCTTATAGAACGAAGAATAAAATGAACAGTTGCATTTTTCCAATTAAAACGCTACATATCAGGTACTGAAGAATGCAAAACTTCCAAATTAAGATGAAAGTCAATTTACAATATTAGTTTATTAAGGTACCATGGTCTACAAAAGTAGAGCCCCCTCTAATCTGTTTCATATCTCTTTCAAAAGTGAAAAAACAAGATGTGTAAGTGAAGGTCATCTCTTCCATGTAAGAACGAGCAGCACAAGCTAAGCAGCTCAGGATGAGTAATGTCTTGTGAATTTCCAGATAAGCGAGTCTGCCTTCACATTTTAACGTCACTCAGTTACAACATGCCTGCTTAATATCTTCATTTTTTTCACGGTTGTTACTCTACGTGTTCTTCAAACATCCAGCAGATGGCAATGTCTGATATTTAATGAAGGACTTGTGCAAGTGAGCGCCATGTCACAGACTTAAAACCAGTGCTACAAAAGAGAGAAAAAATAAATAAATTGACAAAAGCCACAGCCACTAATAAAGTTAAGAATATTATTGCACAGTACTTTGGAGATATGAATGAGATGCTTCTATATTTCAGATTTTTTTTTAACCTACTGCTGAAAATGAAAGGTTTAACCAGATGTCTGTAACACACCAAGCTTCATAATGCAATTAACTCTACACCCTAAGGGAAAACAAAACAAATCCCTGAAAAAAGAATGTAGATTACACCAAACAACATGTAAATATGATCCACCCAAAGACACAAAAAGGTTTCTTATGCATGTCTGCACACAGACAGAGAGAGAGACAGAGAGAGAGAAAGAGAGAGAGAGAGAGAGAGACAGAGAGAGATAGACAGAGAGAGAGACACACAGAGAGAGAGAGAGACAGAGAGAGATAGAGAGAAAGAGAGAGAGAGACAGAGAGAGAGACAGAGAGAGAGACAGAGAGAGAGAGAGACAGAGAGAGATAGAGAGAGAGACAGACAGAGAGAGAGAGAGAGAGAGAGACAGACAGAGAGAGCGAGAGAGACAGAGAGAGAGACAGAGAGAGACAGAGAGAGATAGAGATAGAGAGAGAGACAGACAGAGAGAGAGAGAGAGAGAGAGATAGACAGAGAGAGCGAGCAGATTGACTGTTAGATGGCATACAGTAAACACACAGTTTTAACACCCAGCTAGAGGAAAAGCTGATCACTGCTCCCATAGTCAAACAAATACACTGAGGGACACACACACAGTTCCACTCTGTCGCTGGTTGGAATGCAGATTACACAGACACAGACACACACATACACACTAAATCCTCTTGGCTCCTGCATGCCCCTGGCCGGTTGAGAGATAATGTAGTGGCAGCTCTAGCGAGTGGTTAATCTTTAACCAGGAAGGGATTTGCCAATCAGCTTGTTAAAACTAGCGGCCTATCTACCTGATCCAGTCACCACGATGGCTTGACCAAGTTCAAAGCAACATGTACCTAAACTGCATCACATGGAGCTACTGTGCATCCATGCGCGCGCGCACACACACACACACACACACACAAAGATAATTTTGTTCTTGAGGCTTAGAAAAGCAAACTTCAACTACTATACTGTGATACTGATTAGGAAAAGAGCCAAAGCAGTGAACAGCTGCTCTAAAACATGCAATAAAAAGATGTTTGCAATAAACTTGTAAGCCCTTTAAATACTTCCCTCTAACACATAGAATGATCAGTGTTTGCTGATTATAGTTTTACCATTTTATTAGAGCTCTATTTTTAATCACACAAATCCCTGTGTGTGTTTTTTTCTTTTTTACAATGAACTGAATTGCTGATGATCTCCATGTAATATCAATTTACTGCAGTTTATGTACCAGTCTCAAAGATGTCATGGAGATTACACTTTTTATCACTGCCATCTGGTCATGCTGGAAAATCCCACATAACTGAAGTTTATGAACTTCTTTTCTCTGAAAAAAGTATATATAAGCATAGATTTACTAGAAGTCACAGGTTCAACTGTCCTGGCTATTATAACCATGAGCAAGCAGCTCAGCTCCCAGTTTTAGAGACGGCTGGATGAGTATATGTTATCACAAATGGTTGAGTCAAGACGTCTTCATGGGGATGAAATGGGTGACAGAAGTATGTTAGGGATTCCAGCATGAAGAAAACTTCATACTAAAGACAGAAAAAAGTTGAAACCAATGAGGGTGTCTCAGATAGTAGTGAAGTAACAACGTGGATGAAAACAGTGAAGTAAGTCATGCAATGTGTATAACAAGGGTCACTTTCACAATCCCATTCTCGTTTGCTTCAGCATAAATTTGGCTTAAAAATGGCTGACAGTAATTGACTCAGTAACAGCCAGAAGCATAAATTTGTATGCGACTACAAAAACAAACAAAAAGCATTAAAACATGACTCATTTATTGTAGACATATGTAGCTACAATAGGTTGTAAGTTAAGGAAAAAGAAGGTAGATAAGAAGTCAGCAGTGACAGGAATGAAAATTTACCAAACATCAAACAACTAATTTAATTAATCATGTAAGTATTTTTTTTTAAATTTTCTTTACAATTTGTTTTATTCCCCAGCAATTTATTTTCTGTCCAGCAAATCATCATTTCAAATTCTCTTATTCTTGCTTCTTTTTCATGTAGATCAAATCAAAATTAGGGCTGTTCGATTTTGGAAAATAATCTAATTGCAATATTTTTTCCCAAATATTATGATTGTGATTCATTTTTTTGTCTCAAGTCTAAAGACTATTTTAATACTAACACAATATTATATACATTTAGACTAAAATGTTCTTCCTACAGACTAGGCATCTTTGGTTCAAGTCTTGCATATTTTCATTTAGTCAGTAACTACAATATTCAGACTAATAATATAACTAAAGTTTTTTTTTTTTAAAGAAAGTTTTAACCAGATTACTACAACTCCACCAACCAACAGATCTACTACCTCAAAGACAAAGTTGAAATATGAAATAGAAACAAAACAATGAAGGTTATACAAATTCAAAATGGTTAACTGGTTATTTTCAATTTAAAAAAAGTATGGTTTCATATTGGAACCAATGAAAATGTGGTGAAATTGAACTATTTAACATTGTCGCAAATCAAATAATAAAAGAAACTGAACCTGTTCAAGAGTTAATTTAATCCTAGTTTGAGTAGTTTTTGTATTTTGGTTTTTGACTAAGGTCTTTTGCTCTAAAATGCAGTGCAAAGGTCCTGAGTCTTGTGGTGATTCAGAAATTAACTTCAACACCGTGTCATGTAGTCTTGTGTAATTCAGAAACTTAAGTGTTAGCAGAGATCTCTCTTGCTCCATAAAAGCAATTGACAGTTAAACTCACCAAAATGCTCAAAGAAAGGTAATACCATTCTGATGCTGTTACTCCTTTAAGTACCTCTTTTCAAGGTCATATAAATTACCAATCTCTTACTCTCGGTCTGTGAACTGAGACTGACGAGTGACAATGTCTCTGACTGACTGGAAGGAAATAAAAAAGATAAAACTGCATCGCACTCTAGAATACTGATAATTTTAATCAGAGCTCTGATAGGCAGATAGTTCTTAGTATCCAATATACGTCACAAGAAAATGACCACCAAGAAGGTTCATCGGCTTAATTGTTGATGATATTGTTTTAATTATTTAAAACCGAAAATCGTGAGAAACGTTTGTTGCTTCAGGTGCATCTCTCATGATGCAGGAGTGGCTTATGTGCCAGGGTTCAACTCCAGCTGTAGCGTTTATCAATGTTGCGAACCCAGGCTTGGTCACTGCTCTGGCAACATATCTTTAGTTAAGAGCTCTATTATTGACCGAGTGATTTCCCCATGCAGTTTGAAATTCCACTTGTATGGACCTTCTCTTTCAAACATATCGGACAATGATAGCAACGTGGCATGGCAGGCTCTACACACCTGACATTGCACAGCATCTTCTTAAAAAAAATAAAATAATAATATTAACAACAACAACAATAATGATGATAACAATAATAATAATCCCACACTGAGGATTTGCAGTTCCTCTAAAGTTTCCGCTGATCCAGCTCATTGCACAACAGACTGAAGTGCAGCATGAAAAGCTGATGCAGTCCAGTGCTTGCGTCACGTGACAAATTATAAAAATTGCATTTTATGGTATCGCGATAGTGTCACAAATGCAATTAATCATACAGCCCTACTCAAAACATTATTAAAATATTTTATTTTGATTATGTAAATTTCATTGGTTCTTATTTAATCAAATACTAAACATTAAGAGCCTCCAGATTAACGTTAGACACCATTAATCAGTAGTGGCTGAATGGTATGCGAACAAAGGAAACTAGAGATGGCGAACCCAAATGGAAGTTCTGCTTGTTTCATTCAGGAGCTTTTATAGAAGGGAAAGGAAATTATGATTTGAAATCATTATATAAAATTACCACCATCAGCTCGTGAGTATGGAGTTATGTAATCATTTTAACAAATCTGGGGAAACGATCTCAAGAGTGGATTCAAATACTCATACACATGAATACCAGGACTTGGAAATATACTGTGAATGTAAATGTGGATATTTGTAGATGAACTGCTCAACACGCACAAGATTACACATACAGATAATACCAGGAACACAGCAGGATAAACCTGCTCTGGTAGTTCCAGCTTTGTTTAACTTTTGAGATGAGATGTCAGAGCGATCTACCCTCAGGCACTAAACAATGGATGTGTATCAGTGTGTGCTTTTACACATGCATACACACTTTTGAGTGCCATCACTTTTCCTCTATACCAAAGATGAAACCCTAACATCAGAAAAATCCTGAAACATTGGTGCTGTGGCTCTAGAGCGGCTGCATCAAAGGCGACAATTCCACTGGAAAATGGGGGAGACAGAAATGGTAGACAAACAAAGGTGGTGGTGTATATGAGATTGTGCGTTATGTGGAGGGGTGTTGAGCAACAGATCAATCAAGAAGATGAAAGAGAGAGTATTGCCTGTTTGTGAGATGTCTTCACACATAGGCTCCCAACATGGACAAACGGCAAAACACAGCACATCAGCCTCTGACCTGGCTCAGTCACACTGTCCTGAACAAACATATGCACAAAAATGTCTGTGCAAAGAGACCAGTCTTCCTGGAATGAACCTTGTTTGGCTTCAAATGATAAGCTTGTGTGCACGAGTATCCATATAAGTGCACATCTTATTCATCTCTCACCTCCACCCTCCAACTGGCTGACAGTATCTTGCAACCAATACAGAAAAATTCAAGACTAGCCAGCATCCATCTCCCTCTCCTCACCTTCTTCTTTTCAATTCAGTGTCAGAGAAGCAGTGTGTCTTGAGGGCAGGCACGAGCTGAAATGACTTTCTCTCCTTGCCTTCCTACATCCGACTCACCCACCCCAGCAGTGCCATTTCCTCTGGCTGTTAATTACGTATCAGCTGTGGTATGGTTTGCTAGGGTCGGGTTTGCGTGTGCGTGCATGACATCTGGGGGATGTGTAGTTGTCTTCTCGCAGACACCAGCGTAGGTGTATGACAGAACAGTCTGGTTACGCTTCATAACACTGCTCACAAAGTGTGAACACACACATTAAGAGGCAAACATTCAGCCACACAAACGCACATCCTGTCTGTGTCGCTGGCTCTTTGTGGTTCATGCCCCTGGAGTCAAGCTGATGCTTGTACGGCTGTGCCCTCTACAGTCTGTTTCTGAGAGGTGAAGCAGCACTGCCACTCCTCTGATGAGAGGCCCAGCTTCAGCAAAGGCCCAGATGTTTGACTGGGAAAGCAGGCTGGGAGAAAGCTCTGACTCAGTGCCATGATCGCCACTATCACTAGAGAGTCCCTCTTTTCATCAAGCTCACCTGCTACAGAGAAAGGTGGCAGTGTGGCTCCCTCCGGAGAGGAAGGGAGATATGACAGATGTTACAGATCTTGCACAAATGAATTCAACAAAGGAAGACTTGCCATGGAGCTTATCATGGTTTCTGCACCTGTGGTGTCTTTCAGTACACGTTATGCCACATAAACGGTACATGCACACATACACACAATTATTCACAAATTCAAAGACAGCCACATGTCACACAGACCTGGATAAACTGTATTGTTCAGCACCGCAATACTTTCAGTGCCTGGGGATTTCACTACACCTAACATGTTTTCGTTGTTACCATATTTCAGCTTTTTCCCTCTTCCTCTAATCTCCCTCTACAAGCCTCCTCAGGAGATGAGCAGTGTTTTTTCTGGCTCCACTACATAGACTCCTTAATTCATCATGTCTTTTTGCTCTATTCTCTTTCACCGTGATGTAGTCCACTAGGTTGTAGTTGCCTAATTAGCACTGCGAGAGCTCCAAATGGGCTTCGACTCCTAAGCTGTGCTGACACACACACATTTTCTCTGCATGCACAATCACAAGCAGACATGTACACAGCACCCACTTGACTTTTCCATTGCAGGGTCCAGTTGAGTTACCCTATTATAATCATGTAATTGGTATAATTGGTATATGCTCCCACTTGCACACGCATGTGTATGGCCAAGAGTGTGGATACCATTTGATTTGATGAGTGGATCGTTTTTCTCTGGGTGAGCAGGAGGCATCTCCCTGTCATGTGTCACATCTCATTAAGCAGCAAAAATAAAAACAAGAAGATATTCTTTTATTCACAGAAACACCACACCTTGCCCACCTGCAGATATTCTTAGTTTAATATTCTCACAGAACACATAAGGGTTAGTTTAGATTCAATACATCCCAAAGTCACAGAGTCACAAGAATTAACATATTTATGAAGTTGCAGACCAGCAACTCATGTGGATCTTAAAGCTCCTGTGGCTAAAATAGTTGCTTCAGTCAGTGGAAGGTGTTGGTCCCATTCCCACCAATACGAGGGTCTATCACATCCACCACAGACCTCCCCAAACTAGGAGCCTGAGTGTGTACTCTGTTAAAGGAAATAAGAATGAAGAAATCAAATTCCCCTTTATGTCTACATTTATTTTGGTTACAAGTCACTCTAATAAATGACTGAGGGTGCCATGCTGACCAAAGTGCGAACTGAACAGATATGATGCTGAGATAGTGATTCCTACGTGGCACAGCACTACTTCATGGTAATATTTCAGTTTGTTAAACTATCAAACCTTCATGCCAACACCTTCAACATTACAGATGAGTCACCGAGTAATATTTGTCCAAACCTATGTATCTATGCATGTTCCAAAAAGTATCGTGTATGTTAATCACTATAGCAACATACCCTCTACACATACATATACTGTCTATGGATTCAGCACAGTGTAAGAAAAACTGCATAAATCCCTGTAACATCACCCACAGGTTTTCTGAAGAGTATTTTTGATTACTCTTATTCATTTTACTGCCATAAACAGACCTACAAGCCAGCTAGAACACATTTAGCTCGGTAGCCATAAGTTAGCTATTTCCACTTGTTTAGCTTATCCTAACCTCTGGTACTATTGACTTGCTTTTGGAGACGACCTCAAGTGGTCATTTTTGTAACCGCAATTTTTCCTTTCTGTGATGAACTTGAGCCGAAAAACCAGACGTTGTCCCTTGATTGAACCTGAGCCTTGGAGGTATTCTGGAGAGCAGGTTTTATTACTTACCTGGTTAAGTATGCTCAGAGTAAGCGGTAAACCTGTATTTTCAGTTCCAAAAAGCACACTTTGAACTCAACCTGATAGGGAGCAGGTTTTATTCAGGATGTACTAGTTATTTTAAGTCCACGTTCATCACTCTCACAAAAGGTACTCCTTTTTGGGGACAGACAAAAAGATTTAGAGGCAGAAATAATTCCCTTGACTTATATCATGAATGGTCAATAAAACCGCAGACTCCTCAATGGTTTTTTGTTCAAGCATTATAGTTTATTTAATCAACTCTTTAATATAGCCTATTTACACAACATTCTGCAGCCTTCAAATAAAAGTGCTGGCATACTAAGGGGTCACTGTTTCGGAGGATGTGCTCTCAGGATTTCCATCCATTGTGGCCATAGTGAAGCTGAAAACCTCTATGGAAATAAAGGCGGCTGGATTCTGCCCATTTTACAGGTCTCTGCCTTCTTCCCATTGGATTTAACATGATGCTGTTGAACCCTTGTTTAACAGCATTCTTTTTTTTTTTAAATAACTGATCAATTGAAAACATAACGAAATGTTAAAAATAAAATAAAACAGAACACAAGGTAAACTCAGTATAGGTGTAAAATTCCCAGGAAATTGACACCATTTTAAATTCTGATTTTAATAGTTTATTTTTCACTTGTGACATCCTTTGGCTTGTGTCCAATTAAATCACCATAGCCTCTGATGTGAGTTTCATTTAAAGGGCATCATAAGATGACTTTCAAAAGTAAAGGAGTAAGATACAATGTCATCAGATTTATTTTGTGCTTTTCCTGCTGGTCACACGAGTGATCGCTAATATATTTCTGCTGTCACTAATTATCTGCCAAGATCTCCTTAGGAGAGATGCGAGGAGATTTTAAAAATGATAATTTTCTCACATTCATAAGCCTCTAGTGAGACAAATGGTACCATAATTTCAAGAAGTAGGTTGTCTGTTTTCACGATTATTATTATGGTTTTGATTTTCCAAAGATAATGTCTACAAAGACTTGATTGAACTAATTCATAATGATTCTTGTGGAACTGACAGCTCAGGTTTAACTGACGCAGGATCAGAAAACTTCTAGTTCATAGTTTATGTCTTGGTTTGTTCTTTCTGCAATAAACTCTTGCTCACCTTTATTCTTTTAAGTATTTTATTAGTAAACTATCTGTTGTGAAAAAACATGGAAAACATATTTAACACTGTTCTGAATTGTTGAGATTCCAATTCAATTATTCTTAACATGTAACAGACATATGATTGATTAAATTTTTTGCACTCACAACATGCTGTTATTTCTTGATCCAGAGAAAGTCATGGTCCAAATGAAGAATACACTAAACAACAATAATATCAGTTAAAACCACAAGCGTCAGACTTATCCAGCCATCATTGGGATATATGAATCTATACGATACATACGAGATACTATACAGTTACGTTTGGTCTGACTTCTTAATTGATCTTACGTTTGGTCATGACTTTGAAAAACAACTGAACTTGGTCTTAATGTAAATGATCAAAAGCAATTGATTGAATTTAATATCAAAATATTTGCCAGTCACTTAACATGGAAAACCTATTGAGAAACTAGTTTAACAGGTTCTGCTTCTAAACATAGATGTCTGTTTTCATTTCCTTTTCTTTTGTATTCTATAGTAAACTAGATATGTTTGGATGTATAAAACAATGTAATGCAAAAACAAACTTGTGATCTAAAACTGATGAATGTCATTTTTTACTTTATTTAGCATTAACAACATTCAATGGTACTTGCAAATGAATGTTAGATACAGCATTGCTTGAGGATCAGGATGCACGTCATTTCACAACAAGCATTTACTGAAAAGATTTATTAAAGCCATGTGCACATTTCTCTTATGGCTACTACATTTTTTTTTAACATTTTTTAAAAAATCTGTTTGATAAACTATCTCACATCATATCTGTATGTAACACTGCAAAGAGGAAACCCATACACTTAATGTGAAGCAGAGATAAACGGGGAAAAATAGCCTTCGAAGTGGGACTCTTTAGTTATGCAAATATCAGCCAGATAAAACAAGTTAAGGTGGCAACCAGGTTCTCTGTGTGAGTGCGTTTAACACAAAAACTGTGCCCTCCACTGACACTGGTGGGCATGTTTGTCGACGGCCTGATCAAAGTACTTGTGTGCAAAACCCACTTCACTTCTTGAGGCACAAATTTGACCTTGATCTCATACACAAGGAGGCATGATAAGAAACAGATACAAAATATGGCAGTCTCAAAGACAGATAATAATAATAATAATAATAATAATAATAATAATAACAACAACAACAACGAGGAAACAAGAGCGCCAAACAGTCATCCATGTTGAAGACAGAGGGAAGCAGACAGACAGAGGCAAATAGAAATGATGTGATAACAGAAGAAAAGGTCTTTGTTGAAGAGTAACCCTTAGCACAATGCTGGGTTTTACTGGGAGAGTATGACAGGGGGAAACACAAGGACGACACACATACATACACTACATGATTCAGGCTGAAGAAGACAAGAAAAAAAAAAGTTCAATGATAAAAGGCCTACTTGTTGGGGGCAATAGTCAAGTATGGTCAGTATTGAGTCTGTATGATTCACTTATCTTCTGCTCTCATGTTGTGTGTGTTGCATTTGTTTGGCTTGTACTTATCAAGGGTATGACAACAACAGCAGCAAACATGCATTACACACAACTTGACACACACACGCACACACACAATCTAAAGTTATCTAGGAGGTGCTTTGGTCCAGTTAATGTAGCAAGACTGATTTGTTTGAATGGAAACGTTTCTCTTCTTTAGTTCCCCTCAGGCAATTCAATCCAGGCTATGGCTTTTGAATATAAAGTTAACACTGTGGAGATGTTAACAAAGGATACAAAAGCAGCAGGCGACCAGTGTAGGTCAGAGAAAGGGTCTTGAAGTATTAGACTTAAGCCCAGAGAAGGACTGGCGACCCTGCTGAACTCAGCTGGCATTTACCATGATTCACATTAACAGCACAAAAGTACAATGCCCCATGTTTGCAAATGGAATTCAGAAAATGTGTGATAGTGACAAAAGAGGACAAAAACTCAAAAACAGAAAAGATATGTGGCCTAAACCATACTGTATTGTGTCAAGCTGTTGACACACCCAGGTCTACAGATAAAGATGTGAATGACAGCGAGGTAAATCCAGTGTACAATAGATTCAGACGTTTCCATTTGCTACCATCTGTAACAGCTCATATCGCTTATCTCTAGGTGAGCTAGATGAAGGTCAGACAACAATGAAGTTACGTTTCAATACAGAGTTTAGATGAGCCTTCCTAATTTGTGAACTTGGGCCCTCATAAAGAGGGTTGCCCTTAACATGTAATATATTTTCACAACAATGACATCTCTTTGTCAGCGGCAGTGGGTGATAATGAAGTAACTGAAATACAAAAAGTAACTTTCATTATAAAGCCACCCTTAATTACATTGATGTTGGCTGATAAATTGCAGGTTAGGTTTGTGCTCACACACAGGGAATAACAAAACAAACTGATAAGCAACTTTAATAATGAGCATAAGCTATAAATATGTGAAGAAAAGTCATCAGTCAGATAAAGTTTTTGAATACTCTGGCACACTTCTACAACTATGACTACTATTACTTGTGTGATCTGTCCTAACAGTCCACCAAGATGTTGTTTCTTCAGACACAGTTTATGAGCCATTTGTTCAGCCTGATCACAACATTTACAACTTACATCAGCTACATTTTTTTGTTATCTTAAAAAAACACCCAGTAGGGGATTCTTAAGCCACACGCTGGGAATCAAACACACCATCTCACCCCATCTGACAGGGAGGAGCCATCAACCATAGCTTCACATTGCAAAATCTATGCCCAGAGAAAGGTCTGGGCAAACATAAGAACAGAGATTAAGCTAGAAAAGGAGGGAGACAGACAGAAACAGGATTGGACTGAAAGGAGGACGGTTGAGGAGGTCGAGACATGCTGGCCAAGGAAACCCCCCATTTCCTAAACATCCTAGAGTGTTTTCTCTTCCAACACGGAACACACACACACACACACACACACACAAAAGACAGAGGGCCTGACACACACAGAGAGCGGTGTATACTCCCACATTTTCATACCACCTAAGGACATTGTTGTAATGTTAGTCAAAACCAAGCCTCGCCCAGTCAAACGCTTTCCATTCTCTTTAATAGGGAACTATGTAAACCCATGCAAAGATCCCTCTACAGTCTGTGCTATTCAAAGTTATCAATGTGGCCTGTTGATAAGAAAATGCAAAGTGGGTCACCTTTAACTCCAAGCTCCTTGTGTAAACAGTACAGGGAGCTGCTTGGGACTCTCCTAATCACTCTCTAAACAGAGCCAGGTGCTGTTGCCACAGACAAACTGTCACCAACACTCTGCTCAACACAGCTGCTGTCTAGCCCCGAGACACACACAGCGCTGCAGGCTATCACAGCATGACAAACAGCACGACGACACCTGAAAATATGCCAACCAAGTCAAAGTAGCACAGCAGCAAAAAGGTTCAAGTACCCTCGAATGGCAGATTATAAGTGAAAAAATTAAGTTCCTCAGAGAAGGATTTTCATATGTAGTCCTATAATTGCATTATGCTGAATGATCAGACACATGTGAATCTGTTAAAAAGACATGATAAATCCATGCTCATTAATCCAATTCTGCTAAAAAGAGGTCCACATTTCTTAGTGTAGTACATAGGATTTGATTTTCAATTTGCCACCCCATTATCATCTGCTTTTCAGAGGAATGTATCGTTTAAGAAATAATAGCGCTATCCAGACTTTAATAATCTACCTGAACTAAACAAAAAACAAAATTGGTTGTGACTCAATTAGGTTGATGCTCATTGGATGCATGGTGCGTCTTAGATGTTGCATGACAGAAGAAGAAAAGCCCCAAGCAGAGCAACATCCTCAGTGTATATGCTGCAGAGATAAGAGCACCGTTGCTGGTCAACACCATAAAAATCAAAGGGAAACAATAGATATAGGTGCACAAATTCAGGCTTCAGCCTTGAAATGATCCGACAGGCTCATAATAGACAAAACACACAAAATCACATGACAACACAGCTTAAGTATTTGTGTGAGAATTTTTTGATCCCAGCTTTGAATTGTGATTCTCTTCTGGAGGGCCTTAGTAAAAATTCTGGCCAAATCTTCCACTGGGACAAGAGTTGAAACATTTTGATACCATATAATTTGGAAGGCAGATAAAGAAACTCTCTTTTAAGATCATAGGAGATTCATGCTTGAGTTTCCTCAGAGATAATTTCTACATTTTGGCTGATGACATTCACACATACCCAGAGACCACCTTGTGAAATACTTGCAGTCTGAGAACTAGGTGAGTTGCAATAGTTTCAAAGAAGCTATTATCTATTATTGGCAAGTTTTTGCTCCGCTGAAGTAGGCCAGGCTAAATATATGTCTGCCAGATGCAGAAAGCAACTGAACTGCATACATAACTTGTATTAAATTACACAGTAAATACACAATTAACAACTGTTTGCTACTTAATGGTGTTGTATTCAGCATGCAGAACAAGGTGATGACAATAAAAGGACCAGTGTGCGTACAACAGCAGATGAGCAAGGCAAAACTGAAACATATTATTACTCAAAACTTTTGGCAACTGCTACAAAATCAACACAACTTTTTAGATGTGTTTGATTAAAGTGGCACCAGAAATAAAAAAAAACAAACAAACAAAAAACAACAACATGGATGTGTAAGAGAGCTATCACATTTGAATAGCTATTAAAAAAACGATAGCAATGGCAGCAACATTGTGATCCACCTCCAATGAAACAGTTTTAAGTGCATCACCCAGCCACCAGCTAAAGCCCATTTGTGTTGGCTTTTTAAATTTACTCATGCTTTCTATCTCAGCAAGCAGCTTTCAGATATGCTCAGAATCCACACACTAACAGATATCACACAGAAAAATTTCGCTAATGCTGCTCCGAAATCCTAAAACTGAGAAGGTAGTGATTTTGCTCCTTAAAAAACATAGAGACCTTAAATTTGAACCTCTAAAAAAGTATCAGTGAAATCACAACTGGGAGCTCTATTTTAAACACATGATTTGTATTCTCAGTCTAGTACAATGGGGATATGAATAAAAGTTCAAACAAACAGTAACAGCTGCTGTATTTCTTCAACTGACTGAGATTCAAGCAGAAAAAAAAACAATGAGAAAGAACAGCAACTTTTCGACTAACATGACTGTGGATGAAAAATACCATTATATAATTTGTGGTGAGAATAGTTAAGGAAAAAAAACACTGTATGCTGAACAGTGGCTATCACAAATCAACCTGTGACAGCTGTATAATTCAAACAGGCAAAATGCCATGTTGCGTGTGTGTTCATGTGGGAGGGATTTCCTGTATGAAAGAGAAATTAGTGCAGTGGGGACACTGGCTGTTATCAGTGGCAAAGTTGAAGTCTTACTTTGACCTCCACTGAAGATAAATCTTTAAAACTCTCAGACTGTGCATATATCACCATTGCATAATCCTGTTTAAGATCATAATCAAATATACCGATTTCCATAACACATACATACATATACAATACTGTTTCATGAACTAAGCAGTTGTTCTTAAGGCCAGTATTAATCCAAGTCTGTGACCAGGCTGACATTCCTTAGTTTAATAGGTAGGAAAAGATCATCAGATTGCATAACCCCAAAATCTGATTTTCACACTAATCATGTCACAATATGAATGACAGAACTGTCTCAAATATACTAAGATACAAATACTACACAAAGATATCCTTAAAATGAAAGAATAATAAATAAAATCTGGATCCATACCAAAAATAACAGCTTTGAAACATTGCAACAAATAGACACTTGGAACATGATCTGGAGAGAAAGAAATATGGAATTAACATATTTTACATTAAGAAACTATGTGACATACATTACTTTGTATGGGAGGTGAAATTTGAACTAAGACAGGTATAGTATTTGTAACCAGAGAAATAGAACAATAACACCTATAATTGCCCTCCACTGTCAACCCTTGGAAATAAAGGCATCCACTCATTCATTTTTAATAGGCCTTATAGTACTTTTCCTATCCGTTGTCCTGTGGTACACCATTTCTTGCTCTTAAATGAGAAACCACACAGAAATCTATGCTGGTTATAATTCTAAAAAGCCTTATATACCACAGAATTACATAAATAAAACGTCATAACATATTAATATCAGGAACTGTTCAAGACAGCAAGAGAAAAGCCCTAATTTAAAAAAACCAGAAGGCTCCAATTCCCTGCTTTTTACAGTTATGGCTAACCTTATCAGCAGCAGCTAAAAAAAAAAAACACACTACAAAGCTCGTTCTGGCTGCAGATAAACTCAACCCGCTGCACAGCGTCTCAGTGAAGCCTGTTGCTTCTCTGCTGTGTTTGTTGACCGCATTTTAAACCTGAGGTGTGTGATGAGCGTGCGTTTCTCTCTCTCTCTCTCTGAGAGTGTGTGTTTCACTACAGAGGCAGCTGTTGGACGCGCCCGCGGTTCAAAAGAAGTGAAGGAGCGCGTGGGAAGTGATTCAACACGGTCCACCTGCTACGCGCACGCGCGCAACCACATACATACACATACATACACACACACAACTACACGGGTCAAATCCCGCACCCGGAGAGCACCAAATGGTCAAAATGTGTCACTCTAGCAGTCAGTCACAATTATAAAGAGGAAATGCCCCTCTCTCTTGCTCTCGGGGAGAAATTCAGACCAGACAATAATTTTAAAGGAGCCAGTCTGACTGGAGACTATGAACTGCCAGGAAAACCAACAATACGGTTTTTTTTTCCCCCTTTCACAAGTGAACGGCTCTACAGTGAGCGTAACCAGCTTAACACAGAAACCCTCGAGGGCTGTGCTCGACATAACAACAACAGAGCGCCGGTAACAATGTTACAAGAAGTTAATTTTTGAGGGGGTGGGGGCCGCCCGCTACTCCGTTCAGACCTTCAGGCTCAGCTGAACGCGGGCTTACATGGACATCCTTAGCAGTTGGACATGCAAATACTGAGCGATATGAGAAGTACGGGTTAAATAAATGACCACCTGAACGCGGCGGAGTGTCTGTTTCTCTTTCTGTCGCGCTGACTCGTCTTTCTTGTCTCACACATTAGCGCGCGCACACGCGAAGGCGACAAGGACTCGGCACAGACCTTAGTTTAAAAAAAAAAACAAAAAAAAACCCCAAAACGTTTTCTCGATATAGTAATGACTTCCTCAACGTACGCTCGCTCGTTTACGCAAACACCTCCGGGTTTGAGAAAAAGAAGAAAAAAAAAAAGAAAAAACAGCCCAACTACTGATTTAATACAAAATCACTCACCGCAAACAGGAATGGGTTATTCCACCAGCGCTCATAAATTAGTGAATTTCTCCTTCCGTTAGCTAGTAAAGCTCGGGTACATCCTTCCGTCGAGAACAGAGACTAGTCTACACTTTTGTTGTCACGCAGGAAGCTCAGACGCCGCAGCGAGGCCACGGGGACGGAGTACAGCAGAGCAAAGCGCCGGGGAGTGGAGGAGAGAGGCGTCCGGGTCCGGCCGCTGGGAGCCGGGAGGTGGAGCTTCCTCTCCGACGGGGGCCGGACAGACAGACAGACAGACAGAAGACAGACAAGTCGGTGGAAGGGCGGGGGGTTGAAGCACCTGCTCCCTCCCTGTCACGCCCCCAGCCCAAGGGTCTCGCCCTGCATTGTCATCTCCAGTGCCATTAAATGGAAAAAAAAAAAAAAAAAAAAAAAGTCACGGAGACACAGCCACTTCCCGTTCATGAAAATATCCCACAAGCAACTCTAAGCAAATCTACAAGTTAATTATGACAAATGACAGGTTATGCCAGAAATGTATTTTTCAAATTCATCAAACATGACAGACAGCTTCAAGCACATCCATGCTGTTTTAGTATTTTTACTGACAGCATTAATTATTTGTGTTTGTTTCTGTATAAACTGGTGTTTTTTGTTGTTTTAGCGTGCGTTGGCGTTCAAAAGCACATTTGATCTGAGCAGATATAATCAGAGAAGAGATATGCTCAATTTGGATGATTTAGCGAGAGCATTATTTGTTAATTAACTGACTGACAAATTAATAATTAAAAAATATATTGTTTTAACCCCACGGTTTTATAAAGGCACCGTGAAACACTAAAAACAGAGAAAGAGAAACCAGGATTACTCTCTCCATGAAGAAAAGCTGCTAGATTCTTTCTCTAAACAACAATGCCTTTGTTCTCAGTGATGTGGTATATGCAGGCTGTAATTCACACTGACCTTGCAATGCATAATTGCATTTCCTCAAATCATACAATCAAACCAAGAACATAGGCATTATTCTTGAAGGAAAGCAACAGCATGTGATGCAGTTGACCATGGTGGCGATGTGACTTCATAAATAAAGATATACTTCATATCTGGACTGATATTCAAGTTTGATCATGGATTGGAATAACAAGTATAGTTTTGTGAGAAAGTAGTTCTACCTTATGTCCACAAGGGGACAGCCAATCATAAAAAGCACTAAGAGGCTTCAGCTGACTGACTCTACCTCGGTCTGGCATATCAATGGTTTTGCTGTGGATTAGACACCAGTGACTGAACAGGCTGTAAAATCAAAGCCACACTTGTAAGCAGTAAAGACAGGGTGTTCTCCCAGTGCCAATGAGGTAATGACTAGGGAGGAGGTGGAATAAAGCCCTTTATACACTGTGCTGTAAATTGCTAATTGCTGAATGCTCTGAATCAAATACAGGCTTAATTGTGCATTGTGCAAGTCTGCTGCCATATTCCAAACTCACACAATGATCTCAGAAGGACCCTCTTGCTGACATCTGTGTGTTGTTATGTGTGTGCATATTTGTAAATCATGTTAGGTGTTTTTTTTTTTTAATCCAAGTGATAAAAAAGCATAACCATTGCTTCGCCTACGAGTGAGAGCTGGTAGAGAGGGTATTTTGGCAAATATTGCATCACTGAGACTGCAGCCTTTGATGTCTCTGATTTATGTAAAGTATATGAAACCTTAAAATGAATTCTCTTCTTCCTTTTAATTAGTCCAATAATCAGCCAGGTATCAAAGTGTATTAGATGTGAAATTTTGTCAATTAGAAATTTTCATGACCTTATTATACTATTCACCATTAATGAGCTGCAACTATTCAAGTATTTTTATTAGTCATTTCTGTTAGGGATATATTGTTACTGGGAAAAAAATAAATCTAAGATCAGTGATTAAGACTGAAATATGTCAATTTTGATCTGTAGATGTTCACATATTATCCATTTCTGGACTATTTTCCTACCAAATACTTGTAATTACAAATATTCAAAAAACATGTTCTTAAAATACAGCCATAGGATGTGAAAACATCTCCAAAAACCTTGAGCCATTTAAACACAAGGCATTTAAACATATTTGATTTTGTACATAGTTTCTGGCACACATTCACATTTTCAAAAATACACATTTGTACTGTGAATCTCACAAAATGAGCCTCAACTTAATTACTATTCTCCCTTTGGCTGCAGGTGTGCCACTTTATAACTGCAGGAGTCTGTTCGGTTTTTCTCTTCTCCTCCTCCTCCTGTTTTCTTTCATCAGCCCTTCTTCTTAACGTCCTCCATCTTCTTCCTTTGATACTAAACGTTCCTTCGTTCCTGCCTTTCCTCATTGATTTGACTATTTGCCATTTCACATACTCCTAACATTGCTTACACCTCCTCCTTTTCTCGAAAGCTTTTACTTCCTTTGCACCTCCTCCCCATTTTCCTCTCCCCAACTCCCTCCCTCTCTCTCCACAGCGGACCTGGCCTTAGGCATCGTTAGCTTAATTTAATAAAGGGGCTTAAGCTTTTTAGAGGCTTTTGAAGGATCTGACTGCAGTTACATTCATTACAATCTATCAGCCACCAGAGACACAGCCTTGTTGCACGGCTGAGAAAGGGAGTAAATGTGTGTCTCTGCACGTGTATGCATGTGTGTGTGCACGCACGTGTATGAATAATAGTTTTAATAATTTG
>JAOWBL010000018.1:11337132-11365552 GCA_028564865.1 Zenarchopterus dispar
TGCAACGCACATTTTAAGAACAGCAGGGAAAATAGGAAACACGCAATCAAACAAGATATTATGAAGTAAAAATAAATTAGAAGTCTTCTCTTACCTTGCCATCTCACATGGCTCACAAAAATAGATATAATAAAAGGAGAAGCAAGAGCAAGGATGAGTGTAATAGGGATTAGTATGCAGCAGGCATTGCATTGTATTAGTACTATATTAATGTGGTGGTCACGTCCAGGACACAGACAGAGTATATTAAGCTCATCACCACTCTTCTGCACACATCAACGACTCTACCGAGAGTCACAATCTACCACACCAGTTGAGGGCCAGAAAATTTGTTACATCTCAATGTAACACAGGCGAATGGAAGGAGGAGCCTGTAGAAATGAGCAGTGCTCCAATGCAGGTCCACTGTATTGTACAGTTTAGTAATTAGAAATCAAATCAAGCTGTGTCACATGCATAAAAATACAGAATACAGCCCAACGATAGCAAAATTTTATGTCCACAAATCTAAATGAAGTGACAAGATTGACTTTGAAAGAGGGTTAACTGTTAAAGCATTGATAGCAAGGGTTTCAGTCACTACAGCTGGTTAATGTTTCAGCAAAACCGTGGCTAAAGTGACTTCTGCATTTGATTGTGTGGTAGAAGCATCACTGAATATGGTTGGAAGATGAAGTCAACAAAACACATTTTATGATGATTGCACATTATTATGATATGCAAAGAAAAAAAGTTGAAGCCCTTCCTCAGCGGGACTGAAAATACAAATGCATAGGGGGATAAGACAGAGTTCATCCGACAACTACACAGAGGGATGTGAGAGGAGACTTGCTCATTTCTAGCTTGGTAGATCAGACTCCGATGTAGAAAGATAAATGGTATAAAAACAATCCATATGGCCTCCCCATCCAAATGAGGGGATAGCAACGGTTGCATCTGAAACTGCTTTTGCAAGTAGTTGGTTAATACTATGACCTGTCAGAGCAACGAACAAAGGGAAGTATTCAGAGCGGAAGTTAAATTAAACTTTACCCATAGCTAGTTGGCAAAAAAACAGAAAATACATCTACCTTGCAAAGGAAGGATTTGAGTGTCGTCTTCTGTTTAATTTTTGAATGAAAAGTCTTAATATTTAACTATCGATGTCTATACCAACTCAAGCGGTCATTAATCCTCAACTGCAGTCATTTACACTGTTTACATCCAGATTACATTGTATCTTTGTTGTCATCGTGTTAAACCCATCTAGATACTCTCTCTCTACAAGGATACACTGATTTAAATGTCTCTCCAAAACTTTTAGGCAAAGTTAATGAGCTCTGATGGATGGTAGCTAGATGTACCCACAAAGCAAAATTAGATTTGCTAGTGGTACATCTAGATTTTTAGGCCAGGTCATTCCATAAATTTATGCACATTTGAGAGTAAAGTAGTGCAGAAACAAATAGTAGAGAGCTTAAAAAAATGATATGGTCAGAAGAGTCATCCCTCAGAAGCATTAGTCGGTACACATAGAGCATGATGTGCATGAACAAGAGGATATACAGGCCTGAATTCTTGACCCCAACAGACACTCTGTTAAACTGTAAGGGGCATTTTGCTGGCAGGGTCCAATTGCCCAATTACAGGGAAGAGTTATGGCAAATCAATACAAAGATATGCTCATGTTTTATTAACTCCTGTTCTGTCTTGTTTTATTTCATTTTATTCTAATGGACATAGTCCCTTAAAAGTTGACAATCTCTTTAACTATAGGCTAAGGGGGCTTAATGAATGGTTTGGTGACTATGAAAAAGATCAAAGTCACCAGATCTCAACTCAGCACACATGAGACAGCAGTTGTTGGTCCAACACCTTTTAACACAGCTTGATTTTCCAGTTTATCCAAAAGGCACTGCTGTACCAATGGCACCTCTACGTTTTGCAACCTCATCTTTGTGTGTGACTCAAACCTCTAAATGTTTTAAATGCATTAGTTCAGTACAGGAGCCCCAAAGTAGACATTAATTTTCTTATAAAGAAAGGAGGATACTAAAGAGAGCATCAATGATCATACACTGTTTCTTGGTGGAACATAGTTTTAAATGATCTCTGACAACATATTTCATCAGTAATTAAATGAAATGATGGTTAAAAACAGTTAAAAATACAAATGACAAAGATGGTTTCTTTTTTCAGGCTGTTGCATTTACTTCCTCTTTCTTTCTCGATTTATCCACTCATTGCATTTAACTGAATGTTTATGGGCTGTCCGCAGTGAAGCATCTTTTTTTCTATATTATACAGGCATCGTTAGCATCTGCTGACTCTCTTACTTCCTCTGTATCTTTGAGACATTGAATTAACTTGGCTGATAAAGAGGACAGCCATTCAGTGAACCCTGCTGATGTCAGACCCCTATTGTGCTTTTTAAAGAGGTACAAGGACTACAGCAGTAGCAGCAATCATCATTCCCCACTGCTGTAAGGTCTGCTTTGACAGTGCTTTTACATGGAAAAAAAAAAAAAAGACAGGCGTGGTGTTTCTAAATCTCAGCAAATACAAGTAAAGATTATGATAATTTACACTTTGTGAAGGTATGCTTTTTACTCTCCCTCCCTCATCACTTTCTTTCTCCCCAGGGGCTCAGACAGCAATAGCTAGAGCTGTACAGTAAGACGATAAAGGAGGCTAAGGCGTTTCTATCCTCTGCAGAACACACACACTCGAGGGATAAGCTATGGACTAGTACGGATCCTTCATACACACAAACATGAAGAAGCAGATGTTACAAAGCAGAAGCTCACGTCTCACTGCAAAGCAAGCAGGAGGAAGGATGGATGGAGTATGATGGGAGAATGAAAGGATTTAGTCTTCATCTGAGGATGAACATGCCATCTCCTCCTCCCTGTTAGAACAGATTCTCTTGCTTTCTTTCTTCCTTTTTTTTCTTTTTTTTTGCTTCTGTAGGCATTTTTCCATTACATGGTACAATACTTAAAAGCTAAAGATTTCTCTTTTTCTTTCTTCCTATCCTAAGTAGTAAAATCTAAATGATACTAACTGATGCCTTTTCTCTCCCAAGTAAATTGAACCGATAAAGATGCATACCACTAACTGGACAGAGAACTGTCACAAGATATGCATCAGGCGTAATAAATGGCTCCATTTAAAAAGAAAGAAAGAAAGACAAAGAAAAGCAATGACTTGTCTTTGAACAAAACTGCTATCACTCATTTCTGAGATAAAGTTTGTGTCCTTGCCATGGCAAATCAACTACAGCTTCCTTACACATCCTCTGTTGCTCTTTTGTCCGGATGCATGGAGATTATGCGTCTATAGGTGTGGTGGCTCTGCTTCGAGAACAGTAAAATACCACATAAATACTGAAGTGATATTACCTGCAGTGGCAAACAAAATGCATACTAGTCATACAAAACTATGTGACGGAGGAATGCCATGACTACAATCAGCCTACTTTTCAAGATCTGTTAGTGCGCTGTTATAACACCCACTGTCTTTGGAAAACTGGATAACTAATATGTGGTACGTCAAGTGTTTAGTAAAACTTTACATTTCAAAACAACATAAGCTATGGCTATGAACACTGGAATGATGTTCCTCGAGCCAAGCACATGCTTCACACTCCTCCAACTCACTGTCCTCATGCAGATAGTGTGTGCTTCAAGCCAGCAGGGCAGACATGCAGGCAGGGGTAGGTTCTGCCTGTGTGTCTGCTATATGCATGCAAACTGACCTGTGTATATAAGTGCTTGACTTCTAGCACTTATATACACAGAGATGGGAAGGGGAAGAGAAATTAACGTAGCAAATTTCTCTGAATTCATTTTGGTTATGCTGGTAACAAGACCATCTGCTAGACATCCTGCTCCACACAAAAAGAAAAAAAGAGAAGCGGGTTGTGCTGCAGTCCCGCCAACATCCCCTTTCTCCCTTTCTTCTCTCTGCATCCCATTCACACTCTCTCTAACGCAGCAAGGGGCAGAGATAACACCTCAAGGCCATAGTACTGTTGCCAGCATAAAAAGCGCTATGTCTCCCTTTGCCCTGCTCTCTCTGTTTTGTTTTTTCTTTATTGTTTAATGTGAGAGAGGGGGTGAATCAGAGGGAAACATGGCAACCAAAAGACTTGTTTCCATAGCCAGAGCAAAAAAGTAAAAATCAGAGTCAAGACTTTTAACCATTTAACTACAGCACTGACATTTTCATTAAGAAATGCAGTTCAATGATCCCAAACTTGGGAGTTTCAAATAATTATCCAATAAAATCATACAATTTGTCTGGACAAGAAAAGTGACTTTTCAACCGAGAACAGCTGTTTGTATTTGTGAATAACTTTCTGTACCTCTTAAACCTCCCAAAAATAATGGTTAAGAACAGGAAAACTTGGTTTTTAATGAAAGCCAGATGTCTGTCAGAACCAAACAGAAATCATGATGTCATCATGAGAGAGCGTTGTGATTGTGATGTCATCCACTGGTTTGTGAGTTGTCATTATAAAACCTCAAATTTGGTATTGGCAGTCACTATCTTGGTGTTTTTGTGGGCAGACATTACCATAATTGGACAAGATGCTGAGTTTACGACTTTTAGACTGATTAAAAAACAACAACAACAACTTTCACACAAACATGCAGACAAATACAAATACAATAACTACTGAAAAATAGGATTGATTTCAAAAAGTGTTCTCTCAGAGTGAAGGAAAGGGAGTAAATTCGTCAAATGACATATTTTGAGGGCATACATCATGTCGATACTCAGTAAATGCGTAGGCCAAATTCCCCACTCTCGTAAGAGAAATTAAGAAGCTGTTCTATGTCAATCACTAATTCCTCTTTGGCACTTTCATGTTGTCAAACTGAATTCACTGAGGAGCACAAACTAAAGCACTCTCAGGTATCTGTCTCTCCTGATGAATCATTTGAGAATTGTAGTAGTGGCACTGCAAGTTTATTTTGTATGCGTGAATATATTTACAGCTCTGCATCTTAGTGCAAAAAATTTCAACTTTGTCAATGGAAGATGAAAAGGAGTTTAAATACCTGAACACAATTTTATTATTTTTCTATTTTTTAAAGAAAATCTGAAACATTACTAAATATTTGCAGCAACATGGATATGAACTTGTGTGTGTATAGTATACAGATGGGCTGCAGTGGGCTGTTACAAACCCTCTTTGACAGCAGCTTAACGAGGGCACTGCCTTGTGGCTCCTGCATCTGTGTCAGTATGGAGCCGCCAAAACAGGGGAAAAAAAGCCAAAACACTGGTTAGTATAAGCTTACGTCTATTTAAAAAAAAAATCATATCCTGAACACATATCCCTGAACTTTCTTCTTCTTTTTCACACTGGTTTGTTACTTTATTACTCTCTTGTGGATTTTACCACTTTCAGACTTTAGTTGTACAGCACTTTTAATTCAATTTAATGCAACAGAAAATGTAGAAACAGAGAATTGTACTGTCTTTAAAAAAAAAAAGACCTGAAGTTATTAAAATGTAAAAATATTTAAGAGACTGCATTATGAATATGATAAGCTTGCTATTATTGCAATGAAATAAGTAAGTAAATAACTCTGATTTGGTACTAAGCTAAAATTTATAATATAAATAATGTACACCAAGAAATAAAATTGGATAAAATTCATGAAGAAAAAGAAAAACTGAATACCTAACAATCAATTAAAAGCTAGGCCAAAGAGTTAGTTTTTAAAAACATCAACACCCTGCTGCTCCTAGGTCTTTGGGAAGGCTGCTCCACAGATGTGGGCTGTGGGATTTAGCTCTTACTCTGGATGAGATTAAAAAGCGTCTTGCAGAAGAGCTGAGGTGTCTGGAGGGTTAGTTTTAGAATGCATTTGATAAATGGGTAGGACACAAACATTTAAGAGTTTTATAAATCAATCTAAGAACCTTAAAGTCAGCTTTAAAATATACAGATAGCCAACGTAGTGATTTTAAAATCTGTGTGACGTGAGCTCACCTTACAAAGTGAGCTTATATTTATCTACACTCTGTTCTTGGAGAGCTTTTATTCTCTACAGTCACAGATTAGCAAATAAGGGGAATATGGGGGTTCAGTATCTAGTTTAAGCACAATTCAGCATTTGGGGATCAAACTACTCTTGTACCTGAACAAAAGTTGCTCAGTAAGTTCAGTGTGCCACATTTTGTCCCATCGCTTCTTCTGATCACTAAAATAATAACAGAAACATCATGTGTTACATTTGTAGGAAGTTTTGCATTTGTAGCAACTAATGACAGAGACAGAGAGTGAATCGAGAGGGAAAATTCTGATCCAATTTGCACCTAGTTAGCAGCAAAACTGTTGAAACCAATTAGAGGGTGTGCTTTTGTCTAAGTAAAGGGGAGTTTAAATGCTGTCCTGTTTATTTATTCTGACACAAAGAGACACATGGTTTTGCGCATTGACAGCCAGTTTTGATAAACAGGAAAAGATGACTTATTTATTTAATATTAAGGCCAGCTATGCATATTACATTTCTAATTAAGTTTTTATCCAATGTGAGGGTTAGTGTCTTGATATTTCAACATTTATACTGGGGATTGAACCAGCAACCTTATGACTGATAAAGATTACTCTGCATCCTGAGTTACAGTCTACACACCCCAGTGTGCATGCATAACTGTGTGTTTATTAATGCCTATTGAGATGGCTGAGTGTTTGCAAAGGAGAGAAAGTGTGTATTTACATGTATAGACCTGTGTGCTTCCAATTGTGTGTCTCTGTTCTAAGGGAGCATGTAGTTCTCCAATACACTTAAACACATCATTAGCATCCAAACTCTTCAGACCATTTCCAGGAGTCTGGAACTTGCTCCGCTGCCACAACCGCACCTCATCCCTCTCCCTCTTATTCTGCACCCTCCAGTCATCTTGGCAGTGTCTCCCCCTGCTGGCAGGTGAACACTCCTGCGGTAGCCAAAGTGCCAACCTGCCCTCCATATGCCCGTCTCTGCAGTGCCAGCTTACTCTTGCCTCTCCCCTCTAGGATTCAGCTGGCTGGCTCTTACCAAATCTGTTCCTGCTCACCAACACTCACCCTCTCTCATATCCACCCCTAGCCTTTCCTCCATCTCTCCCAGGCACCCCTAACCGCATCACATATCCCAGTTATCACCTTGTCTTGCCTGCTTGCACGCTCTCTTGTTTAATCTTTTGGTGTGCTTCCTCCTCCCCTCTTTTAGCCCTCTGCACACCTTACACTGTGCTTTCCTGTGACCCTCTTCTGCCATGCTCCGCATCCTCCTAAGAGTCCCCCAATCATCGAACACTTTTCGGAGACCTTCCTTGACATGATGTCGAGAGACCAGAGCAGAGACACTCGGAGCCAGGCGCCAGGCCACATCAATCAGCACAAGGGTGCAGGACGGCTGCATGTCAGATCAATGCATCATCCTCCAACTGGTTGTATTCTTTGATTTATATGGAAACCAGCTCCAGGTCGAGTGGTGTGGGGCAAGTTTCACTGCCAGTGAGTAAAACTGCATCAACTGAATTTATGGTGTTGAAAGAGGAAACATGTTCATGGGTCCACTCATTTTAAACTCCAGATGCAACCTTGTCTGACCTTTCATCTTATTTTCCCTACTGATGTGACAACACAACTATTGACTACAACAAACTAAATAAACACAAGTAAACATAAAGCCACACAACCCGTAGTGCTGAATGTGAGAGGACAAGGTAATCACTTCACCTTCTTCCCCTACTTTTGCTGGTATTTTAAAAAGAGGGAGGTGCCATTTCTTGAGCACATATTGTCCAAGTGTATGAACAAACATGAAGGTATTGTGTGAGATTTATACTCAACCATAGCTGCCATGCTATTTATTTTGTGGTCGCTGTAAGGCTTCCATAAACACAGAGTGATGGAGCCGTAATCCTGTGCCCTCTCCTCATTTCTCCTCCTCCCGAGGAAGTCATCTGACTGGCCTGGAGCCATTTATTCAGGTCACAACCATCATCTACCATCCATCATCAAGTCTCTCCCCATCTCTCTGTCTCACACTCAGTCACACACAAATTGTGTGTGCGCACTAACTCTAATAGGATGTCACTTGTCCTGTGCAGAGCCACTGTCCAAAAGAAGAAGAAAAAAAAGAATAAGACAGACAGCAAAGGAGAGTAAGTGTGGAATGATATGCAGTGAGCAGGATGAGATGGAGAGAAAGAATAAGAAAATGAGAGAGTGAAAAAGAGAAAGCGAGACCTTGCCTTTAGTCATCTCCTGTTGTTAGCAGGATGTGATGAGCTCTTGCCATTCCCTTAATCTGTCTCCCATGATTTAATTCCATTTCCTGTGTGCCGAGAGGCTGGCAACTCGGCACCAATCAGCCACACAAACAGGAACACGCATGCAACTCAAACAGCATGATTCTCTGTAAATAAAGTGGAAGACAGAGGTCATTCATTTATTACACCACTCACTGTACCAAACTGCACCTTCTGCTACCACTAGGACCTGATTGGCTCTTCATTCTTAACCCCTCTAACACTCATACATGGCAAATATTTATCAACAAACGTTGCAGTTCCACCACTGACCACTAGGAGCTACCTCCAAAAGTAAGTCAATTGTCATTGACCCACATGTTAAAATGTCCAACTTTGAAGCAGAAATAAACATATTTACAGCCTTGTTTATGAAGCTGTTTCAGTGTCCACATGCAAATTTTGTACCACAAAAAAAGAAAAAAAAAAAGCATAATTAGGGTCCAGAATAGACAACAGGTAGTTGATATTCATCAACAGTGAGAACACACTATGACATAAACTCCATAAAGAAAGCTAAATGTCTCCATGACGCATATAAATGAACAATAACAAATTGCATTATTTTAAGTAAAAGCCCTCCTTTGATTGCAAAACGCTGAAGGTTAATTGGCAAATAATTCAGAAGCTGTCACTTTAAAATGCTAAGCATCATTCACCACACAAAACATATACCAAGTGAAAAATTAACACAAGATTTCCACTTCTCTACAGAGCTTCAGAGTACAATAAAAATCTGCTTCTCTATTACCCTTCCTCTGGGAAGTATAGTCCTCATTTTTTTCTCTTCATCGTCATAAAAATTAGCCTCACGTACTCCTAATTACCTCCCTCTTATCTCGTTTATCTCTCATTTGTGCACGTTTCACCACTGACCAGTCACTTATGGTGCAGTTTCAAAGTGCAAAGAGCTTTTGACATCACCAGCATTTGATAGTTCTCGAGTGTGTGCATATTTGAGAAGGCGCGTGTGAGGATGTTTATTGAAACTGTTAGGAGTAACGACTCAACCACTTGGCCTGCTCTAGCCAGCGGGTGCTCTGCCAGGGAGGAAATGAGTTTAAACGTAACTGAACCTCTACCGGCCTGCAGAACAGGGTCACCTGGCAACAGCTACTGCCTATTCACTCTCTTATCTGTGTATTTGTGTGTGTGTGTGTGTGTCTATATATGTGTGTGTCCATGGTATGAACAATAACTTATCTTCTTGTAGCATGCTTTTGCGGTTTACTTAATGCATCTTCTTTCTGGCTATTCAAATAAAGTACTTAATATCTGCCATACAAAGCATAAGAATTAAATTCTTGGTAAGATGTGATTAGACTTAGAGAGTTGTAATGAAATGAAATAACATTTTGTTTGAACTAGAATAAAACAAGAAGAATTTAAAAACTATATAAAGATCCTTAAAGCCTGGGGAAGATCCTCAAATCCTTAAAGTGGTAACATTATCACTCACAATGGGGCCTATGTTGTTTTGCTGCAGGAAATTTCAAGATTTAGAACAACCTACCTATTGTGGCACAGAATCAAATTTTAATAATAATCTGTAGGGTAACTGATCTGTACTCATTCGGTACCTTTTTAACTTTGCTTCAGAATCCAGTAACAAAGTGGCCCTGACTGTTTTTTGGGTGATAAATGGCCACGCTCTGGCCTATATACTGGACATACTGAGCAAATTCAATCCACTACGAGCCAAGACATGACATGGGAGTGTAGCTTCAGCCTCTCTGGAGACATAGATCAGTCAGCAGCATGTGGGGATCACAACTCCAGGAGTCACAGTTTTATCTCAAATGGTCTTATGGAGCATGCTGTGGGCTTCTAAAAACAAGACCATTGTGGAAAGACTCTTATCTGTACTACGGGCCAAAACCATTAAACTGTTCTTATCCTCAAAGCATCATATACACTTTTCTTCATACCTGCCTCTTAATACATCTTGATATTCAAATTTGATTCCTCCACTCTCACAGATGCAAGTGTACACATCAAGTTTGCCCAAATGTTGTTTCCTCTAAACATCATCCATCTCACTGAGAACAAGCAGCTTTACCTAATCTTTGTTCACTATAGTAACTGCAGTATAGTTTTGGTTCTGTAACTAATTTCAGTATTCATATGTGGGTAAAAAAATACTACAACATGTGTGCATGTGTCAAAGCACAACAATATAAATCCAGTATATGTGTGTGGGTGTGTGAATGTGTGTGTGTATGGCATCATCAGAAGCAGGGAGGGTTTAATTAGAAATCTGTCTAGTCTAATTTGATTAGTGGAAGCAAAGGAAGATGAAGGCAATTAGAGCTTGGTTATTTCTGCTGCTGAAATTATGTTTCAGTAGAGAGGTGACAACATACCCACACATGTATGTGCATGCATTCAGCCGCAAAATTCGAGCAAGTCCATCTACTCATCGCTCTCACATTCCACACAGGGGTCATGTCATGCTTAAAGTGATTCAACCCCAAAGAGCAGAGGTGAGTGTCTGTCACAGCAGACGAGTGTTTGACGAGCACTCCAAGTGTGATATACAAGATCTGCCAAGTGATATCCCAGCATACAGACAGCTGTAACGGTGCTGCTTTACCAGCCCGCTGCTGCTTCTGTGCATACATGTGTGTGTGTGTGCGTTTGTGCTGTCAAGAGCCACAGAGGAGAAGAGCAAACAAAACCACATACAGCACAAAGCATTACACAAACTGCATTGCGTCTCCCCGGTGCCAAACTGACAAGACTCCAACATAAAGGGAGGGTGAGACCTGACTGCAGTCCATAACTCATCATCTGTAATGTGACATCACTGATGTCCTCCTGCACCTGTTAGCACTCTGAATGTCTGCTAGAAATACATCTTCTATGTTCTCATGTTATAGATGAGGTTCTAGTGCAGAGAATCTAATGTCATGAAGGCAAAGACAGGCTAAAAAAATCATGCAATGTGAAGAAGGTAAAGGAATGATTTTAGAGACTGGCATCACTCTCATATCTACGTGTTAATTAAATTAGTACAGTATTTTATGAAAGTGTAGGAGCAGGTAACAGTTAGTAGTAGATCGTTAGACCACTTTTAATTATCTTTTAATGTTTGCAATGCAAATTTTTTCTACTTTCATGATGTGATATGATGCATGATATATGCATGATACCATGAACTGCTCTGCGCCTCTTCCTTATCAGGATTTCAGTGAACTGAAACTTGTTCATACATCGTGGAAATATATGCAAGAGAATTCCATCTCTTTTACATATTATATTTGGCAACTACGAAGCAAAAAATAAATAAATAAAATAAAATAAAATACCATTTTTTCAGAATCAAGGTTTTAGGATCAAGTTTTTGGTATTTCATTCAAATTAAAACATAAGCTTACTGCAGTTACTTTTATGTCTGCAATATGATACAATTTAAATGGTCGGATGCCTGCAATACTTTTGCAGATGTTTATCACTTATTGAAAATCTTTTACTCATTACTGTGCTCTGTTTGTTTATGTCGGATTGTTTCCTTTGTACACATATGAACTTGACCCTTGGTATATTGACAAAGCACTTTATCCTTATTATGGAAATACATTCTTCAAAAGAATCTTTTTGAAGTTGTTCTCTTCAAACCTTGTTCCTGCTGTGTGCACCGAACGTGGAAGAGGGGTTACTAAACGATCTACTCACTTCACATAGAATCTGTTTCAAATTGAATAAACTGTCCTTGATTAAATAATTTAGTTGATCTGCTTGCTGTACATGTTCTTGATTATTTTTAACTTGCCCTTTTGTGACAAATGATCTTGTTGACCTGTATTATTTGCCTTTCAATTTCATTTTTCAAGCATGGATTTTTCATTCACAGCTGTGTGTAGAGTTTAAGAATTTTTTTTATGCATTTGTGTGTTGTCTGTGCATTGTTGTGTTACAGCTGTGTTTTTGCTGCTGTCACATCATTCTTGCAAATTAGTATCTTTGATCTCAAATGACATTTTTCCTGGGTAAATAAGGGTTATAATAGGTAGGTGTTTTATTGTACCTTTGGGGAACAGCAGCCTAACTACTTCCTCCCTGCTTTTTCATAATGCAAATAGGAGCCTGGTCTCACTCACAATATTATGGCCCATCTGTATCAAAAATAAGTTAACCTTTTTTTTAACTGAGATAATACTCTGAATGAATTTTTGGCAAAATGATTATGTTTTTCCTGGTCCCAACAGAAAAAGACAGCAAAGACAACTTTCTTTTTTTTTTTGCTGTTGTATAATTTTCTGTTATGGCTTGATCAGGGAGTTGCATCTAAAACATATGCACAACAAAGATTCGCTATTAAGGCTGTTCACACAATTGCATGCATGTTTATCTGGGACTTGGGCTACACAATAGCTGCTTTTGACCTGAAGCAAAGAGAAAAGGAGAAGCCACAGGTGTGGGGGGTCAGGATTTAACAGCTCATGGGTTTATGAGGAGGGTAATGGGGCAGCCGGTGAGATGTGCCACGGCCGACCTTTACAGCCATGACCGGGGCGGTGCCGCCTGTATGCCTGGCGTGGAACAGATGCCACACCATGGATGGGTCATTGCTTTTATAGCAAGGGCAGAATGAGGAAGAGAGTGGTGGAGAGAAAGGATGAGAGAGCTGGTAGTCTATCATTGTGACTGCTTTACTGCCGCTACTGCCATCTAATGACAGAGCTGTCAGAGCATATGGAGCGGGAGGGATGGAGGGATGGCAGGACCGTGAAACAGACGGGGAGTAAAACAGATAAATGGATACAATGATAGAGTGAAGTGAAGGATATAAAAGCATAGCAGGAGGAGGAGAGGGATGCAGAGAGATGGGTGACACTTGAGTAGATGCTATGGTTTTGACAGAATAGGGTGCAGAGAGGAGATCTGAAGGCATTGATCGGAAGAGATGTTCTCTGTTAGGAAGAGAGAGAAGGAAGGATATTGTAGTTAATTGGATATAATGATTTCACTGCTGCACAGATAATCTTCTAACACAGTATGGATTCCTCTGTCAGTTTTATCAATGAGAGCTCTCCTGTGGCTAATGTTACCAGCATGGGGTAGTTCTGCACATGAACACAAGCAAATGCAAAATCTTCATATTTACCCCTGAACTGACTGAACACGTACCACTCAGGCTTTTTTTTTTTCCCCAAACGAGCACTCAGTAATCATGAGTGATTAGTGCACACTCACTTAACACTCAGCATGACTCGCACACATATTGATTAGCCCGGTGAGAGTGCGTCAGAGAGAAAGGAGAAATGCCATTCTGTCCATCTTGTCGGTTCTCCAGGAACTGATTTGAAAAGATGGCCAAGGAAATGGGAGGAGAAAACACCACATTCACCACAATCATCTGGCTTAGTTGCATATTTATTTATGTGATTATGTTGTTCCCCTTTTTGCATTCAAAGAACATCTTAAGATAAAATTAATATGTCTTAAAATATTTTCTATCCTATATTTAATGTTTAGTGTCAGACATTTAAAGTAAACATGGAAAAAGATTAAAATAATGAGATAATCATGCATAAATCCCTGTGAGCTCAAATCTCAATTGCAGACTCCTCCCCCAGTTTCTTATTGCTTTCTTCTGCTTTGGTGTCAGTTTGATGCAGGTATATTAATCTAATCTGAAAAAAAGCATGCCCATGGAGTAATCTTGCTCAGGACATCCATCCATTATCTTTACCCACTGACTTCTGTATGGAGCCATGGGGTTCTGCTGGAGCCTGGCCTAGCTCTCTATAGGTGAAAGCAGGGGTACATGTGCAAACGTCTTAATAAAAATCTCTTGCTGGGATTCAAACCAGGAACCTTCTTCCTGAGAGACAACAGTGATAAACACCAGACCACCATGCTGTCCTGACAGAGACATATACAGATCATTACTTACATATGGCCGCCAATTGAAAGAATAAAACGTCTGTTGTGCCACCTAATAAGCAGAATATGGGTGTCGAGATGGAACAATTTTTAAAAAATTTTGTTGCTGCAGATGTTGATGCTGTCCACTTTGAAAACAGAATCAGGTGAAAATATTTTCCATTGAATTTGTAAAATCATTGTCAATTAAAAATCAGGATTTAGCTACAGTTCTGCAAGATCAAAATGGCTTTTTAAGTTGATGCTTGAAGTTACAATAAGGGAGAATAAAATATAAACAAGGAATATCTCAGACTTTTGATCAAGCCTATGACAGAGGTGTTAAGAATAAAAATTAAATGCCATAAATGAGCACAACAGATTTCTTCAACGTAAATTCCAGCTAAGAAAATAGGTCACTTGTGAATTTCATGTCCAGTTCTGAGAAGTGGACTGGATCACAGTCTGTCTAAATTAATCTGTCAAGTTCAACAGAAACTGCGCATAGTCTGTCAAGATAGGTCTCAAAAACATTGCCATTGTGTGTCTTGTCATAACAAAACTCCAGCCCCTTTTGGTATTTTAACCACAGTCCTCTTCTCCACATTTTTTCCTGTGCAGTGTGGTCTCAAAAAATTGAAAGAAAGAAAAGGTAAAAGAAAAACAGCAGTGACCTCAGCTCCTTTGTCCATTGCATTTTCTCTACTTCTCTTCCTTTTTCTCCTGACTACTTGACCTATTAGTGAAGCGAGACAGTTTTAGTGAAAAACACCAAAAATAGCAGGAAATTAGCAAGTGCTTTTGTACAAGTTTGTGGCAAGTTATGAAGGATAATGAGGGGAAAGTTGAAGTCTTTTTAGTGTTATGGAAAGGTGGGAGGAACATATGGCGAAAAGAATAAAAACACTAAGAGTGCAAAAGTGAGGAGGAGGCTTACTGAAAAAGAGTGAGCATGACCCATCCTCCATTTTGAAGTGGTTGCTCCCTGGTTCTTACTCTACCTCTGCTGTGATGTAAATGCAATCCAAGTTCAAGTGCTTCCTCTCTCCACCTTTATCTCTACGCCTAATGCTGTTATTCTCTCTTAATATGTTTCTTTCTCCACTTTGTCTGCTTTCTTCCCATCAAAACCACCCCCCAACCCATTCCTCTTTATTTAACCCAGCCTTTTTTGTTGTCAAATAATCATGGAGAACTAGCATGTGTCTGACATGGTCTCCAAGGCAACGGCGGTTAAGATGGGAAGGCAGGCAGGGGCTCATTCAGTGGCTGAATGAAAGAGGGGGGAAGAGAAGAAGCAACCCATAGTGCTGGGCACACACACACATACACACACACAAACCCACTCCGACCTTACTAGCTTTGGCCTCTGTCACAACAAAGACCCTCTCTCTGTCTCTCTAATCTGTGTGGCTCTCCTGTTGCACGCTAGGTTGGTGTGGGAGATTTAGGGATCACGGGGGGCAGTCAGTAGACACACACACACACATACACACACACACACAGTGGGTAAAGGATCATAGATACTATGATGAAGAGGAAGATGAAGGAAATGATTGGACGGTGAGCAGGAGTCAGTGAGTCAGAGGGAAGACATCCTGAGGCAACCAAATGGCAAGGTGAAGAGACAGAGGAGATGACTGCCAGAATCCCTCTTTACCCTTAAAGTAACTCATATTTTTCTCTCAACACAGCCTATCTTACCCTTATTTTTTATGGTTTCTTTTTTTTTTAAAGTTGTCTCCTTCATGGCTCTTGTTAATTCTTATGTTCATCTGTTTAATTCCTGCACGAGTTACCTTGACTGTAAAGAGCATACTGGTCAGAGGCTTCGAGAATATTTTTGCGCTGAGCCCTTTGTCCCTCGCTATAACCCCTGACACAAGCACTTCTGTGTGTCTCTTTCTGTCTTTATTTCTCACGCAGCAGGCTCTCGGTGGCCTTTACCAGCAAATATCCATTTCAAAACCCTTCTTTTGAAAAAGAGGTGCACTACAAGAAACACTAAGTGCATGCTGAAGAAAGAGTAAAAGAGAAAAAAGGTAGATAATAAAGTGCTCATGCTTCAAAAATACACCATTTTGAAGAGCTTATTGTGAACAAATGACCCACAGATTTTCTTACTTTATTCACAGACCTTAAATGTTCTAAATGTGGTGAAACGGAAACTAATCTTTATTCAACATAGAAAAGTCACTTCTTGTTTACCGAGTGCTGCAATGCATCTTTAAAGATGTCTTACAGGTTTGATAGAATATCTGTGTATTTTGGTTCTTGCATTAGTTGTTATATTATTTGCAGGTCAAATGTCTACCCTTTGAAAATGGTAGCAATAAGCTTCAAACATAAAAATAAAATACAAAATTTGGAGAGTGAACGCATGTGGACAGGACAGTACGCAGAATGTTAGTATTTGGTCTTGGTGGAGGTCCACACAGACAGTAACTGCAGACTTTCACTGTCAGCAAACATCTTTAGCTTAATGGAGAATTAACTAGAACGGCAGACTCAGTACACCATCTCATTTATAACAAGTTTGGAAAGGAGTTGTAGGTTCATTTTGACTTACAGGAATGGCAGGTGTGTGCAAAGAAAGTAAGAAAGATCAACAGACCAAACTGTCAAAACAACCACAAATAGTGTTAGTCAGCAGATAAAGCAGAAAAGTAAAGTATGCCTGCTAATAAGCTCTATGTGTTAGCTATTATCTAACAACATGTGTTTCCAAGTATGCACAGATGCAGTTTATTCCTGGTAAAGATCAATAATTTGCATTGGTGTGTTCCTAGAAGCCTACATAAGGCAGACAAGTGCACATTAAACATGTAATGAGCACCTTTGTGAAGGTGCAGGCAAGTCATTTTAATAGAACCAAAAGAAGAGTAAACTCAAATATGCATCTCTGAGGGCAAAAGTTGAAAAAAAGGGACATGACAGCAGTCTATTTTCTAATTTCAAAATTCTGTTAGTACTGTGATAATGGATATCCAAGATTTTGATGCATTTTTAAACAATCTTACATATGAATGCCGAAATGAAATAGATATGACAGAATATATTCAAAAGCAAGGCACAGAAAAAAGACAAATGCTTCTTTTTTAAGGTTGTTTCTCACTTATTCTCTCTTCTCTCCTCAACCTGTCATTCTTATTCCCTCTCTCGCCACCCTCTCTTAGCTGTCCTCTCCACAATCAGTGCTCAGTGAGCCATGACACACACTTAAGCGAGTTGACCGCCGGTAACCTCATGCCGCCTTAGCACTCACGTCCTTTCAAACAGACACACAAAACTATATGCATGCACACACACGTATGCTTCATACGCAGTGGTGTGAAAAAGAAAGTCTAAAAATAAGATAAATATAACTTCAGAGGAACAACAACGAGGCCTATTACACAATGTCATCAAGAGGCTAAGTGGCAGCCGGGTGCTGCTAATCAGAAGCGCTTGATACAACTGATCATTAGCAGTTGTGAGCACCTCTATAAAAGCTGAGGCTTTGGCAGTTTGCTGCTCATGACCATGCAGGTGAGTGTTAACAAAATGCCACTGAAGAAAGACATAACCAAAGATCCTAGAGGATCAACTGTTGCTGCCAATGAAGCTGAGATGTGTTGTATGGCATTTTTTTTAAAAACATTTTGGGGTCTCAGCACCTCAGAATTTACAGAGCTATGTCTATGTCAAATTTTAAAGTTCATGGTGGTACATTTACAAAGACACTGATCAAGTGTGACTTATTTGGAAAGTTTGTCAGAATTCTCTCAAGCAAGCCTCTAATTTAAAAAAAAAAAAAAAATATATATATATATATATATATATATATATATATATATATATATATATAGTTGCATGTGAGCAACCCTCGGGACATCTGGAACAATCACCTTTGGACAGACAAGACCAAAGCTGAGACGTTTGGTCATTGAAAATGCATGTCAGCACAAAAACCTCAAATCAACGTTTCAAGCACAGTGATGGAAGTCTTGTGATTTGGGCTTGATGCAGCTAGAGGACCTAGACGCCTTGCAGTTATTGAGCCAGCATGTACTCCTCTGTATAACAAAGTCTTCTGGGGTCAAATCTGACAGCAACCATTAGCACCAGTTAAAGCTTGTCTGAAAATTGGTCATACAGAAAGATTAGAGTTTATGATCCCAGCAACACCAATGAATCTAGCGCAGAATGCCATATAAAGAAAAGAATCAAGATGCTGCAGATGTTGGTCCAGTAAAGGTCCAGACCACAGTCTGATTTAAATTTGATGTTGTGAAATTAAGAGAGCTGTGCATAAACAAGTTCCTGCAGACATTAATGAACGCAACCAACATTGTAAAGAAACGGGGCAAAAATTCCTTCACAGTGACGCTGATGGATAACATCATCAAGAAAATTATTAGTTCAAGTTATTGCGGCTAAATGTGGTTCTACAAGCTATTTAATCACAGTCTGCTTTGTTTTTTCCACTCATTGCTTCTGCACGTTGTCTTATTTTATTTTTCAGTTTTTTGTCAAACAAATAATGACACTGTGTAATACATCATGTTTTTCTGTTCTAAAACTTCATTTGTTTTAACTATTTTATTTTAAGGTCTGATCAGTACCATTCCATTATCACATCCTGATATGTAAAACTTTAGGACTGAAAGAAGGTGTGCTTTCTTTTTCATATGCCTGATAAAGCACACATACAAAATCATACATTTACCAGTCTCCTCTATTCGGCGTGTGGTTCTGTTGAATAAAACACACACAGCCACTTAGATTCCCGTTTACCTGCTGACTTCCATGCTGATAAAAGCTTGAGAGGTTAGAGAAACAGAGCGAGAGCTGCTGTCACAGAGGATTACAACCACTGGATCTCAGGTTCCAACCTCAGGTCCATCAGCACTTAGATGCACCCCAGAGCTAACCTCAAACCCCCAGTGCACTTTCTCATAACACGCGAACACACAAAAAGACCTGCAGGCACAACATGCACACGATGTGGATACCACCATGCCTTTACAAACTAAATCTATAAACATATAACAGAAAAAGATGCAAACAAGTATTTTTATTATCTCAAAATTAGCTTACCTGGCAGGTAGTAAAGTGGTGCTTTTAGTCCAAACATTGTTACTGCTTAAGTAGAATTTGTTTCAAATGATAAGGCAGCAATCCTGTCCTGGATGACCGGGACAGAGAGGGACTGTGTCCTCGCAGCCACCCAGAAATGAGGCTCTGTGTGTGGTGTGGCTGGGCTGGGATTCAGCCTGTCATCTCTGCTCTCTGGTCCTCGCTAACCAAGCGTGAGGCTAGGACCGCCCAGCCAGCTAGTACACACACATACACAAGCCCTCTGACAGTCAGAGAGATATGCACAGACTGAACGGTGCAAGGGTCAACCCCTGAGCACGCCCCCGCTCTCGACCCGCTCGCTGTTAGCCCAGATCCCCTGGGCAAAAGGTCACACACTCGCTGTCCGTCTCTAAGCGGCAGCAGGAAGCACGCTTTCTAGAGCCTTTTCTTACACAAACCCACACAAGCACACACCCAACCAGTCGGGACAGTCTCTGAAAGATGCAAAAGCTCGCGGGTCCAGTGCCAAGAAGAGGTGAAAACAGGAAGAAGTTCGGGGAAAAAAAACCCAGGCTGGGTAAATCCTGACGATAGACGAAAGCAGCGACCGAGTCCTGGGACTGTCTTTTATCCCTCTATCCAAGAAAGATGATCAGAGAAGAGGCAGTTCTGCTTCCTCCGCTACTGCTGACACTCTCTCTCTTCTCCTTTTCCTCTTCTCTGATTTTCTCACCCTCCCTTTTCGTCCTCTCTCTCTCTCTCTCGCTGCCGACACACAGAGAAAGAGGTGGAGGAGAGGAGGAGAGAAGCAGGGCAGAATGAACTCCCTCCAGGCAACAACACAGCCAGAAAGCGAGAAAGGATATGTGTGTGTGTGCGTGTGTGTGAGGGGGGAGGTGGTGGTGTTGGAGCGGAAAGAGATAGAAAAGGCAGGAGTACAGATGAGGGGGAAATACCAGCCTGTATGGATGCTTCACCCGAGGAGGAGAGTGGCCATAGTTCAATTTGGAGTCAGGGTGACAGCTGATTGCACAGCCCTGGTGACAGCGAGAGGCCAACGACTATCAAGGGAGCATCTGTTCACACTGTATCAGACAGTAGGGAAGCATCGACAAATAGTGAGTGCAGAAAGAGCACTGCAGGTCTTCAAGGGTAGCTTACAATAGAGCAGCTACGTGTTCGGAGGAGGAAACATTTTAAAGATTCCCTGCCTCCATTCCCCTCTCTGAAAATGAGAGCTCTCATCTCTGTTTGGGAGTGTGTGGGTGCGTTTGTGTGTCCGTCTAGGAAACTTGGCTTGTGCAGCCTAGTGCACAGACTGCTCACCATGCTGCGCCGACAGCAGACGATGCCCCCCACTCCTGCCCCCCCTCCCTTCCCTTTTCTCTCTTTTCATACACACACGAGTAAACACACAAACATCCTGTGTAAGGCTGCCGCCTGCTCTGCTCACAAACCTGACTGGGATGATGGCAGTAGGGGTGAGGAGTTAACTATCTGCTGGGAAGCATGCATGTCGACCCACGGAAATAGCAGGGGTAGTGTCAAAGAGAGAAAGAGAAAGGGAGAAATGGATGAATGATGGGGGAGTCCTGCAGCGCAGCAAGCCCAGTGGGCTGCCTTGCTCTTCAACCTATTCTATGAAACTTTGTGTGGGAGAAAGAAAGGGGAGATTGACAGGAGTTGATATAACACTAAAGAAGTGGAGGGAGGCACAATGAACAGTCCTATACCTTCACGAAGAGACAGAGAGAAAGAAAAAAAACCACAAACACACACACAATAAGCATCTGCAAGCACAAGAACCACAGTGAGAGGGAGCTACAGCTTGAAAGGCATGTCCCCACCAAATGAGACACTAATAGGGACTGATGACTGACGTGGGAGACAGAGAGAACCAGAAAGCAAACGTGGAAGAGGAGAGGAGTCCATAGATTGAGATATGGATGAAACCACGGAGGAGGGGGAGTTATTCTGGGAACAAAGCTCTTTTTACCACCACAAAGACATCAGTAAATGTTTAATTAAGACAATGTGCCAGCAGTGTGTAGGTGTGCGTGCTACAGTGAGTGGACAGATAAAGTGAAATAGTGCAACATATTCACATTTACCGTCACACCATTGTGTACAGCTGAATGTGTGCAAACTGCCCACATTGTCATTACTGAAAGGCATGTGAGTGCTTTCATACTGTTTAGCACAGGTGTGTGTGTATGTGTGTGTGTGTAAGGTAGGTGTTGAAGTGTCTCGCACCTTGCGAGACGGGTTGGGAGGTGCCGTGTCTCCCTGAGGCGCTACACAACCATGTCTGATGACACACTGACAGATGCAGACAGACAGACAGACAGACAACCACCTAAAATGTGACATCCAGGTTCTAATAGGTGGACAAAAAGAAGAAAGAGACCTGCAAAAGGACAAGAAAAATTTCTTTTGTATTCTTTGACAAAATAAGCCTGCTGCATGCTCTCGAAAGACACACACACACGCGCACACACATATATATATATGATGCTTTTGTAGGATAGCTAATGTCCTCTATTATTTAAGGTAAAGTAAGGAGTCACATTTGACAAGTGCACTGTAAGAAAAGGAAGGGACATGCTCTCAGTCACACAGACACACTCTGAAAGGGTATAAAAGCTCCTTGGGGACCAAGCAATGCGTGAAACTGAAAACACTGTGATCAAGAAGTTACCTTAGAGAGAGAAAGAAGAACGGAAGGGAAGGGAAGAAAAAAATAACACAACAACGAGTGAAAAAGGGGTGTTAAAAAAGTATCAAAACAGGGCATGGGTGTGATGACAAAGTCAGCTGACAAAGATGGGGGTAAATACACAGGGAAAGAGAGAGAGAATGCAAGACTGATATCACATCACAGCATATCTACATACACACAAGCCTGCCATGCTAAGTTCCTGTCAACCCACAATAAAACTGACTTCTCTGCAAATATACCCCTCATAAATAAAAAAAAAAATCCCTTTTAAGCATTGTGTTTGCATAATTGTGAATTCATGCAGGTGGAGGGGTTAGAAAGGGAAAAGGATTTATCCACAACAAGGAAAGCAAATGACCAGAAATGACTATAATGGGCCTTTTCATACATGTAAACTCCTCTTTGACACGGCTGGAAAAGGAGGATGTGTGGGATTTTCAGAAGGTAAAATGGAAAGAAATGGAAAATTCAGAGAAGAGAAATACACAAATATCTCCACAATAGGATTTTACAGCAAAGCTGGAGTTCAGTGTTTTTACATGTATAAAATGCAATGAGAACTAAAATCTCATCACCCCTAACTCACCCCTTTTTTGCTCCAGCCTGCAACCACCCCATTGCTGCACACACCCATTTAACCTGACCTCTCACTGGTGATTAGAGGCCTGTGAAGTGTGTGAGCATGTGCGCACATCCAATGTATTGGTCTTTGTGTGCAAGATGCTTCTCTCCGTATGCTAATCACAGCCTTGCACTGAGAATTAATTTGCAAATGTGTCATTACCCATCAGGCTCAGCAGCAATAACCCTGCAATTACACAACTCTCGCTTGGCCAGCTGAGCACCACACTCACATGCGGGCAAATGAAGGCGTACGTGGTCGCATACACACGCTGCTTCCACAAGGCTGAACAAAAAGTCTCTGATGTAAAGATGCTACATTTTAAAAAAGAATGTTACGTTCAGTTTTGAAATCAAGAGAAAAGCACAATTCTCTGTATTCAAGTGATAGTCAGCCTGTTTACAGTATAGTCACAGCCCTGCACATCCTGGTCAACAGGACACAAACTGAGGTCAGCTGAACACATCCACTCACTTCTATTTCTAAGAAAAAGTGTGTCCTCGCTATGAACTTTTTAGCGAGGCACACAGAGCCATCAGATTACAGATAAAGCAACTGAGTAATGTGCATGTGCATGCTAGAATTTAAGCACTTACCTGTTAAGTGAGATGTCAGGATGAGAGGTGAAGTGCGGAGCAGCCATGAGGGGGTGGAGGGCACACATGGAAAAGAAAAAAATATATATACAGGGCAGTGAGTGTTTGTGTGCTATCTTTAAAACTAGAAGATGTATATTTTGTTGAATACAAGGGTTTAACTAAACTCCTGCTCACTGTAGCTTGAATGAGTTAATACTCCAATATGAAAGTGTATGAAGAAATCACAGGTATTGTATGGATGTTACATGAGGTTTCATAGGGGAGACAAACTAAACTAAAGAAGAATAAAAGGATCCAGAAAAATCACAACCCAGATGTGTTTATGTTGAGTGTTTATAGAGTTTATGGAGAGTACCAGTCATTATATTGGTGACAGTAATACAATCTTTCTATCTATCAATCCAATAAGAGATTTCATAGTGCTCTACATCAACCCTATAAAATGATGATGTTTGTCAGTTAATTTGTTTTTTGTTTGTTTGTTTGTTTGTTTTTGAGGTTTTTAATCAGTCACCCATTTTCATGTTTTAAGAACAAAAAAAAAAGGCATGCAACAAAGACAGCAAAGGTATTTATTGGATATTCTTAAAATGTTTTGAGTCAGTTTTAACCTTCAAGGTCTGAGTTCACATGCTATTAGAATTAAACACAATTTTATGCAGAAATGCATGATCTCAGAACAAGAGCTCTGAGGTCTACTAACCAGCTGCTCCTAGATGTTCCCGGATCAAGACTAAACAACCAAGGGGCTGGGACATTTTTAGTGGCAGCCACAACACTCAGGAACAGTTTATATCTTAGTATCAGACCTGCTAACATGCTTGATCATTTTAAAGTTCTCCTAAAAGCATTATTAGTTTCATTGGCTTTTAGTCCCAGTTGAGCAAATATTCAGGCCTTTTATCATTCAAACACTGTTTTACTTTTTAATGTTTTTTTCCAACATTTACTGAATCAGTTTTTTTTTTGCTCTTAGTTAATATTTATTATTGAAATTGTTTGTTTTATCTGTCCAATTGTACAGCACTTTGGTCTACACCTCGTTTTAAATGTGCTACAGAAATACATTTTCACTTGGTCTACACTATTTTTCAAACCGGTACCGACATTTGATCAGTGAATTAGGCCAATGTCAGGCCCTAATTCCAAAACTGGATCACATGGGTCACATCTAGTATTTTAAGATCCTACCTGTGTGAGAGACCCAGTGAAGGTGACAGTAAAGCTAAACATTTGCTCAATCACTGCATGCACACGACTTACTCTCAAATTCCACTTCACACACAACCTAATATGGTTGCAGCTCAGCTGCTCATCTCTGGGTCTGCTGCAGGGAACTAACCCACAGTGGTTTACACTCATCCAAAGCATGTCACACACCTGTCAGAAAGGCTCCTCAACACTTCACACACACTCATTTCTGACACTGGCCCAGTTGCCCTGCACAGTCACACCTTGTGTGACAGCAAAGGGGTGAAAATGCACATATGTAATGCAGCTTCACTGAGAGCTCAACGGGTGTGACCTTGAAATCAAGCAAAAAAAAAAAAAAAAAAAAGAAAAGAAAAAAAGCTGGTGAACAGTTGATGACATATTTCACTAAAGTACATAATACTAATACGGGGATACATGTTTTCAAACTATATAAAGATAAAGGTAACCTGACATACCAAAGAAACTATGTACCCAAAAGAAAAAAAGAAAAAGAAAATGTAGAGGTTAAAAAGAAAACACAATGTTTTGCAGTCCAAGGTTACCATCCGACCGTTGATGGACTTTGTGTGTTGCTATCGCTTCCTAATTCAAATGAAAAAAGACAGTAACCCGAGTCTTAACTGTCCAGATAAATGGGCCCTGTCGGCAATAAAGAGAGTGGGTTGTGACAATTATTTTTTTCCAAGACAGTCCAGATTGTTTCCTGAAAAACTGAACATTTCCAGCAATGACAATAAAGGTCTGCTCTTGTCAAAGAAAGTTCTTGTCAAAGTATGTGAATATGAGAGTGCCCTGAGCCAAAAGTAGCAGTAGCTGACTACACACAACACATCTGGATGGATTTCTGTTCTGCGAAAGTTGCATTAAAGCTGTAGTTGGCAACAAAGCTACTGATGCTACTCTGAATGTACACTGGTATATTTATATGGATACTTTACATGATGCAGTTAGTATTTATCTAAAGATCAGAGAAGCTTTTCCATTGCCATTATCAGTGTATCCTCATGTTTATAGCTAAATATATAATAGATGCATTACATACCAAAGATGTGGATATATTTGGATATAATATGTTTGGATATAGGCCTAGCCTATGTCTAGCCTTCACCAGAATCCTGTCACATCGCACTTGTTTCAACATGAAATCCATTGAGGACAACACTAATGCTCTCTCCAGGCAGAAGACAAAGAAGCCAGGTGGGGGAGAACTGACCAGAGCTAACAAACTGATGTGCCGGCTTGTCATTTTCCCTTCAACAATGCCTTGTGACACACTTGCTTCACTGCAGAGACAACAGAGGCATCCCTGTTCTCAGCTAAGGGAATGACATGCACATCTCAACTCTGATAAAGCTTTTTTTTTTTTTCTAACACTGTCAACCAGCTCTTTGACTGTACGTGCATCCTCCAGCTTTTCATCTGTCTGCGCATAAAACACATCAGATCTTCCACGTCTCGGCAAGTCCCGGTGTTATCAGACAGGGGAGCAGAGAACCAGGTAGTGAATCAGTGAGGAACCAAGGAGTGAATCTTTAAGAGCAGAGCTCATTTGATTAACAAATATGTATACACATGTGCTGTGTGCTTTTCTGTTTCATGTCTGCATGTGCTTAGGGTGTGAATGGTTGCACGTCTGTGCAATCGCCCAGGGGTGGGTGTAAGGTATGCAAACACAGCTTGGGTAACCTAGGGAGCAAACTCATACAGAACTGTACAGAAACATACCAAACAAAAGCTGACGGCAGCTATGGATGCCTACACAACCAAAGGCGTATGCATGTGCAATATACTTGTTTTAATATTTGATCGCATGAATGCATACACACGTCTACATCCACACACACACACACAAAAGAAACAAACAAAAAGCTGTTGGCAGTGGGTTTTCCGCCTGACTTGTGCTCTCCTGTGACATTTCCTCATTGGCTTGTTTGTCTCAATTATCCCCGTTTATTGGACAGAGATGGTTAACCCATTAACTTGCACGCAGAGAGGAAGAGAGGAGCGTGAAAGAGAGAACGCTAGAGAGAGCTGGATTGTAGTTCGACCTGCCAAAGGCGAGTTGTGAATCACACAACTGTACGAGACCGCAAACGCGGGCCTGGCTGGATGCCAAGCCAACACACAACAAATGTACATGTATACAGGCAGCAGTGAGCAGCTGAGGGGGCAGCGGACCACCAGCACCACAGGGGCCAGCGCTGCAGGGCCTGAACTGACCTTCACCACTAACCACTGAGAGTGTAGATCTACACTATCCTGCTAGAGGGCTGCAGCTATGTGTGTGTTTGTGTTGTAAGTATTGGGCAAGTGCATCATTAGATTTGCCAACATGTGTGGCTGTAATGTTTGTGTGCTGTAACGCTCTATGTGTGTGTTTCTCTGTGTGTGTGTGTGTGTGCAGAGGCTGCCCAGCCCTGTGTCAGACCTCTGCTGTGCTCGGTAAGTGAGGCGTGCTAATACTGCGTGTGCTCAGGTTTCACGCATCAGCACACAGTCGAAGAGACTTACCCGAGGTCACAGACTGTCAGACTCTCCTCCCCCCGCCCCCCGCTTTCCTCCTTTGACTCAATCCTTCCTTTTCTCTCACTAAATACTTTACCTTTAGCCAAGCTCCACCAGTCCTTTTCGCTCCCCCTTCCTCTTTCCTAACTTTTGGTATCAGCCCTCCCTTTCCTCCGCCTCTCCTCCCTCCTCCTCTTCCTCCCCAGAGGATTCCACCATGCTCAGTCTTTTAGTATCTTTCATGTCTTTTACCTGTCAACAGATGAGAGAGTGTGCGAGCAGCTCCCCAACAAAGGAAAAACACCCTTCTGTCATCCAAAGCTGCAGGGTGGAGGGGCGGTGGGGGGCAGGGAGGGAGATCGACTGGGGGACAGAGGGAAACAGATAACACAGGAAGCAGAATAAAGAGGGAAATGTTGAGTGACAGGGACAGAAAAATGAGCAAAAGAGAATAATGTGCCCCTAATACAGTATATACATAAGCTGTTGTGCCACTCCTGAGCAGCTGAGTTGTGTCTTTTAAAAATGTCTTAAACATGCGTTGTTCTTCCAGCAGCTCCACGGTGAAAGACAACACAGGCTACTTGTAAACTACCTTTGCTCAATGAGGTCCTATTCTAATGACAAGCAACCACTCGTGTATGAAGCACCAAACTCAGAGACACATGTATCAAAGACCACAGACTAATATTCACGCATGACTTCTTCAGCTTCACATGGCTATAGTGTGTGAATCCCAAGCAGCTCAGTTCGGCTCTGCCACGCTCTGCAACAGCACCAGCAGCACACATTCACACGGGATAAAACTATAAGCCATACAATCCAATAGGCACCTCACTCTATCTGTGGCTGTCTCTCTATTCCATGCCCGGCGTGTGTATGTGTGTGTATTTGTATGAGTGAATCCTTTTTTCTAGCACTAATCTGCTGGCACAGTCCCCGTCCTCAACATTGCCCTCGTCTCCGTATTATTCTGGGATTAGTTTGTGTGTTAGCCTACCCACAGCCCACAGCCTGAGCTAGAGAGAGGCAGCCATCTTAGAACAATGCCTATAGATGAAACACTAAGAAGCTTGATTGGATTAATCATCTCTCCCTCTGCTTTTTTCCCCCTCTCTTCTCTAGCTGTCCATCTTTGTTTTCACTTCTCTGCTGTCTCCCTTCTGTACTTCTGTGGCTCCCATCTTCATTTCAAAGCCCAGTAGCACGCATGTTTGCAGTTTCTCCCCGGCGATGAGATGACGTTGTTAACGCCCTCCTTGCTGTATAACGAGCACAAATAACAGGCTGCCAGTTTATGAGGGCACTCCAAGGTAAAAAGTAAACATGTAATTAGGAGGAGAATCAAATAGCTTCTAACTGCTTCTGTGTGGTAGGACATTTTACATCACAGCAATTAAGTAGTAGGCCCCTCATTGACAAGAGCAAAAACACCGCCTCTGATATTGCCTGATTATAATTACAAGAAAGAGTATAATTATGGGTAAAACTGTCATACATACATATACATACATACATACAAACATACATACA
>JAOWBL010000018.1:11365891-11383868 GCA_028564865.1 Zenarchopterus dispar
ACATACACATATGTATATACATACACACACACATATATATATATATATATATGTATGTGTGTGTGTGTGTGTATGGTAGTAGGGATAGGGATCAAACTCTATCTGAAAGACACGGCACGGCTGCAGCAGTACATACAGAGAGAAGCAGGGGTGAATCCATATAGATTTGGCCTGTGTTTAGCTGGGGCATTTTACCAAGTGGCAACCGCTAACTTTTGCCTGCCATCTCCACCAATCAGATTCCAGCCCCAGCTACGCCAGCGTGGACCCACTGCAACCCTCCAGTCTGGTGCCAAACCTCCACTCATGCACGCACACACACTACCAGCCACAGCTCATGCAAAACCTGCAGCCAACTCCATTTTCAAACATGGATAACAGCTGAATTAAAACTCTGTGATCCTCTGCCAAAGCAGAAGGATGCTCCTTTATACATTCAAATACATACTTCCGTGCACATTTGATTTGCGCAAACAAGTGCACACCTACTCAAACACAAATGCAAGGACATTGTCTGGGTGGAGTTATCTGTGTTTAGATTTGAAATGCCCCTTATTTGTGCTTGAATCACCGCGTGGATATCGGCAGTGCTGCTCTGCTGTTGCAAAGATGATCGCCAAGCCAGTGCTGATAGTCTTAAACCCATGTAGTCAGGGCCTGGCACACTTTTTTTAAGCTAAGTGTTTGGAATGAAGACATCGACTCAAAAACGAGAACGAGTCAGAGAAGTCATGAATACAGAGGGGTGAACGAGGAAAGGCAATGCGGAGTCAGTTTGAAAAAGTAGTTGAGTCATCTTTTGACCTCTGACTCGAAACCCAAATCACTCAATCTAAATGCAACTGTAATATTGAACGTACATACACTTTATTACTATGCTCTGATTCCTCCCTGGCTCCCCAGTCTTTCTGCATATTCCCCCTCTCTGTTATTTGATTCTTCCAAGGCAACTAAAAAAAAAAAAAAGTCTGTAAGTCTCCAAACATACATCAAAGTTGTTATCTGACCACTTCTTCAACTCTCATAACTCCTTCTTTTCTATCCTCCCTTTCTCAATTGCTTTTAGCTTTTTTCATTTTTTATTTTTATGATGTCTGTGCTGGCATGAACTGCAAATATTGCCCAAAATGTACAGACACATACACGAGATCTGGATCTAGTTTTGTTTTTAAACATTCCACTTGTCATTGCTTGGAGTATTTAAGAGTGTTTGTTTCTGTTAAATATCCCAGTAGGATGAAAGATAGTCACTGATTGAAAAAGGGCAGAGAGGCAAATCACCTGACATTGCAGTTATTTATCCCGCAGAGCAAAGAATTGTTTGGTCATCAGCACCATGAGGAAAAAAAGGGCTTCCAAGAATCCATCCTGCCTTTTTCCACCAATTAATCTGCCTGCCCAGCAGTCTTATAAATCTCCGCGCTCACTGTGTTGAAATGCTCTGTTCAGCTCATTTAAGTATGACAGAAGAATGAAATAAATCTGGCTAAACCTCTCAGGGAGAATTTAGTCCAAACTGGGCTAAACACAGCTCTTTGATCAGTAAATGGCCAACCCTTAATAACAGCGACACACGTTTCATCCAGTATGAACAGTAATAAGTGAGAAGTGAGCTTGAAATGCAGGTTTACATTAGCCAGTGAGCATGGAAGGTGGTTGTATTGCTTTGTTAGCGTGTCGTGACCATTTGATACTGATGTCAAAATGGCCCTCCTTTACTGAAAGACTGGGGGATAGAGGAGAGGATGGGATCAAGGGACATTAAAAGTAAGGTGGGGGGTTGGTGAGGTGGATTTAAAGGGTTCCGCTGTAACCATGGCACTGCTGAGCTTGGTCACCGTGGGAACAGACCCTCTGCAAAGCATTTTTGTAATAAAGAGAAGGCCGGCTGTTACCCCAAGTTGTCCTCTCTCAGAGTTCCCAGTTCACACATGAATATCTCAACATTTCTTCACTTTAAGAGCAAATACTCAAGTCATTTGCTTTTAATAACATGACCTTTTTAAGTGTTATGTTACCTGTGAAGCTTCTGTATTTTCTTTTCACATGACAAAAGTTTCAGGGATCAATTAACAATTCAGTAAAGATTACATGAACCATAAAGATGACCTTTGAGTACTTAGCACACTTTAGATTAACTTGTGTTCACATGCTATTCATACAACAAAAACAACAATCAGTATTTATTATATCCTATTTCTCAAAATGATTAACACTACACTCCCTTAGCTCTTTTGTTTTGGCAGAGTTTTCAACATGTGCGTCCTTCAGTTACACAGAAACAACTTGTGGGTTAAAGCTCAGAGTTTTCTTATTGGTTAACAATGATTATAAGTCTTCAAAAGACTGCTTTTGTTTTTTTTTCTTTTTGTTTTATAAAACTGATATGGTGAAGCCAAGCCAGTTCTGTTCAGGACATTATAATTACAAAAAAAAAAAATCACCATGCACAGTCTTATTGACTGCATTAACATGTCACGGTGAGCAACAACTGGGTTTTCACTGTTTTTCACTGTTTCACTGTTTTTCCTGGTTAATAAGATGGGTGCATTTGTCTATATGAATGCAAGGTGAAACCCTGCTCTTTCTGCAGTAATAGGTAGACTGTATCTTACATTGACATTTTTCCAACAACCCTTCACGTCACAGATCAATGCAGCAAAAGGCCTTTATTTTCCTGCACACCAGATAAATACTGCAGAACAGTGTATTTCTGCATCATCATTATCCAAAGTGCCGTATTTTGACAGCCATATGCCATGTGAAGTGCTGTTGTCTAGACCTTGACAACTAGTTTTGCGGCATAAAACAGACCAGACAGTGATTTTAAAGAAAAGTAAAGAAAAAGAGAAAAAAAATGAAGAAATAAAAGTTAATATTGTAAATTGGTTCAACCTTGAAGAAAGTGGTGTTTGGCACCACTGCCATCTAAAATTACAACCTGGTCTTAAAAGTACTTCAGTGTCACAATAAAGGTGCAGTAAAGGTGTACATTGCCTCTTGTTTGTCTTTTCTTCTATTTTTATGTTTAGTCCCAGCAAACAATGACAGCTAAGCTGAAAAGTGAGAAGTTTTTGGATGATACTGGGCCAGATGGAGCTAAAACCCACCCTTCTAGGGTATAATGTCCCCATCTACCGCCCCCAGCTCCAAATGACTGAACACATGGTTGTTTTATATCACATCATCACGTGTGATAGAATCCCTTAATCTAAAACATCATATTATAATCTGCAATGGAAGAATTTGCTGTATAATGTTACTTGAGCCTTTTTGATGGGGTGAAAGAAAAAATGCAGCTGGTTGGTGTGACAGAGGAAGATGCAGTATAAAGGCTGGTGCCCCCTTAAGGGACCAGATAAAGGAAGAAGAAAGCATTTTTTTAAAGTTCAGAAAGTGTCATAATTGTACCATTTATGATGCTTTATTGTTAAACCGTTATTATGGATCAAGATGACTATAAGAGATTCTGAACTGGGATTACAGTACCTTATTAACTCCGGCTAATATGTCACGGCCCAGATGCTAAAGGACACCTTATGTGTCTTTCAGAAATGCTGAGGGGTACCAACATTACAACAGCATTTAATGTCATGGACAAACAATAGTTTGGCTGTTAAGTGCATGTTCAAGGGGTTAGAAATTGCATTGTGGATCACTCCAAATGCAGATCTTTCGCCAAATTTTAGAGTCAAGTGAATTGGACAGTTAGCTCAGCACGATTTCATGTGGGCTGGCAGGTCAAGGGCTGTGAGTTTGCAGCCTACTGGAATCTTTATTCTTACCGAAAATCCTAGTAAATGTTTAGTCTGAAGATGATCATCACTGTTTATAGTTCATAAACAAACTTTCAATTCTAAACCGAAAGAAAAAAAAATCAATGTGGTATATAGGACCTTATCTCACTCTGTGTGTAGGTGTGTGTGTGTGTCCGTGGTATTCTACTGTTTACCCATCCCCGACATGGCCCCACAATGGATGGAGACTGTGTGATTTACATGATGTTTGTTCCCATGGATAATGTATAATATGTACTTGTGTGTGCATGTGTGTGTGATTGATTTCCTGTCCTTGTCTGTAAGCAAACGAACTGAATCTGTCAAAGGCAGGCAGTCACTTTTTGCAGTGACTAGCGCGGCCGGATTTATGGCGCTCTTCAACAATCACACCCTCAATTAGACCTGCAGAATGTGTGTGTGTGTGTGTGTGTGCATGCTTGTGTGTGTTGAGGGTGATAACGGCCGCCGTAAAGAAGAGTAGAATGTAGGGGCTATGAGTAAGCGCAGCAAAACTTCGATTTCCCCTCTTGCCATGATGTCACTAAATTTATTGCAGGCTCTTGCTTGAAACCATAGTTTCCATAAATCACACACACACACAAACACCCAGACATATGCATATTGCTGTCTGTCCGTCAGACTTATGATGAGGAGCAGAGCAATGAGGGACTGTGATAAAGGGGAAACATGTGGAGTGTAGAGACGGCTGATGGATGGCTTCACTCGTACAAAAAGCCATCCTGAGATGTTCAAGCACTGAGGCGATATGTCCCCCGGTCTTCTTAGCCTCCATTCTTCTGCTTCCTTTGCCGCAACAGATAACTAACCTCGTGACACCTTGACGTCCTGATGGTACCACTGTAGACCAGCGGCACAAATCTGATCTCTAGACTGACAGGTTGACTGTTGTTGACCAGCGGTAGCGGAGATGTGAGTCGTAGGCTGACACTGCTACTGACTCCCTGTGTGTGAGGAATGGAGATAATAGAGGGGGGCCCTCTCAAAGTCAAGCAGGGAGCGGCGGCAGGGTGGCTGGAGGTAACCAGAAGGGAGAGTAATTGCCTCACCACACTCAAGGTGCTTGAAATGATCTGTGACCCGTTCCAAGTGTGTGCGCTTGAAGGGAGGGTCGAGAGACATATTGTGCGAGAAAGCAACAGAGCTAGAGAGAGAAATGAGTGTTGCAAATGCCCATTTCCTGCCGCTGCAGGGTCACGCTTGAGCCAGGAAGTGTGGGATGGAGTGGAAGGTGGAAATAACAGAGGGATAATCTTGTCTGAGCTCCAGTGAGAGAGGGCAGGGGGCTTGTTATGAGAAAATGAAAGGGGAAAGGTGGAGGAAAGGAGAGCCACGGGCCATTAAAGGCACCTCAGCAACACAAAATGATAGCGAATGGTGAGAAGGGTGCAAGTAGCTCCCAGCGAAGATAAGGATGAAGTCAAAAGACGTAGAAGGCATGATGCAAAGTCAGGCTTAAATAAATATATACATAAATAAATAATTACACCTACACAGATGACAATAGTCGTCACAAATAACTTAAAACTAATATGTCTGGTAACTAATTTTGGTGATTATTGTTTTTCAGAAATACCTACAATAATTATATTTTCTTAAACGATTTTTGTGTCTTTAAGATTAATAATCTCCTTCAGTTGTTCTTGTATCTTTCTCAAATGTACAAAAATAGTAATAATTTTAAGAGTGTTGACGATCCTGCAGTGTAGTTTCTGATAATAATTCCACTTTATTTCATGTGCAACAACCTTGGTGGAGCTGTAGTCAAGATTCTCATTTTTAAATGACACCATTAACACTGACTCAGTGTCGTGTGGCTCTTATTCACTCTCTTTATAGTTTCACAATAAAATGAACATTTTTCATTGGAGTTCCCATTGTGGCCTAATAGTAAGGATAAGGAGACTTTCTGTTGTTCAAAATTTCCCCAGTGTCCCTTTATCACAGTCCTGGGTTTTTCAGTTTGGCCTTAAATTTGTGGAGCTGTTTCTGAAATTTGAAATTGTTTTCTAGCTGGGAGTTTCAGAGAATTGCCTGTGGCTTTATAGGGTTAAATCATCCCCAGCCTCGTATGTATCAAAGGTACTACTAAAAAAAAAAATTTTTTTTTAAAGTAAAAATAGTTTTGGTGGAGCAGGAGGGTAAATATGTAGAATTGTCAACATATATCTGTATGTTTTTACCTCACACACTCACAGGCTCTAACCAACTTTCAGCTTTTAGTGAGTCAGAGTAAAGCTTGATTTATGTTTTCTGTATTTGATCAATGATGAACTTTCGGTTTCACTCTGAACCCTGTGTTGTTGCCCACACTCTAGTATCACCTGCCCCTCCCCAGAAATGTCACTACAAGTGGCAGCACACAGGAATAAATGCTCACAACAGCACAGGTCACCTGCGTGGGCTGCAGCGTAGGCTTTGCATTGATCTAGGACAGAGGCATAAATCAGAGTCTGCCATCACCGCGCATTCTCAGTGTCTGTCATGCTTTTCTTTATAATAGGTACATGCTACAAATCCAGGCAGTAGAGGAAATAATAAGAGGACATACAGATGGTATTGAGAGAGAGGGAGAAGGAGAAACAGCGAAGACACTGTTTTTTTTCTATCCTAATAACTCTTTATTCTCTGGGCTCCAATTTTTTTTCCTTTCTCCTCTTTCATCTCATCTTGTAACGGCCCTCTCTGGGACAAACACGCCTAATCACAAGGTATCAGCTGGCCTGTATGCCCTCACAGTTTTTTTCTCCTCCTCTCTCCCTCTTTAACGCTTCTTCCATTCACTCTCATTATCCCACACTAATTTCTATGCTTCACTTCCCTTACTGTATTCCCTGCTGCACTTACAAAGCTAATTGATGGGGCAGAGGTTTGAGTACTACTCAGTTGAGACGACACTTTTTTTGGCTCTCAAAAATGTGAGTAACTATGGAACGATCAGGAAAAATGAACTACTAAATAAATAAATGTAAGAAGAAATGAGAATGTGAAAGGAATCACATTTTTTTTTTTTTGTTGCTACAGCTATTGTGTCTTAAAAGAAAATGTGGACCATGAAGCAAATGAGTTAGAACAGGGACCTCCAGAATCAATGAAAACAAGGATGACAGGACTTTATTGCATGTCAGAGGATGCATTTGATTAATTTTTGGTCTGTACCCATGCGCTGACGGCATTGAACTGAATCTCCACAATGTAAGCTTGAGCAAGGATTTGTCCTCTTTTACCAACTTTTACCAAAAGTTTAGCACTTTGCCTGTATGACCACAGGCAATTTATCACCTGCACAAGGAAGTTTGGGTACTCTATGAACCAGATGTCAGTACAATGTCAAGGGTTTTTAAAGATGTATGCATTCTTTCAGGAAAATGTGCTAATGTACTCGGTTTCAATCTTACCACTGACTCATAAAGCACAATCACCCGTCTTAGGTTTCTTTCATCGTTGGGTCCATCTAGTCATAAAGTCAATGAAAGCCAGCTTTGAATGGATGATGGCAAATTAAAGAAAGAAGCAGACAGAGAGAGATAGAAAGCAAAGCAGAGACTAACCCGGAGGAAAACAAGTGTAGTGAGACTGGGGGAGAGCTAAAAAGCAAGGCTCTTATTAAGAGATTGTGCAGAGTAAAATGTCACCTTATTATCGGAGCAGAAAAGCTATCTTCACTTTGTCCCCGCTATCAGGGAAACATGATACTCCACACAATTTCACAAAATGTGAGGGTCAGTCAGCATGAGGGTATTTCTATGGCAACGATCCTGTCTCCATATGCTGATGCTCTATTTTTTTTCCCTCATATTATAAAATGGGTTCAAAATTTCTCACAAGGCAACACAGTAAATCAAATAAATAAATAAAGCCATTTGATTCAAATATGCAGTGTCAGATCAAACTGTGAGACAAGAAAAAAATCCTTGAGCAACTCTTAGAGCTTGACAGTTTTACATCAACAGACTTGATAAGTCATTTGCTGCTAGCAGATCAATCTGAGAGTACAGCCTCCCCTCGTAAATCCTTCCTGAAATAATATTCAGCGTTTAATAAAAGAATAGCTTGAACACTCTATCATCCAGATTACAGAAACAATCCAGCATTCAAACAGCTCCAAAATGTTATTCTGCCGTCCAACAACTGAAGTGGGTTTAAGTGGAGTGAACACCTGAGAGTTCTTGTAAAGCTACAAGACCATCCACTATGTGTCAAAGTGCAACTTTTTTAGCAAAAAACATAAACTATAACTCTGCAAAGCTGTAAGGTGTTCTATGCATTTTAGTGTTCAAAATAATTCACTGATGTGTTTTGGAGAAGGATCATGAGACATATCAAGATACCACTCAAAAGAAAAAAAAAGTCACATACTTCTTTTTTCAATAAAACAATTTTAGGTTGAAAGTGACAGTAACTTTAAAATCTGATCCTATTTTAGTGAGCTGCTGACTGCATGCCCGTTCTTTTATTGAGCACATAGCATATCAAATGTCAGAGCATTTTAAAGACAACAAAGTTATTACATTATTGGAACAAATTACATAATGTAATAACTTTTTCAGAAATATTTTATGGTTTTTAGAGGCTTTTTAAAAGCAAAACTTAAGTCTGAATGGATTCTAACACTAGTTGAGTACAGGACTAAACGTCCAGTGCCACCATATCTTCTTCTGTCTTTAAATAACTTTTATTTCTTAATTTTACCCTCCTAGTTGTGATCTCAGAAACAGAAGAATTGGGAAATGCTTTGACGCTGAATGCAAGTTTCCAGACAAAAGGAAAAGTATTCTTTCTAAACAGTCATCAGCCATGGATCCCAGCTGTCAGTTGATCTTCATTTCTATTTGATGCATCTCATTTTCTGCTTCATAATTCCATCATCTCCTTTTCTTTGTTATATTACATCCCAGTAACACTAATACCACTTAAACTACTGTATTCTCTGTATTTTTGCTCCGTACTTTGCTGATTTATACTCAGTTTGGAAAATGAATATCAGCATGCAGCTACTACAAGTGGTTCTGTTTTTGTTATGCTTCTAGCTGTGTGCATATATTTGAGTGGTTGAGCCAGACACACCGAATAATGAATAACTTGCTATGACCAATGCTGTTTTCATGATAGCAGCACACCAGCTGAGCCTGGACATCAGTCTGCCTTTGTTTGTTTGTATGCAACTACAGTTCATCCAAGCTGTATAAGCTGGGAGATCGCTAACCAGCATGTATTAGTGCCCCATTCACAACATACTAGTGGTTACGTGTGTCTGACATTCTAAAGACAGAACTTTTAATGTATGTATTATTTAGCTGATAGTAATTTGAACAACCTTACTGGCAACAGATAGTACAATAAGAACTCTGTTGTTTCTGTATGGATGTATTCACTCCTGACTTTCCTGTTTCTGCAGAACAGCTCCTGTATGCAGTCTTTTTACAGAGCAATGCCTTTGGTAACAGGAATAAATACTGTACACGTCACTATTTGTAAACTATGGCTGATATGATCTCAAAAGGAAAGACATGAAAAATTACCATTTGTAATTTGAAGCCAGCAGCATGCGACTATGAAAGATTTGTGACAGGTCTAGTACTAAAGCAAATCTTTGTCTTAACAGTTATAGATCTATTTTTTTTATGTCTTGGACACACTCTCTGTAAACTGATACTGCAATCTAATGCACATTGTTGCTGGCACGAGGTCAATATGATCAATAAATATTTCAGCTGTGTATTTTGCTGAGTATTTTGCTCCCTGAAACACACGCTGTGCATGAAAATACCCAACATAGCAAAACTCTAGATGGCTGCAGAATGGCTTGAACGGTGGCCAAATCTTGCATGTCATGTATGCACACATTTTTTTACTTTTTAGTTTTTTTTTAGCTCCAGATCTTCTGATGTCACATCAGTATAAAGCTGATGATTCGGGACAGATCAGTGTTAAGGATTATTCCTGTGTACTATTTACTACCAACCTCTCTCCTCCTTACCGCATTACTTTCCAGCAGCTCACTTGAATGGTCAATTTTTGTCTCATTCTCTCTCATTCACAGACACACAGATACACAGAGCACATCCAGGAGTCATACAGATGCTGGAGGTGCTGTTGCGGGAGCTGGGGCCGGGAAGGTTATTAATGTTTGCTCTCACAAAGCCAAGGTCTAGGCCATGAATCGCAAACTCCAGCCTCCACTGGCCCCAGACATTAACAGCCTCAGATAAGACATGAAGGATTGCCTGCATTACAGGAAAACAGCCTCTCTGCATCATGGCCTCGTAGCCATCCTCACTGAGATCATCTTAACACAAACACGTGTATGTGTAGAAAGCTTTTTGTGCACCAAGCATGTGTTTGTGGTGTCATCATGACAGAAGTTCAGTTTGCAACGAGGTAGGTGCACTAGTGTGTGCCAATTTGAAGTCAGATGCAAAAAACTGCAAGTGTAGTAAAATCATTTAGTAAAGAGATTTAAATGGGAATGGGAATAAAGATTTGTGCATCAATGTAATGTATTAATAATAAAAAAAAAAAAAAACCTCAAGCATGTAGGTCACGGGCAGAAATTAGACAGGCTTAAGAGACTCTGCAGGATCAGAACAGAGCTTAAAATGGATCTTTGCATTTGATCTCTAGCAGATATAAAAAGGCCAATCCGTTTTAGATTCTTTTTCGTAACATGTTGAAAAACAGAAGCCAGGTCTCTCACATAACTAATCTGTTTTCTGACTTTAAGCCTAGTGTGCAGCTGTGATACATTAGTAAATCTAAATAACAGCTGAAAAGAAAAAAAAAACTCAACCAGTGAGTTACATACATCTGAAGTGAGTAACATTTCAGTTCAAAACAAAGACAAACATGGCATGATTCAAAAACAAGGGCACCAGCCTCACCACACAGCATCATCAAGTCAGCCACGCTGTCGACCTTTGACCCACGTTGATCTGAGGGTCAGAGGTCCTGCTCTGGTGACAGTCTGTGGCCTCCTGCCTGGACCCTCTGGGTCAGCACAGTTCAAAGGTCAACCTACAGCCTTCAAAGTCACTAGGCATGTGGTCTAAAGCCATCCATTACTATCTACAACCCGAGGATAACAACAGGCTTTAATGGCATCTGACCCTTCACCCGGCTGGCATGGAAACCCTTCCATGCACCTGAACCATGAACAGCGTGAGCAAAGAGTGCGACTGCCAAAAGTACTCCGAACAGAGACGGAGCCAGAGGTCAGCGCAGCCTGTAGGAGGCTCTCTTTTTTTCAAGCAGTTTGTGAAGAGTGATTTGAGGGAGCAAATTAATAAAGGTGTCAAAGCTGTGAAGTTTCAAACTGAAACTAAACATGCGTTGTGTGTCAACAAGGCTGGAAACAGGCTGTTTTTTTTTTGTTTGTTTTTTTTAAATATTTCTTTTAAGTTATTTGATTTTAGAGACACAAACAAAAGGAAAAGAGGTCTCTCAGTCCCCTGACTGCATCGTGATACTCCCCGTGAGTATGTGCAGCCACAGGGGAGTTCTGTGCTTTACAGCTGTAGATTACCACACTCCTGGTTCAGAGATGATTTTTTAGCACTTTTCTAGTCATGAGTATGTGTGAGCTCAGCCCTGATTGTGGTTGTAATGGGCTGGGGTGCTATCTAAGGGCTAGGAAGCAAAAACTCTGTTAAACCATTTCCCCACTGCACAAGCACACACACACACACATCCACTCTCACATGATCCTGATCATCAGTGTCAAGCTGCTTCATTATTTAGTCTGAACCACTCTTCGCAACATCTACATTTTTGAGCAAGTTTATGTTCACATAATCCTTCCTTGAAAGGTAGTACAAGACTTTATTTTATTTATTTATTTAGTTTTGTTTAGGAAAACTCACTGCTCCCACACACAGCAGCAGTACCCTATAACTATTCTCACTCTGTTATCTTGAGCAATACATTCACAGAAAATGAATTGTCAAGCTCCGGGTTAGTTAAGTAATGCCTGTATTTCAATAAGGGATTTTCTGAAAAGAACTGAGAGAAGCAGTTTGCTTCTTCCCTCTGATGCTCCTCTTTATTTCCTGTGGGCTCGACAGGCCATGGCAAACATGGAGTCAAAAGGACAGAGACACCAATTCAGAATACAGATGGACAGGCAGACAGACAGATGGACCTGGGGAAAGACAAGCAGATTCCCACTAGCGTCTGGACACAGCAGCACCCAGTCTAGGCCATGACTGTCCCACAGTTTGCCTGCCTTTGCAGCACAAACCCTTCCTGTAAATATGTAGTCAGAGAGCAACTAACCACCACCCCCACAAACTCCACACCTAACACACACACACACAGAGTACATGAGACATGCACGCGTGCTGCACACCCTGCACCCACAGAGGAGGACCTCCCTGCAGAACCCAGTGACTCTTCCTGGGACCAGACAGGTGGTAGGAGCAGAGTGGGCACGCGAATGCCAGCCCACTGCCAAGGGCCCTGTGCCAGTTGGCCCACAGTTAACAGGCGCTCTCCCTCCATGAAGCGTACAGTGCACACATGAAAATAACAGGCCCACACACTTGCCTGTTTTTATGTACTTGTGAGGACCTTTCACCACAACATGTTGAACCCCAACTTAAACTTCACCTTTAACGTGACACAAACCACTTGATGAGTTCAGGACAGGAAAACAAAATTAGCTTTACATCTTAATGTCTGTCACATATGCAAACATACCACAAGATATGTTTAAAATAAATAAAAAGACTGAAACAGAAGGAAGTTATCTGCACTATTTAATGTGGAAAGAGAAGCAAATAACTGTATTTCTTTAAAAAATAGATAATTCATTATGCTTAGCCTCTCATGTTAATACGTTTGTATTTCTCATCCACGAACTATAACATTATGAGCAAAAGCATCTTTTCAGTATATCTTTTCAAATCTTGGCTTTATCAGTCTGAGCTGAGTTGATCTGCAAAACTAAACAAAATTTGTAAAGAGCAATTTAAAAAGGATAGAGATGGGCTGCTGCCGAGAGAAGATGTTATTCATTCCTTAAAGATGCAGGTAACCAAGGTCAAATAACCTGGAGGAGAATAAACTGTAGAGTTTCTTTATTTTGAAGACAAAAAGATCCTCTAAGTGACTGACATTTACTAATACAAACAAATTATTAAAGAAGAAACAAAAGTAACAAACAGAAAAATAATGAGCAGAGCACTGTGCATGGAGCATCTATAAATTATTTCTTTTTAAAACTTAAATGTACTTTGGAGTCTTTGAAGCAGTTAAAAGCAATTTTGTTAAAAGTGGATTTTTAATTATTATTTTCTATTCAAATACTATCATTTTACCAAATCAAGTTCAAAATCTCATTTTCTCCATGACTGAAGTGTCACAAAGCAAATTATTCCAAATCAGTTGTCTGGTGGCACAAATCTCACCCCATACAGAGACGTGCATACCCTCTCACACATGTCACTGGCAGATTTTCTAGCATGGACGCTGATCACCATATGCCAACTAAAAGAGAGACCCGATGTCTCCCACAACAGACTAGCTCTGTATTTGACACCCACACACTGTGTCATCTCAGTGATGGGAGATATATATTTTCCTCCACAGTACAAATCCCTTTATAGGTAGTTATATTTATACATAGAAACACTCAGCACGATGAGACTCCCTTTAAGGAAGTATGAATTCATTACATTCTTGCTGTTTGTATTTTGCCAGCTTACAGAGGAAGCCTTGAAGCACAAAAACTTGGTGTTGCACACGTTAGCTGTGCTTACATATGAGGATGTAAATGTGTGAGCTTGGACATACAATTTTTGTGAACTTCTATATCAGAACATGTTTAATTATAAACCTACTTTTCTTTTCAGTTAAAACTGACAAACCATCAACAAGAGCATTTTCCCTCTCCTCCCTCTGAAGACATTATACTTTGATAAAGAGAGAGTTCTTCCAGTGTAAGAGCAGAGCATGAAGTGTCATAACACCACTCCTCAGCAGTGATAGATCTGACAGGACATCTACAGGAGGTTTTCTGAGATGGGAGGAACATTTTTTGTTGCTTTACTAATTCATACGTATGCTTCCAGACTGATACACTGCTGCAGAGCAGAGAACCGGGCATGCCATGTTCAGTAAAACGTGGAAGCAACAGAAAATGTTTCAACGGAGCAGCAATGATGTGGGGATGTGGACAGCTGGGGAGTTGAACATGGAAAGCTGGAGGACTGTTTGTAGAATAACAATATTTAATTAAACAACCCTACTGGCTTTTGTCTTAATTTGATGCTCGCAGTTAGTTTTTTTTTTCTCTACAGGTTTAAGAGACTTTAGGATTAACGGGTTTCTAAAGCTAACCAACTGAAATCGGCATTAAAATTCAAAACCTGCACTGAAAGCATCCAGCCTGCATTTCTGCATGCACACACACACACACACATCATTCAGTAATAAACCTGTATGCCAGCAGGCGGGGAGGTTAAACGTTACAAAACTAACACTACTTAATGGCTTCTATTCTCTCCTGTTTCAGTGAGGAGTCTCCTTTAGTCGTGTGCTGGGTCTTTTCTCTGTAAAACACTCCCTCCTCCTTTGCACAGATCAATCCCCCAACCCCCTCCTCAAATGCCTCATCCTGCTCTTAGGAGAGGTCCTGTCGCAGGCCAGCAGAATTGTGGCCAACCTTTAACCCTTGCTCACTAATTACAGCACCATGGTGACACTTCAAGTACCTCGCTGCCGCCCAGCACCACAAAAGGTGAGCACACACGCACACAAAAACACACACTTGTCAGATCCACATTCCAAAATGCATCAGCAACAATAGGCAGCACACACACACTCGCACGAACATACGCACACACGGTTGCAGATACATGCAGAAAGAACTCACGTGCATGTACAGCTGCATGCACACATACACACACTATAAAACACATTGTTCCAGGTTGCTTGCTTTACCAAGTCATGTAATTGGGGACTCTTTTCAAAATTGAATGGCAGCAATCCCTCTGACTCCACCCCCACAGCCCCCACCAGTTATAACAGGGTGCCCCCACTTCTCCCAAGCTCTCTCCCCCTTCTCATCACTCCTACTTAACCACCAAGTCCCCCTCTTCCACCTTTAGGTTGCTTACAGAAGACTGGAAAAAAATACAGACACAAAAGTCTTTCTCCCTTTGCAATTTGCCAGCTAACTTCTTCTTCTTGGCCCAGAGGACACCGCCCCTCCTCCTGGGGAACCAGACATGTTGACACCTCTGGGTTTGGTATCCTGCTGTCAGCTGTGTGCTGAGACCAGGATAAAAATGACATTCTGCAAATTGCTCTTGCATGCAAATTTGTTTTTAAAACCACTTCCAGTGGATATACCACAGTCAGACGTGCACACTCATGAAAGCTTAGTGACTGCAGAAGCAGAGGCTCAGTTATATTTGTGGTAACACAGCAAAAATGGTTATGAAATTGAATTAACTGCTTATAATGACTCCAACAGCACTTGAAGGGGATGTATTTTTAGTTCCTGCAAGCTGTTGAATCATTTAAAAAATTATCTACTGTTATTTTATACACTATTTTACAGTAACTGATACAATTATTATATATCTCCGAACTTTGGGATGTTTTTTCAGTCTTGATCACACAAAAGCCTACATGTACAAACAAATCTTATTGACCTGACATTGAGGAATCGACTCAGAATTGCTGCAGCAACTTTAGTTTTAGGTCCATTGAGGAGGGTTTAAGATTGTTAAGGGTCATTCCTGCAAGGGCACACAACTGTTTGACCTTTTAACTTTTAACCCGCTCCACTTGCAGAGTGCAACTACAGGCATCAGGTATCATGAGCACAGACTGCACATTAAATAAGAAACAGGAAAACAACAATGGAACAAGCGAAGGAAAGCCTGATTTCTGAGCTGCAAGTCTTCAAGTGTCTTCACTGGTCCAATTTACTGTCAGGCTGATATGAAATGGCCAGGAGCTGAAGAGAAAGTGTACATGTGATGTTATTTTCTAAAAGATGGAAGACTTTTCTCGAGAAAAGTTTGGAGAAATAAGTAATATTTCCTCTCCAAGGGGAGGAGGGAGGCCGACAGATAGATACTGTGAACTGTTTTAAATGCTGCAGACCCAATTACTCAAGAAAGGAGAAGGGGCTGCGTATGCACAAAGCAAGAGGTGGAATGAGCCAGGGGGTTGCCAAATACAGCAACAAGACAAACAAAAACACAAACGTTAAAAGAAAACCATGACAACATTGTACATTTCTTTGCTAAAAAAAAAAAAAGATTTTTGTTCTTTCAGATTCTTTCCTTGTGTGTTTCATGAAAAGCTGAAGCGTTGTGTGATTTATGGTCTTAGGGTTAAGTTCTGTCTAATATTGTGCCAGTGGATGAGTGAGAATCTCTTCAGCAGAAATCACAGAACAGTACAGACAGAAAAATTGGGGGTTAGAGAGGATATCCTACAACGAAGCAGAGCTATTATAAGAGGCTGGTACTGATGGAGAAAAATGATGAGGTTGGGACTGAATGTGACTCACAGCTACATCCTTTCTGATCAGTTATGGTGGTTACACACTCGCTCTTCCTCTCTGTCCATCAGCCTCTCCGTCTCACACACAGCCAAGCAGGCATGTTAAGATGGGAATTCCTCACAACACTCTGCACTTGTGTGCGGCAGACATAGCATCCATTATGTATGCCTCACACACAGTCTCTTTACACGGGTCAGCGCCACATCCGCGCACACGGCCGCAACGGCAGGCTTGTGCACACACAGACACACACACGCAAATGCAAACAAGGATATGCGTTTACATGCAAAGTGGCCCACACACACCTAAGCCTTTTAGTCAAATGTCAGGGATACTGCATCAAGGGCTAAAACCGTCTCTTACCATCTCCCTTCCTCCAATCACAAAGAAACACATCTTGCTCACAGACGTTGTGCTGCTTTCAATACTGTTGTAACCCAGTCACTGTGCTAACATGCTGTTCCTACTCCTTTTCATTTTCAGACAAAAAGCCACGAGGGAAGTGGGAGACTGAGATATAAAGATAGGGAGGTTAGCATGGAGGTAAAAAGGCTGAAGTTGGGCTTTTACTGAAAAAAATAAATGATTGCTGAGTGATTCATCCTTAAAGATCAGGACGAAATAAAGAAAGGACCATGCAAAGGGAGGAGAAAAGCCCCAGGCCTCATTTCTCTATTACTACTACTACACCCGTCCTCGCTTTTATCCTCTGCTCCTTCTGCCTCTAATAACCAGGTATATTGCTCTCACCCTCCTCTCTTTTATCTTTGTCTGAGCATATCTGTCCTCTCCAAGCCCATATCCTGTGCTATCCATTCTTCTTCGTCTTATCTGTGCAAATTCGCATTGTGCTGCTGTTCTCTTCACATCTTCTCCACTGTCTCTCCTCCACTCAGCTTGACCTCACCTCTCTCTCTCTCAGTGCTACTGAATGTCCTCTTTCTCCTTTCTATTGTCCTGGTGGCAGAGCCAAGAGAGGCGCGCTGCGTGTACACGTGTAGTTTCTGTGTGCGTGTTGCAGTTCTGACCCTCTAATCAGTGTGAGGAGAAACAGAGGAGGACTTGTGCTGCCCAGTGGGGTCAGAGGGCGTGTGGAGTCAGCCATTACCCTCTTTCACTGAGACGCACACACACACAGACACACGCAAAGTCCTGGGCTTCATGCCCAGTGAGACATCTGCCTCTGAACAGACAATCTTGTGTGTAACAACCAAGCAAGACATGCACGTGCACACAAACACATACGCGCACAGGAATAGATAGGACAGAGCACACAGCTCTGTATCAGCATGCTGTTTGACTGCTGCAACCCCAGGTCTTCTTATCAGCTGTGTCTCATCTATCACAGCTGTACGGGTGCAAGTCTCACTCCCTGCGCCCCCACATGAACGCACACCTCGTAGGAGGCCGTGTCAGTCTGTGTTGACATGGCTCCAGCTTCTCAGCTGACTGCTTTGCTGTTAAGTGTAAAGATGCAGTGTAAATATCATCCAATATGACCTATTCACTTGTGAAGGAGTCATCTGTTATACAGGTGTGAGCACAAAGCAGCATTAAAAAATGCACACCTCTAAGCAGTCCAGCCATCAAAATCAAATTATATATATATATATATATATATATATATATATATATATTTTTTTTTTTAACTAAAAAATGGGTT
>JAOWBL010000018.1:11383972-11431759 GCA_028564865.1 Zenarchopterus dispar
ATAATATATATATATATATATATATATATATATATATATATATATATATATATATATATATATATTTTTTTAACTAAAAAATGGGTTCAGTTTGGTTGATGTGAAGTGAATTTTTGCTGAGGTTCATGCTACATTAGGCCCAAAATCTGCATCCTGCACTGATCACAGAACAACATATTGTGGCACCACACGACGAACTGCCAGCATGAAAATTATAACAGTTATGGAGCTGCAGTTATCGTTATTGTCGTCATCGTCCTGCTGCATGTGTCCGCATCACCCATATGTTCATGCTAGAAATACGGTCTATGCCTTTGTTCCCTGTTTGATCCTCTTATCTGTCCTGTCCTCTGCTCTGCACTGCTGTCCTTCTCCTCCACCTCTCTCCACTTACCAACACCCCCTCTCTCAAAATCCTTCTCTCCTGCTCCGTGTGGCGATCCCACACTGTTCCCTACAGACTGAAAGAAAGGCCAGCTTAACATTGTAGCAGCTTGGCAACCACACACTAAAATAAGGGGGTGTAAAAATGAAAAAAGCCCTGTGTTTTCCCTTGAGCCTCCTCTTCCCTCCATCTCTGACCCCTTGTTTCTCTACCCTTTCCATCTCTGTGATTCTCTCCTCTAAGCTGGCTGATGGCAGTGGGGTCGGAGACCCCGGCTGAGTGGGACTCATTACAGACTCCCTTCATTTCCATTCTGAGTGAGGCCTGTAGAGAGAGTGTGCACCAGGGCATTGAGGTGCACTCGCACAGGGAACAGGGCGAATACATTGAGCAAGACACCACTTATGAAGAGTGACGGCCAACAGAAACAGCTTTTAATACCCCCACAGAGGGATAAGAGGGGAGGGAGGGGAGGGAGAAGAGGAGCCTAGCATACTAACCACAGAGGGAAGGAAGAATAGGAGGAGAGACAGCAAGGCAAGAAAAAGCAAAGCAAGAAAAGAGTAAGACAAGGCAGAGAGCATGGCAAGCTGTGGGGCTGACACAACAAGAAGGCTTAATTAATAAACATGAGCTGGAGCCCAGTGCAATCGAGTGCTACAACGGAAAGCTTATGCAGATGAGAGCCGACCTAATGACTAAATGGACTGGTTAGAGAAAAGGAAAGAGAGAAGGGAGAGATTAAAGAAGGAAAGAAAGGCAGAGGCAAGAAAATAGTGTTTAAGTGTCTGTGATGGAGTGTAAACAGAAGAGGTCCTCTGCTATGTTGAGGAAAACTTTGTTAAACACAGAGAATGAGAAGAAATGAAGAGAAGACAACTTTGCCCATCATGCAGCTGTGCAGGATAACACCACACACTCAAGAGTAGAACAAGGGTACTTGCAGCTTGTGCCACAAAGGCTCCCCATATCCAGGCTTTGCTTATTATATATTGCACAAAGGAGGATCATGATGCTGATTATTAGCTCTGTCTTCTTAACCCAGTTTTTCAGTTTCTTTGTCCTGTTTATTATTACTATTAGTGTTCATTATTACTATTACTGTTTATTATTACTGTTTATTATTACTACTCCTGTTTATTATTACTATTATTATTATTACTATATTATGTCCTGTTTATTAGTACCACTATTATTACTATTAGGAAATCATTTATAGTTCGACACTTTTATTAAACACAAAGTATTAACTTTAGTTCCAAATCATTAAAAATCAAGAAGAACAAGTTTTAGAGTAAAAAGTCTCTTTCTTATGAGACATAAACATTCCCTTCAATGCAGATGTGAAAATGTTTCTCCATAAAAGTCCAACAGTAGTATTCTATATTTACTTTCATTTACAGCGACAGCTAATCTTTCAGGAGTGCTTATTTCACATAAGATGATCTCTTATCCTGAAACTAAACCTACTCCAGGGCAGGTTAGGTTTCCAGCATAAGTTTCCATAGCGATACAGTGTAGAAGTGAAACTGTTTTATGACACTGAAAAACCCAGAGCTAGGCCTAAATTATCTCAATAAGGTACTAATTTTCAGTCCTTTTTATATATTTTTGTTAGAAAATGAGTGATTGTTTCAGTGATTGTGTTTTCTGTGTTTCGTGAAATGTTATGTTCTCCATTTAGTCGTGTGAAATACTGCTGCATTGAGTCACGTTGACATATAACGTGAAATGTGCTCTGTGCTGCGTTATGATTTGATGATGACCACGATAGGCTATAAAGCATCACGGTAATTCCTCGTCTCGCCTCAGACTTACCCAGACTCATCAAACACTGATACTCTATTGTTTGTTGAATCACCTCATCAGCCACAAATCAACAAACATGAGGCTAATTTATACCAATTACTGAGCAACATTTGTGTCTCACTGAGTTCCATTACTGATAAGGAGCCCCAAGATTTAATGGAAAAAGAGACTTAAAATCGTATGCAGAAGGAGAGCTATTTGATGGTGTGCAAGCAGGAGACGTTTTTTTTTTTTTTTTTTGGAAGAAGAAAGCTGTTTACCTGGAACAGAGGATTATGGGACAACTCCCTGTGGCATGTTGGGAGCTGTGGGGGCCTGAGAGGCCTGGGCCCTAAATCAGTTTAAAGAACAGTCACACCTCTCAGAGTCCCTCAGCACAACTGTCTCCTCTTCTATCCTCAAAACACACACTATTCATCAACCTCAAAACATTTACCCTGTCTCAGTTTTCTTTTCTTCAAAATGTTTAGGGCTCAGTTAGTTTTGCAACCTTAATCCATATGACAGTATTTCATTTTCTCGCTGCTGGAGTCATCCTTTCTGCTCATTTCCAAATTGCGAAGCAGTTCATTCAGAGTTGCAGCACTGAAATATGTAAGTCTAAATAAGCAGGAAAATCGCAAACGCTGCATATAAATGACTGAGCAGATGTTGCATTTTACTGCAAAGTTTGCAAATGATTATTATCAAAGACAAACCTGAGATAATTATTCAATGGAAATAGAGCTTAAATTGACATCAAAGTGTTTACACTGTGAGGACCTACAAAGGAAATCATTTAATCCAAGTTGCTGCAATCAAAAGATGTTTTTCCCAACCCATAATACTGAAACAATTTAAACTGGGGAAAGACTTTGTCCTGGCCATATGTACTGACTGAAATCTTTGTCTTCATAATATTAGGAACATTTTTTTAACACCCTGTATATTCAGAAACAACAACAAAAAAGAAAAAAAAGGAAAGAAAAAACTGCGGTGAGATCAGAGGAGAAGAAGAGCTGTGGGTGGACGCCAGAAAGAACACTCCTACTCCAAAGTGGGACAGTGTGTTGGCAGCATGCAGTCAGCATGTGTCTATGTGTATGCATGTATCACAATTGTTTCTATTCCCGTGTGATAAAATGTTTGTAATCCTCACTTCATCTTCATGTCAGCCAAAGAATGTGGGTTGATCAGTCGTTGTGGATGTATATATGTGTGTGCGTTTTTGCCTTTCTGAACTCACAGCGCTGATTGGCGCTAGTACACGCCTGTTTCTCAGAGGGAGTGGGAGAAAAATATGTAGATGCCATGCGGAGTTTAATTAGTCTGTGTAGTGCTAGCAGGGCTGTGGTCAGACAGGGCTGTGGAGGGGTGAATGACACCAGGTGGCCTCTGCCACACGAGGGAGGTGGTCGGCAGCCACCAGAGTGCACCACCTCTACCTCCAGCTCCACCTCACCTGGCTGCAGAGGCCTCACCTTGACTCACAAAAAAAAAAAAAAAAAAAAAAAGGGAAAGCTGTTCTCCAGGTCTCAAAAGATTGTGACATTCACTAATCACTAACATGCTGCCATTTTCCAGGATGGTCCTTTCACCCCTCAATACAAAGGCTTTTAACAGCCTTTTAAGTTATTTAAACTGGTATTTATTGCTAGTCTGCCACAGCAGGAGCTCTGGTGGAAGACCAGGTCAAGAGCTGACAGCAATATTGTGGCTCGAAGACAGAAAAAGATGGGACACATGGTAGCCAGTGCCAGGTGGCAGCAGTGGCATCTCTGTGCCACCTGTCCTGGGGAATATGAACCCCTCTCACTCCTCCTGTTCTCCCAGTGTGGGATGACACTATCTCTCTGTCTGCCTGGTTGGCTCATTGGCTGTCAGCCTGTCCATCTATCCATCTGACCGTCTGTCGGCCTTGCTACCAGTCAGTCACTTTCCACATTTGCCAGCCTGACTGTTAGCCCATTTGTGCGCTGAAATGGTTTTCTAGTTCCACCTGTATTCCTCATGCATTTTTAGTTTTTTTTTTTTTAATTGTCATAACCACTTCCCTCACTGCCTTGCAGATCGCTTTCTCGTTCTTCCCTAGCTTCTCTTCCTTTAATTTCTCCATTACCCCCTGGCCACAGTTCAGCCAAGCCAAGCACACTAACAAGCTTAAGCTATGCAAAAGCTATCATGGCAACCAGTCATTTCAATTACTAAAAACACATGAACACCCAGAAACACACATGCATACGCATGCACAGACAAACAAACATGTGCACACACAATGCAACAGAAAACAATACCTCCAAAAATACACAGAGAACAAGACCTTGCTTCATTCCCTGCCAACTACATTAAACTTCAAACAGGTCTTCCTCATTGTTAACACGCACAGTCTCCAGTCTGCTGTCTCTGAGAAAGGAAATGACTACTACAACACACAGTGACTGGATTGAAAAATGCCTATGAAGAGGTTGTGCTGGGGGTAACATTTCCTGACACCTAACTTGGCAACTGTAAGGAGTTTGTACAGAGGGTCTGTTGCTAACGCAGCTCTGCTGGTGTGTGCAGTACAAAGTGGTGTTTGAAAATGCACATAGTCACAGGAGAATGCATGCTCACAAGCAGAAATGTGCATAAACAATCGCTCAGATGCATTCATACACAAACTGGCGCATGCACGCTCAGAGGACAGCAGAGACTCCTCCTGCCAGCCCTGCACCATCTGTCTCTCTGTCTGTGCTTCACAGCCGTGCCCAAACAGGGCCCCAGCAGAGCCAGTGTGAAATTAGCTGCCTTTGTGGGGCTTTGTCTGCTTATGCATGTCTGTTTGGGTGTACCAGCACGCTCGGTTTAGATGCGTATTTTAAAACATATTTGCAGTAAGTCTGTCGTGAGGTAACCCATGTTGGAGTGCTGTTGTGCGCATGCCTGTATACGTAGTTGAGGACGAGGGAATGAGATAACCCATGGTCTGATCTTTGAGCTATTTCCCCTGACCCATGACCTTTGACAACCACAGCCATTATACACTCCACCTACACCAGTCTGCAAGGGAGGTGTGTATGTGTTCATTTGCTATTGTCTGAACAGACAGTCCCTGTAAGCCAATTCAGCCCTGGTCGGCCATTTCTAGCTCCCAGGGTGCTCTTTGATATTCACTCAGTGCTCTGACCTTTCATGAACTTTGACCAGACCTCGTGACCCCAGGCCTTTGAGAGTGCTGCCCTCCTCCGCTCAGCTTCCTAGAACGTAATAAATCATGTCTGCTCTGACATCCTCTCACAGTGACACACACAACTGAGACATCATCACCTTACACCCCTTTACATTAATGACAAGCTGTAGAGAAAGTTAGATAGCTGTATTAAGCCTAAGGCAAACATGTACCAGGACATTTAAACACATTAAATCATATTTATAGCTTCAGATTGAAACAAATGTTAAAGAGAATTCAGTGTCTGGTCTGAGGCTTCCATAGGCCAGTCTGGACTGCTTCCATCCGGACTGACGAAGAACGCTGCTGCCTTGTGACAGATAATCATTGTGTTCTTCTCTACTGCAGAGTCTTGGCCAGGAGACAAACCGTCTGGCAAACAGACAGCTTTACGATGCAGAGCTCAATCAAACTGTCTCCCTACCCAAAGGTAAACACACACACACAAGCACATGTACACACACAAACAGATGAAATAACCTAGAGCTAGCGGAGCCTAAATTGATAAGATTGATAACGCTAAACAAATCAGTCTGTCGATTCCCCCGATTGCTTACAGGGACATAACTTTATCAACAGTGACATTTAGATTGTTACATACTTTACTTACTTAATTAATTTAGAAGTGTTCTAATTCAAATGCCATTAACATTGTACGCTGCTTGATTTCAGCCATTATTCCTTCATAGATGAGCAGTAAAGTCAGCAGTCATGACAAAAGGAGGGAACCCTCTGCTCAACTGTGTGAGGCGCCCTCTGCTGGACACGTGAGGTGTCGCGCCACCATCTCACACGGCTCTGTGTTATGCAGCGGGAAACTCTTAACAGTCCAAGTATAAGCTGAAAGGTTCTGCTCTCAATACGGAGGGGTGATCTCCCCACTGACAACACAAAACAACAGTAATAATAATAAAAGTCCACTTTGCATAGATGAAAAATTAAAGGAAATAAGAAATAGGAAAGAACACAACTATTTGTTCAGATAACAATAGTATGTGTATATGTCATACTATGTCAGCGCTGTTATGATTGTGTCTTGAGTTCCCCCTCTGATTGATGACCCCTTTGCCGCCTCTGCACTCTGCAGCAATTGTCACTTTGAGGTCCTAAGGCCCCTCTGACCCCTGAGGCTGTGTGTGTGTGCATGTGTATATTTGAAAGCCAGTCGCAGCAGTCTGAACCGTGGATGAGCTAAAAAGATTAGGGGAGCCTGCAGTAAAAAGGGAGGCGTCCAGCCTCTCTGTCTCTTAGGGATCAAAAATGACACTTGGCCTGAGCAGATGCCCTTGCAGACAACTAACTCCCAGAGCAGGTTCAAAGGTGAGAGCACAGACTCAACAGCTGAGCTGTGTAAATAGCTGCCACCTTAAATCCTCAGAGCTGAGATAAAATCCTTCAGTTAAGTAATGTGCTGTGTAATGTGCTGATTTCTTTTTTTCTGCTGTCTTTCAACTTCAGGTGCACCCAGTGGCTGAAAGTAGATGGCCATGTTGACTGTGGGGGAAAGATGCGCTAGAATTGAAGAGGTAACTGTTAAGTTAGTGTTATCTCTCAGGTAGGGATGAGTTAAAAGACATGAAGACCTGCAGAGCTCACGTTGGCCGAATCTGATGCATCTGACAAACTGAAACCAAATCAGACCACTTCAGACCAGTTTACATGTGGCTCTAATGACAGCTGGCTAAATCACATTGGGTTAACGAATTTAGGGAGTCTCTAATCAAATCTGTGTGATCTGGCAACAAGACTGACATCTCTGTGTGTGTGTGTTAGTGAGTGTGTGCATGGACTGATGAAATGAGGATATAAACCCATATGGAGGCAGGAGAGGCAGATAAATTTAGTCTACATGCTCCTGATGCAGAACGATACACAGTGTCAGGGTTTTGAAAAAAAAAAGATAATAGGGAACCAGGGAAGATAAATGCATAAAAACAGATAGATAGAAATGAGAGGACTTTTATGGATCATTTTCTGCATTTTTTATCCATCATTTTATGCATATGTCTGAGATGTGCAATCTTGAGGTGCAGATGAATGCATGCATTCATGATTGCACATCTGGCAGTCTGAAGTGAGAAGTTCCACAGTGACCCTACTTAGCTTTCCATAACATGCTCAAACTCTTATTACCACCCAGTTTGCATGTGTGGGTGCACATCTGTCTTATTCTAGCTGCTTCTTCAATTTAAGCTGTGTTTAAACATGAGAGAGCTTTCTGAGACAAGGGAAAGCTGCGTGAGGGGATCAAACAGTCACACAAACGCACAAGCAGGATGAAGCAAACACACAAACGCACAAGCATGCTTATACATATACGGTCTTCAACATAGACACACACAGAGTCGCAAAAATGCACCCCTCCACTGACTACTCTGATTAATAAAGGTCAATTAGCAATTATGATTTCCATATTTAATCAGTTCCCCGTGGTGTTGCTCTGCGGCCTGAGCCTTGACAACTGGCTCTCTGTTTCTCTCTCTCAGTATCTGCTCATCTCACGTTCCCTCTTTTGCTTTATGTCACGCTCTTCTGCTCTTCCTATCTCCTACGTCATTAACATCTTAGCACACCCCCCACTCCTGCACCCGCTCCTTCTCCAGCCCCTCCTATCTTAACATGTCATCCCTCTATCCTCCCTTCCCCCTCCTCCCTCCATCCCCCTCTCTCTCTCCCTCTCTCTCTGTATCCCCTCTCTCGCACTCTCTGATGAATGCATCCCCTCATTAATCTTGATGTTTCTCCTCTTGCTGTGTTCTTCCACAGGCCTTCAAACCTCTCGCTAATTGCAATTAATCACTGAGGGAAACAGATGCTGGGAACAAAGGCAACCTGGGGGGGCACGGTTCTGTACACGTGTCTGTGTGTGTGTGGGCATCAGTGTACACATGTGTGTCCACAAACATCTACAACAGGGCGGAGAGTTGATGAAGCTGTCAGTCAGTGTGAACATAAAATGCCTGCTGGTATTAATACAGCAGGTATTTCTATAATATGATATGGTACGAAGCACTTTGAAGACCCAGTGGGATCATGGGAAGAGTTGACAGTGGGTGGTGCTTGTGTTGTAGTATGTCTGACCAGTGTTAAGGAGTAACTAGTTCTGCGATTAAATAACAAAATGAATACAGTAACTGTCAGCTACAACTGCCAAAGGTAAAATGTGATTAACTTTTATGACTAATATGGCTACATTCAAATACATACTGACATGTCGCACCATCCAGATGCTTAGAAGACTCTGACTGACTCCACATGATGGCTTGAAATATATGCACTCAAACAAGCATTGTTTTTGTTTTTCTGTTTGTTTGTTTGTTCTGTACCAGATCTTATCTTGCATTCAAATGAATTCCCACTGCTCCGAGCCATCTGAGTCTGCCATTTCCGTAAGTAGCCATCCACACCGAGCCAGGTGGCCTCGCTGTCGGACGACAAGGCCTTCAAGTGGTGGAAATTCAACAACATTTTCCTTCTGAAGTCAGAAAAGGTCTGGAGACTGAAAATCATGTTTCCAACCGTTAAAAATGCTTACAGTGCTGATTAAATGTTTGTGCTCTATCTGAGATATCTCAAAAGGATAACTGGTTCTAATAAACCAAAGAGTAACCACTCTTCTGAGTGTAATCTAAGTTACTTGTGTCATTTTCCTTAGTCTGTTTTCAGGAGCCTGTCATTGTCATGATTTATTCACTCCTTTATCCGAGCTTTGACCGGTGTTGTTTTTATGACATCATGTTGCTGTTCCTTCATCTTCTCTTCATCTGCAATTCTGACAGGAAAATTAGCACCAACAACCTCTTAACTCCGATGAGGCGACCTTACCAAGTAGAGGGGAAAAGCTCGGATTTTATGGACAACAGACTTGGATAGAAACCCAGCGGTTGTTGTAAAGTGCAAGGTTGTTGAGGCCGCCCGCCCCTTTGAAAGAAATAAACTGCTAAAGTCCTGGAGGCCATGGATAGTTACTGAAGGACTATATGTTGTTCATTCCTTTAAAAAAAGAAAGAAACACCACAACCAGAAATCAGATGTCACAACTCCCATCATTCTGCGTAATAAACAAGCGAGTAGAATTAATGTCCCGTTACTCCTAATTAACATCATTTGGTGACTCTGCTCTCTGACAGGAGCTGAGTAGCAGTTAAGACTTTCGGTGGCCATAAACACAACCAATTACATGATCACTAAAGAACAGCTAAATCTTTTGGAAGTACTGAACTATAATTGTGGCTTTACTTCAGAGTGCAGTTATATGATTTCTTGCTAATGTAGAAATAAAGGTTTTATTGCCAACTCACTTGGATGATATAATTATTAGGTATTACGCTATAATAAGTATTTTAACTATTACATTACTTATTACACTGGGCTAAAACGGGGCAATCTGTAAAGTGTTATATTTTAAAATAATGTTTTTGACCATGTTATAAGTCATAGTGCTGTTTCTGTCCAACCCTCTATATGTCCCAGCACTGATATCAAGAGCACATTAAAAACAGAAAGACTTGCTTATGTGGAAAACAATACAGCAAAGAAAAAAAAGGGAAAAGGCCACGTGACAGTCATCTGTCCCTCAGTGAAGCCAGCCCTTATAATTAAAGGAAACAGCAACTCTAAATAATTCATTCATGGAAATTATAATGCTCCTTCCAACTCGTGTTGTTAAACATGGCATGATTATTATTCAGGAAGCAAACTGTATTTGTATTTCTGCTCTAGGTATTTCATTTTTCTCGTCCCTCATCTTCTTCCCTCCTTCCCCCCTCTCGATCTACGCCGCTCCATCCCCCTTCATTTGTCTGTCATCTGTGCTCAGCCTTCTGGGTTGAGAATCCAGGCAAGAGCTCACTAAAAATCCCTGCTAGGTTTCAGAAAAACGAGGCACACACAAAAAATTAAAAAAACAAAAACAGGTGCTTGCAAACAAAAACAAAATGCTACTCACAGCAGTTCAGCTGCATCAAAGAGGACAGAGACATTTAATGCGTGTGCCTGAGTGCATAAATATATGTGTGAGTGTGTTTGTGGAAGGTGGTATTATCCATCACCGTCATCTGCATTACTTATCAGCCCCAAGGAGGCAGAAAAAAAGGCTCCAGGTAAACACAGCCACTCAAAACAAAATGGAGAAGAAATGAAAAGAAACCACCAGTCATCTATTCCTGCGGGCACACGGAAGCTATGATGCATGCATGCACACACCTAAGAAGCAGAGATTCAAACAATCACCACTCGAAACAGACGCGAGCACTGAAAAACCTATCAAGTAATCAGTAGGAAGCAATGCAAGGCTCTGCTATGTTTTAGCACAAGCCTATTATGCTCCAAATCCACTCCAGGATGCAACACAGTGTCCAACACAATAGACTTCAGCTTCACCAGAGATAACAGACCGCTTCTTTTCTCCCATTGCTTAGAGGGGATCATTCTAAGTAGCTTGGAGCTTCGGCATATAGGGCATCAGAGGGACAATAATGAAATCAAGCTAATCTGATACGTTCTCTCGGATTAACCTAGCACTGTGACCCCTTCCCGACCCTGAGCGTGCATCAGCAGCCTGCAACTGCAAGATCTGGCAGATAACAGGGCTAAACGGGGAGTCAGAAAACACAGGATGGAAGGAAGGTAAAGGAGAGGGAGTAAAGGGTGCAGCATCCCATACAGTGCTGAGGAGATGGGAAGCAGGTGTTGTGTTAATTCTCTCAGTGGTGTGCGTCTACCGTGCGTGTCCCTTCTCTGATTCCTCTCGCAAAATCACAGTACTAACACAAATCTGAGACTTCACACTCTTCTTTAAGAGGGATTCGCAGAGAAACAATGGAAAACTTTTAAAAATAAACAACTATTGTCTGCCAGTTAATTGTTTTCATTTGTATGTACACTGTCAGCATGTCACTAAAGGTGGCAGCGCTGAACACACCACACGGTTATACAGTTGTGTTTAGCAGCAGCGTCACATGTCACTCCCTTCACAGTCCGGAGCACACTGAGCTGCTCATTTCTGCTGAAGGTAGGTGTTTACAGAAAGCCTAGGGAAGCTCAATTAATTTATTGCTGTTATTTATCTGACAATCATATAGCTTGGGGAAAAAAAAGACAAAGCTTTTTTTCCACACACACCCCTTCCCCCATCACCCTCACCAACACACCCCACACTCTCTGCAAGTCCTTCCCAGCAGGCTCCACTCAGCCTCTATTCATTTTTTATATATTACCTCCTGCGAGTCTATTGCTTGGCATGCTGCAATCGGTGCACTTAACCCATTATGCCAGGTAACGCTCCCCAGATCGGTCGCTCCCAACCTGGGATAAATTATTAACTTCCTCCACGTCACACCATTTATCATTGAGCCCCATCGAGCAGAACAGGAGAACCATTGCTCATATCCATGGCAACAAGGGCCCATTTGTGCTGCAGTTGGATGCTGCTGATGATGAGGGGAGAGATGAGGAAGAAGAGGAAGCACAAATAATGCCTTTTGTCAAGCTCTCTTTTGTTAGCAACAGCCCTTGCTCTTCTTTTCGCTCTTGATTTTCCTTCTTTCTCCACAGTTACCCTTCTTTGTACAATCTGTCTGCGCTGCTCCCTCCTTTCCTCCTCATGTGTGGCTCCTCGCCCCTCATTCATGCCACCCAGCCATCTCCTCAAGTCTGGGATGGCAGCAGTGTAGGTAATTAGATCAGAGCTATTCTTTTGTCTCCATGGAGATGAATCATACAGTCAGGGTGACAGTGTGAGCTTTAGCATTACACCGTAACCTAATCAGAACATTTGAACCCAGCCAGAGCGGCAACATAACCTAATAATACCAACATGAACCTGCAGTGACCTGCATCCCTGCACATAGCAGGGCAGGCAGATAGGGGTGATGAGCAGGTCTGGTTAAACACACCAGGTCACATCCCTGGGTGTGCATGTGTGTGTCAGTGTGCATATGTGTGTACCACTGAGAGTCTGAGCAGCAGAGGAAAAGGCCCTCACAGGTGTCCTTATTCATGAGCGATCCGGCCTCATAAATAATTAAACACAACATGCAAATGTTCTCCTTTGATCATTTACATTCATGTCTAACAGCATTAATTAATCAAACAAACCTTTTCTTTATTCCCAGCGGAATAGAAAAGGAAAAAAAACAGCAGCAGTCAGAGTGGAGAGGGGCTTACACACATTCAAACACACAAGCACAGGCAGACAAGTATATTTTTGAAAAATCTACACAATATACAAGTTCAGGAATAGTACCATTTAGCTTCATCTGAAGAAACTAAATTCTGTGTGTATGAGCTCAGTCCTGTTAGGATGGCCAGTCACCTAGTGAAGGTGATTTAGTACTTCATCATTTGAGATTACTTCAATCTCATCTAGTGGCTACCCCCACAATGTGCTAATGCAGTTTTTTGCAATAACAACAACAACAACAACAAAGAATGAAGTAATGCAACCTTTAAACTCTATGGTGAACAATAACTCGATGTAAAGCTGTACCACCTGGAACAGCAGGGTTAAATCTCACCTCCAGATACAGCTTCTACCATTTCTTCTGCTGCAGGATACACTCCAGTCTACACAGGCAACAGCAAACCTGAGTGTACAAGCTACCTCGTTCTGACAAGCTGACTGATTCTCCTGTTAGAGAGCAAGGTAGATGGCTGATAATGGCTCTGATGGATCACACAAACACAAGCGTACACACACACACAGACACACAAGGCACAGTGTGTTGAACATGATTTCATAGGCCTTTTGATATACTCGCTCTGAGAGATGGACCTTATAAACAGCCACTCTTCTGCTGACCTCTGTTTATAGCAAACACAAAGGGAAAGCTCATAAAGAAAGAATCAGGTCTGCCTCCCTCCTCCTCCACGCTATCTGTCCACATCTCTGTTTCATTCAGTCTCCTCTTCCTCTACTTTGCAGACCGGCTGACTCCTCTTCTTCACCATAATAAGACTGTTTGCATGCAGAGCACACTTGTAGAGGCCTCATCTCACACAAACACAGCCTCAAACACATACAGCTCCCATAACTCCCAGCTGCCACCTTTCTCACCCACCCGTCACTCCCGTCTATCATCGGTTTCTTCTCAGTGACACAGAGCGGTGCGCCTGACTTGTGGAGGATATCAATATCTCAGACATAAAGGGGAAGAAGGAGAGATGCACACCTCGAGCTTCTTTTAGGGCACCTCGTAAAGCTAAATGATAGTTGAAGGGATGTGAGACAGAGGGGGAAAATCCTGGAAGAGAAAGGGTGGGAGCAAAGCGAGTGGTGGTTGTTATTGTAAAAACAGAGGGGTAATAAATGGCTGTGATATACATCTACACAGGAACTGTGCGATTGTTGGTGTGGAAAGCATTTTAATAGTGTTGTTCATGAGGTTAGGAAGGACAGAGTGGTTGACGGAGCGATCGCTTGCTGTGTGATGTCCTGATTTACACTAGAGTGTGGCTGACGACGTGTATTATCCATTGACTCATTTCATGAGGGGATTTATGCTAACAGCCAGTGTCTGAAGTGTCTAATGCTGAGCTGTAAATAGCTGGTCTGGCTCCGCTGACATTGCCAAACTGTCCATAAACCTGTCACCTTGGACAAGAGAAGCCAGGCAGCTGTTAAACTATCAGTTTACACAACAGGCAGGGGTTTTTGTATACATGTATTCACTGGAGTTGGAGAGCTGAGCATCTGCATATCCACTAAAGCATTTTGGTGTCCTGTAGTAGGAGTGCGGTGCAAGAGCAGGGTGTTGCGTGAATCTCTAAATATTCATGATGTAGTTAAAGTGGACAGGTTGAAACTCCTTTATATTCATACCAGTACTGTAAACATAAACTGAATATACAGTGAATAATTGCTAGTCCTTACTAGACACTTGTACAGATGCATTAGTTGACACACGTGTGCATACAACAATACTTCAGAATGAGGTCAAGGAGACAGTGATGAACTGAGGAGAGGATCAATAGACATCTGAGTGTTTGTGCATCTCTTGCTTCCCTCCCACATTTTCTTTGCCCTTTTAAAATCTCTTCATCTATTCCCTTCTCTCTCTTTCTCATTGTCCTTATAAAACCACCACTACTAGTACACATACATTAGAGCAACAGATATGGCAAAAGGGGCAAGTATGAAAATCCAAATGCACTTGTCTAAAGTATAGCACCTCTGGCATGCAGAGTATTTGAAAGCATATGCCTGGATGCATCCCAGAGGCTGCGTTCATACTACTATGGGAGACTTATACTTGGTGACTCTAACTCACAGGCATCCCACTAGCAAAAGGCTGGATGTGATAGGCACATGAAAAGAAAACGAGGCGGTGACAGAACGACAAGCTGAGGAAAGGCAGAGAGAACATGTAAAGGACAAAATGCTTTCTTCCTTGGTTGGGAGCATCTCATTTTTTCTCATTAAGCGAACTCATCTGAGCTCAGAGGATAAAAGAAGGCCTGATAGCCGGCATTTCTCTCTCACTCTATCCTTCCTCTCCCTTTTTTCCTCCCACTGTGCACATGCCACCTAATTATTTACACCCTACCATTGCATGGCTACAACAACCACTGCCGGCTAATTAGCAGCACGCCTCGACCATGACCCCACTTCAAGGGGTTCTGGATGTGTTTGTGTGTGTGTGAATGTGAGATAGAGAGATTGAAGAGGAGTGTATGTGTGATAAGCAACAGAAAGAAAAAGAGGAGAGGAGGTGGACCAGAATTTCAGACTGAAAGAAGCAAACGGATAAAATGTGGCTAACAAGAAGTGGTGCAAACAGCAGCGTTAAGGAGAAAAACAGAAAGGAGAAGACAGCCATACGACAGACCAAGACTCAAAAGAAAAGCGAAGGGAGAAGACATGATAAATATAATTTCTTCTCTCCACACCCAGCTGGAGCTTATCAGTCAGGCTGGAGCCAGTTAGCCTGCTGGGGAGTCCCAGCTATTGGGTTTTTTGGCCTGGAAACATCACTGCCAATACCCCTTCAGTCTGCCTGAGTCTGGCCAGGCATCGGTTGGTGATCGGCCCGTCAGGCCAGGCTTCTTGGCTCCTACTGCCCTAAACACACTTGTACTGATTTTATCAGACAGAGATATTGAGCAAGACAGAGGTTATGAAGACACACATAGGTTCTGCAAGCTGAAAACCACGTACGCTAAACGAACATTTGCTGTGTTCGGAGTGACTGAAAAACAAATGAAGAGAGCAATGGAGAGGGAGGCCCCTGTAATTTGTTTAGTGTACGTGATTACGTTAGTGTTAAGGTCATATTCTTTGCCCACGTCACAAACACAGAGAATTGAAGCTCAGAGGGGCAATTATAACATTAACAGCGCTTGACTGGGCCCACGCATGTACACTCACATACACAGTTTCTGCACTTCTGGAGTTTGTGAGGAAGTTAAGGGTGGGAATTGAGAAGATTAGATGAAAAACAGAAAATGCAGATCAGAGAGAAAGTGGATTACAGGAAAATACAGCCTTGGTATTGTCAAATATAAACATTATCTGCTTATTAGAAAAAAATAATCATATAACATTTCATAATGTGAAATTTCACATTGAAAAAAAAAAAGATTTCAGATGTTGCTGTAGCATCAGTTAAATCAGAGCTTATATAACCCTACCTCTACCCTTCATCCCACAACCCCCTCCTCCCTAGGAAGAACATTGACAACTTCTTCAAGAAAAGATGCTTTTGCTCTTTTTTTGACTGTTTTATTTTTCAGAAGTGTGACTTGCCCACTGTCTCCTCTCTATTTATCTGATGAGATGAAGCTAGCCTGTGACAGACAGTGATAGGCAGATGGTTTATCTAATAATTTTTTGAAAGTGCCTGCCCTTTTCAAAGCAATTTCAAACAACAATTTCCCAGATGGTTCAGTGTAACAAACCATCTGGTGCATCAGGTTAGTTGGTAACAAGGAGAAGGCTGTACACCAGAGACATACCATTCCTGTTTGAAAAGTGATACTAAGTGAAACGTGCCTTGGAAACCTGCATCCACCATAACAGCCAACAGGGGGGAACTAAGTGTTAAAAAAGTCACAACTTTTAACTACATATGTTTACATTTTATTGAATGTTAACCATTCACCACCTGCAAAGTGATGAGATGTACCTCTGACAGCCAAATAATATTCGACTTAAAGAGGTATTTGGAGTAGCATTTTAGGATTTTCCCTCCTAAGAGCTCAGATGTATTCACTTTATTAAAGTGAGCACATATTTCCAAGAAAATCCATAACTTGAAATGGGAGGACTGGGTGTGTTTGTATGAAATGTGAATGTACTAATGTGAATGTTTTATGCAACACAAAGAAGAAATGAAAGGAACTATTAATCAGTTTTAGCACAGACAATGCTGAAAAGGTGCAGAGATATTTAAAATAAATAAATCAACCCCTAAAAATGACTGTATTTACCTTTTAAGTCAGTCTTGGATAAATCAACACAAGGGTTCCCCAGTTTTCCTTTAATACACTAATAGAACTAGATTAGATAAAAATTACATCTAGATGATGCCGCTGAAACAATACAAATGGAAAATGTAGATACAAAAAGAGAGAAAAAAAACCACAAGAGAGAAAAGGAAAAAAAGAGTGAGAGTGAAACAGGACGTACTAGTAAAAGGCCAATAGCAAAGGAGATAGGCCATGTTCGCTGTCATCCACTTACATGGCCAGAACTAAATTATTCACTGCACTCTGTCACCTAACACAACAGCTAACGTAGACTAAAGAGAAGCATAAGTGTGTGTGTGCATTTGAATGAACAGTGGTTAGTAAGAGATGGTACAAGATTCCTATAAAGAGTGGGCTCAGTATTGCCATCCTGTGGCTAAAACTAGACAGATGCTGAAAAAGCTATTTCTATTAGATGCTTCACACATACTCTTTCTCTTCCACACACACACACACGCACACACACGCACAGACACACAGACACACACACACACACATACACGCTGGAGCAAGTATGAGTTTAAATCAGTCTAACACCATGCATCCATGTAATATGTAAACTTTGACCTTTCAGTGCCCTCCAAACAAGCTTTAACAAAAATACACTGTAGTACACAGCAAACAAAACAAGAAAATAAAAGAAAGAACTGTTTTGTGTAGAGGAAGCTGATTTCCATGTAACCTACTGGTTTATTATGGAAAAGGAGAAGGTGGTTAGGAAGAGCAGCTGGGCAAACAATGAAACCTCACCTGAAGTCATTTACATGGATTGCTTATGTCTACATATCTCTCTCCTTTTTAGTGTCTGTGTGTGTGCGTGTGTGTGTGTGTGCTTGTTTTGCTGAGAGGTGTGTCTCCTGCTGGTGCTCTCCTTCATCTTGTTCCTGAAAGTGCCATTGGCAAGGAAACCAGAAAGCGACAGGGGCATGAAAGCCAAGTCAAGGAGCACAGTTTCTGTTAAAAGCAAGACAAAAGGGAGAAAAAGGGCAGACAAACAGAAGAGTAGAAAATAAAAGCAGAGGATACAGGAAAAGAGTGGTGGTAGGGGGTTAGGAGATGGAAAAAGATGGAAGAGGGAGTTAAAGAGGGAAGGCAAAGAGCATGTGACAGAGCGACCCATGCCTCCCTACTGACAAGCTTTATTACAGTCCCACCTGCCGAGAGACAGCAAAAAGCACTTAGTCTCAGCCTAGTCGCCTGACAGTGGAGGGCAGTTTACAGGGAGGGAGGGACAGGCGAGCAGGAAAAAAGGAAGGAAAGGAAGGGTGAAGGTGATAGAGGGAGGCCGGATGAGAGGAAGCATTGAGAAAAGTGATAAGTTTGCAGAAAGAAAGGGAGATGAAAGAAGCCATAAAGAAAACAAGAGGAAGGAAAGAAGGAAGAAAACATGACAACAACACAAAGAAACACGAGCCCAGGAATATTTTCAAGTTTACTAAACTGGAATCAATTATTTTAAAAAAAAATCACTGATATTATGTATTGACATCACAACATCATTTTTATCTGTCGGCTTTAAATAAAAAGAAAGAAACATAATCACGACACGGTTTACCACCGGCTTGAGGGTGTAAGTCGTTGGGCTTAATCCTGCTTAAACAGCTGTTTCCTGGTGAATGTGAGGTGAAAGGTCAGAGTTGGGAAGTTTCTCACTAAGTGGTCATCTGTTTCAGAGCTTCTGTTGAAACATGTCTGTAACCTAATCTCTCTGCTCTGCACTGAGCATTAACCTCACATCAGGTGGTCCCAATGCTTAAGTAAAACCTGTTCTTCAGAAGACAAAGTATTTGGTGCAGGCTGACCAAAGTTGGATTTTTTTGTACAAAACAGTGACAAACCATTAGGAGCAGAAGGTAAAAAGGATTTGCCTTCAAAAATAATTACATTAATGATTTTTCTATAATATAATTTTAAATATGGTGCTCTGGAAAGGAAACAATGGAAACTATTTGGTTTGCGAGATAGTTAGATGTTTGCTGAATTTTGAGTTGTATTATCACTTGAAGAAATAGTCGTGTTTCCATTTGGTGGGTGAAACCTTGGAGGCTCGAATTTTAACAGGGGTAACTTCCTGCATTCAGCTGTTCTGTCTCCATGTGTAGTGATGGAGCTGGTAGGATCCAGTGACCTATCAAACTGCCACTTCATTCCATCTCACTGGAGGAACATGATTTGAGACCATATAGTTCCTGAAACGTCTCATTGTGGGGCCATTGCTGGTAATGGAGATAGATGCTACACTCACCAACTGGTTCTGCTAGCACTTGATCTGTAATCTGTTTGACGAGTATGACTTTTGAGCCCCTATCACAGTGTGGAAGAAATGTGGAATTTTGAGAAGCCACAGCCACGCTGATGATATTTCATAGCCGATGAAAGTTTAAGCACTAAAACATGCTGTATGTTTAAGTAATACACTCATTGTGAAACAATACACTCTCTGATAGTTCTCCTTTTAACATTTAGCCAATGTGTGAGAAGAAATAATTAAGAGGATAATATGACAAAAGGTTTATTACTTCATGAACTGTGACAGCTCTCAGCTATTAGCGCTCCGGCCTGCTGATGTGCTGATGAGTTATGGCCCAGTAATGGCATGCTCTTCTGGTGGTGAATCTATACGTCTGTTCCTTGATTTGCTCTCTGGCCTCCAGGCTCTTTATGGAAAACCACAGTCAATGTAGAATTGGGGAAAGTGAGAAAAAAAGTGGGAAAGAAAGAGGCAGAGATTGAGGGGAGCGAGTGGGGTTAACAGCTTGTTTCTCTGCCTTTCAGAGAGAGGAATGTGTTGGAGAGGGGACAAATCAACCAGGAGTGACTGCACAATAAGGTCAGTGTGACCAGAGGAGAATCCAGACTCAAACATTGGACCTGCACATACACGCAAGCACACAAACAAACACATTAAGCACACAAATGCAAACAAAGTGAGTGATTGAGTTGGGGCATAAGCCTATGCCCACCCTGTGAGTGGTTAATAACCGTGGCACGGTGCCAAACCCACTGTCTCCTGACTAATTCCCCCACGCCAGCCAGGACTGGCGCCACACTGCACAAGAGAGTTCTGCTTCTCAAAAATCCTGTGATAAGTGCATCACTGAATTACTCAAAAATATGAATTGACTAATTCAGTGACGATTTCATTTAGGGTACTTGGCCCCTGCAGATAATATGATGTGGAATGAACACAATAACAGTAAATTAATATTTCTTTGTGGAGATTTTTGTTTCTCACTTACACGTGCATCTCAGTGTCCACTCTGCTAAGGTGGAAAAAGAGGGAAGGGAGGTAGCGTCGCCAAGCATAGTAAGGCCAAGAGCGGCATGCTCTGGTCTCCGGTGGCATTTTAATCACCCATATTCACAAAAACCATCTGCTCTGCTTCACTGAAGCTGAGGCAAGCTTGTCACTGGAAGTTGACTCATCCCCCTCCCAACTGATGTGGACGAAAGAATAAAAGGAAATAAGAGAGCAGAGGAAGAGGAGTAGGCAGTGGAATTCTTCACTGTGGTTCCTCGCTCACTGGTCAATCACACTCTGTAAATACATCCTGTGAGGCCACCAGCTTCAGTAACCTCAGCTCAGCTTCCTCTCAGCACATCACTACTCTAATTTTTCAGCTCTCTTCCTTCACTGCTCCATGTGCATGTCTCGCATCTGCAGTGCAAGTCTTATTGCAGCATAGCTGAACCTGCCACCCTAAAGGCAAATTGCTCTCTGATGTAAAGCCTTACCTCAACCCATAAAACAACAGCTCAGACACTGATAGTCATCCCAAATGCAGGCTGACAGACTCTTAAGAATCAACCGCCCCTCTGTGCCCCAACCAATACCCACAGCCCATCCTCATTGGGGCTCTGTGCTCCCACAGTGGATAATTGCACTTGTATTGAACTGGCTAGCAGCCAAGTGTTAAAGATTGCCAAGTCTGCCTAGTCAAGCTGTGCTGAAGCAATCAAAACACACTCTCATGGCAATCACATCATCAGTATGTGTAATTTCTGTGCCAACACACACACACACATACACACAGCGGCCACTTCATTAGGTACATTTAGTATAGCTTATAAGGTGGCCAGTGGGTGTAAATGTGCACAAACATATAGTAAACGGAGATGGTTCAAACAAGAAGTGAGATACATGTTGCTTTAATTTAGAGAAAGATTAATGTACTGCTGGTAAAATTTCATCATCCTGCACGCTTGGCTTTATATATGTGTGATGTTTAAGTCCTTCCATTAGTTATCTGTGTAGCGAGTGGAACTGGAGGTTCGCCTTGGCTCTTCGCCCCCTATAATGATGTATTGATTAAGTGACTGATTTGGGTCTGAGTGTCCGTTGATGTGAAGTGCTCAGCAAGTGTGCTCAAAGATCCACAGCCCTGAAGCACATTGTGGTCAGCTCAGATATCACTCTCCCGTCCAACCTATTTCCTGTCTGACAGAGGCTCACGATGAACACGTCTGTGCATTTCAAATGAGAGCTGGTTCATTTTTGAAACATTTCTGGTCTGATGTGGTCCAGCAGAGACATCACTGACTACCACACCATGACTGCATGGCTCATACTGAACCACAAAACAGGAACATATTCAATGATTTAAGCCCAAACATCCTTTTGTACCTCCCTACTCCACTCTGTGTGAGCACCACAAGTTGTCTTGTGTCACGTTTCTTGCCTGAGCGGAGGAAATGGGCCATGTCGTATCGGTGTGAGATGCAGAGCAAAATGCGTGATGGAGAGCACTTAAATAACTCATGAAACTTCATTCTCAAGCCACACCAGACCACTGGGGAGGATCTTTCAGTGCGACATATGCATGTCTGTTGACGTGTGGTGGCCCCTGTGTCACGACTGTTTAATTGTGTTTTTGTGGTTGTGCGAGCATGTCAGTTGTGTGCTAAAGTGTGTGTCTGTACACATATGGATTTTGCTGGAAAAGAGGTTAAGATGACTTTGTCTTATAAGGAAAAATCCTTGATCTCAAAATCAGAAAGAGAGACTTGAAGAGAAGGATGGCGATCACAAGGGATTGAGAGCTAGAGAGAATGACTAGGTGGAAGTGGACAGACAAGAAACTTGAAAAGTTATGAGTTTCTCTAGCAACAAAGTAAGAGGAAAAATCTTGCACTTTTTACATGAACACACTCAGCCTCAAAAACCCTGCATTAATGGTCTTCTTTAGACATTTCTCAAACACACTTGCATGTATGATCTCACTTTCTTTGCTGACTGTTTATATGTCAAATATCAATACCATGCTCCTAACCAAATAAGTACAGAACAACTACCAAAAAAAACTTACTGGAATACCACCTGATAGTCTGACAAATACTGTATATGAGTGACTGCAACCCCTGATTCTAATACTCTGATCTACAGCATCTGTGGTTTGGTTTGGAGGTTTGAATTACTGATAAATAAGAGCAGTTGCTATTTAACAATGCAGTCAAAAGATGGTGAAGACATCTGATACCCGGGACATTTGCAAGACAAACTATAGGCAAATCAGTAATGCTTTATTCATTATCACACAGTAGCATGTGTAAGTTATCATCGTGATCCAGCAGGTTAGACAACAAAGCGTTAATGTATTTTGGTTGTGAAGGAGATAGGTGTTATAATTACATATAAATGTGGAGATGTGTGGTTTAGGAGTTGTATGAGGTGGAGGTGTTAGAAGATATGATAGGACAAGCATGAAAGACAAACTCAACAGTAAATCTTTGTCACTTTTCAGTTTGCATATTAAAGCTGCCTCCAACTTCATCTCATTCACTCCAGGGGTCTCACTTCTTTCTCTGATGCCACATAGCAGTGTCAGGAGGACTTCTCACACGGGGAAAGGGAAGCAGAGATAAGATGTCTACTAAGTGAGAAGATATTGCGAGGAAAAGTAAAACTGCAGCACCTATGCCCGTGAGCAGGGGAAAGGCCTCTCTCACAAGTGTAGCCACCACTCATGCTGACAACATCGAGAAATGCCGTATTAAACATGACAAGGCAGATACTGCTGCAAGTGATTAGAGAAACCTGAAAGTAAATCAAAATGTACTGCTACGCTTTTCTTTAAACTTAATGTGCTATCAAATGAAAGACATGAAATGCCATTTTTCATCATTAAGAAGAAAAATGCTCACAAAGAAGCAAGAGAGTGATAAATGTCCATGAATAAAAAAAAAATGACAAAAGCTTCTCTGGCAGCACAGTACTCACTGGAAAGTGAATGGTTGGCTCTCTCAGCATCTAAGCTCACAGGGTGTGAAGGTGTGTGGCCACCAGATGGTTGTGAGGTCCCTGAACCCGAGTCTGTGTCTTTAGTAGATCCAGTTGCACCCACGATCACAGTACTGGCCTGAAAAATATGAAGACACAATTAAAGGGGTCATATTATAAAAAGGGGTCATATTATACTTCCTTATTTCAATTGTGTTGTATAACTTCTGTCTGAAAATGTTCAAAAACCCACAGATTTCCTCTGCAACAGCTTGATTTACCTTATTGTAATGAGGCTGTTTCAATCCTTCTTAAAATCATCCTTATGAAACACATATACATATTTACTTCCTAATAGCAAGTTTATCATACTTGGAACAAAGGCCAGATGTTTTTCTCACCAGCATACTATACTAGCCATGGGTAGCATTTTTGCTCAAATATAGTATCTAGTATGTAGGATGCGAGTAGTTGCACAATCTGCAGCATCCGAGAGATGCCTAAATGTTTTGATACTTTCGGGAAACACTTCTAGAATGCAACTGACCTGCAGAATACCTCCCATACTGTCACACGACCAGCTTTCTAGTTAGGCTAAAGCATATGGTGAAATACTATGTACTCATAATGAAAACATAAGGTATAATGGCACTGTGCAGTACATGGTTTTAAAACTGGCTAATGACTGGTTGTCTTGTAGTCCGCCGTTTTTGTCCAGCCACGGCATTTCAGCGGGTGGTCTTAAGAAGACAGAGGTAAAAATGTTGCAGTTCAGGCAGAGCACAACAAGAGGTGCTGAAGCAATATACAGCACTAGATTTTTAAAAAAAAATCAACTTTTAATACAACCACTACCACTACTGCTACTACTAATGATAATAAAAATAATAAAAGGGGTGATGCAAATATTGCAAATAATTTCAAAGGTATTTTGTCATTGATGCAACTATTTTTAGCTGCTTTCACAGCACTAATGTTTATGCAATAAAACGACATGAACAAAAGGGGATTCAGTTCTGGTTGAAGACATGTTCCCTCCCTGATGTGAAAGAGCTGTAAAAGTGATGGACAGACATTATGACAGAGGGACAGACACAGAGACTTTTCCTGACAGACCAAGTTTATTTGGATGTGCTCTACTCAGCTCCTTTCCACAGCTGAAAGAGGAAAAAAGCATGAAACTTCAGAAGAGAGACAAGCTGACCACGAAAAGCAGGGGAAGAAGCAGAGGGTGCCTGTCAGTAAGAGAGAGAGAGAGAGGAGTGGGAGAGATTTATAAAAAATGGTTGTGATGGCTCCCTCCACTGATGAGCGGCGGAGAGATGAGCGGGGGGGTGGGGTGCAGTGCATTTTAAGACAAAAAGGCACCCCAGGCTCATGAAATATACATAGCTCTCACTAGGAGACAGAGAGATGGTGCGACAGAGCAGAGGAGGGCCTTGAAGACTGACAGGACTCTACTGCCTCTCCTAAAATCACGCTGCTAAAAATAAAACAGATTATTAATGACTTCTCATGAGGAGCCATGGTCGGTGGAGTAATAAGTGTTTTCTTTATTTTCTACGGTGTGTGTGTATGCATATGCGTATTTATGTGATTCAGACATGCACGCAGGTGTTTGTCAACATCAAAGTGCTTCAATGCTTCCTCCAACAGTTATAGACTGAGTGAGCAAAAACCACAACAGTAACTAAGGCACAAAAACCGACAAGTGTTTTGGCTGTTGGCCTATATGTAAATCACCAACTGGTCATAGTTTCTTTTTTTTTCTTTTTTGGTTTGAGATTGTTTTGTTGCAACTGCCTCTTTTAGACCCGCCCACCTGCCCCCTCTTCAAGCCCACCCAGCTGCTTCTGCCAGGCCAGCAGTTAAAAACCATTTAAACAGACCTCACTTAATAATAAACTCACCCTTTGTTCAATGTAATGATCCACCTCTCCTACGCGTCCTCAGTAATTGCTGTGCCACTTAAGTGTTGGGATTCTCACGACTCTGTGGAGTCTGTGTTTTATGTGCCTCTGTTCGGGGCAGTTGTGGTACATTGACTCTGGTGTGCTCATTGATAAGTGATTGTAGAGACACAAATGTGTGTGTATATGTCTGTGTGTGTGTGTTTATCTTCATCATTAGACACGCTTGGTGTCTGGTTCTGCCTCCTTGGTCTACATCCCTTACCTACTAACAGCTAATGCTAACAGAAAAACTTCTAGGCAAATAGTCCTGGCTGAGCCTAGGGATTATGTCTACTCCAGAGAAATTTCTAAACAAAACCTGTCAGGCTCCAAACCTTCCCTTGCTCTGTTTCAGCCACCCTGCTGTTTTTCTCATTTTGTTTATGCTAGAAAAAGTGACTAGGAAAGGCTATGAATCCCCCCACTCTGGATATTAACCTACAATAAAAGAACAGTGTGAAGGACATGGAAAGAAAATTGACACATCTGAATGGTTCTTACACACTAAGGCCATGAGTCTATACAGTCTAATTATTTATATAATCCACCAAAGAAAATGTAGAGAAGTAACAGGCAACAGTTCGTTAATGAACAACCTAGGATGCTGGTAAATACTTACTCCAGCTATTGCTCATAAGGATCCACATCATTATGGAGAAGTATATAATGTCAAGTTTGTACAGCAGTGCTATTAGAGCACTGCTTTAGTGGTGATCAGCAGTGAACAGGAACCATATCAGAAGCTCTGGTAGCCACAAACTCTGACAACACAAATGTTTGGCCCAAGATGGGTATTTTTTATTTTTTTTTATTTTTTACAAAATAAGGCCTTTAGTCATGTATTGACTGCCTACAGTCAGCCAGATGAAATTTGCATTTTCGTTGGGCTTTGGCAAGGCTTGGCCTTCAGAATAAATATTGTAACCTGTCAAAGATATATTATGATTTTTGTAACACATCAGGCACACGCAATGCCACACAAACCCTAATTATATCTAGCTCATGACTTTTGAAACACATTTAGCCTACATCACATTTACCAGTGCCATAAATGAGCCACACATGCTAAATGTAGTCAGATTATGCACAAATGTGTGTAACATCAGGACAGTAGTGCTATAGGCCAAATGCTAAGTAAACTCACTTGTACAAAAAAAGTAAGAGTTTGAAAATGGCCTTTGAGGTGAATCAGCATTTATTAAAACTTTGCAGGTCAGCTCAAGCTTGGATATTAATTCCTGATTTTGGACACCTTTAGGGCATGAGCACCCTTGAATGTTTTGTTTTGATAACCACTGGTTTAGAAAACATTTGCAAAAATGTATTAAACACAAAGTACACCTGAGGCACTGCATCATCTTTTTCTGCAGCTTTGGATACTGCGAAGGTATGAATTTTTCATTTTATTCCATTCCGTAAATAAAGCTAGATTAAAGATTTACTTTCTCTCTTTAAAACTGAAAGGGTAGTGGCTCAGTTTATAATGTACGCTGCTTGAAATGAAGGCCCTCTGCAGAGATAAGAGACAGTCCAGGGACATTCAAAATGTAGATCAGGAGTTGTGAAGTGAATGAAAAAGATCTACAGAGGTAGTTCTAATTGAGGTTAATTCCACAGTTCAGCATTATCTCCTTTAATCGGAAAGAAGGAAGCTCGTAATGGATGGTGTCTCAGGACATGGAGAGAGCCTGCCAGCAGGAACCACCCAGCGGTGTGGAGTGCTGTGTGTCCTCAAAGGATCACAAGACATTAGTCACTGAGTGCACATCTTGATTTAGCTTGTAGTTAAACAGTAAGAGGCCCTGCAGTCTTGCACCGGAAACACTGTGCTCACTTGTTTTTCTATATAAGAGAGCCAAACAGATGCAGTTTAGACTTTCCATTAAAATGCATCCAGAGATCTGATCACAAGTGGCCAGTGCTAATGCAAAAATGGGACACGTGTTGTTTGTTGGCTGATTAAAAAATAAAAACACATTTGGTGTTTGCTAGTAAAAATGACATGCAGCTTTATTTCCATATAGAGTTGGAAGGTCAGATCTGGTCACTTGAGGAACATTTGGATGTACTTTCAGTGCCTGGTCTGAACACACACACTGAGCAATGGCCATTTGTAATCAAATCTCTCAGACATATTTTAATGTGAGGTCTGAATGGGGCTATATATTGTCACTGTGCTGACTATACACAAACACTACTCTAGTCTCAGTGTTACTACTAAGGAGTGACACACAAGTGATGGGGATACACATGTGCACATCAGTCAAAAATGCATGCACCCTTTGACTATCACTTTTTCTCTCTTAACACGCATTTGTTTTGACCTCAAGCTCTCAGGGCAATACCTCTCAATACGTAATCCCCATACAGCATCTGCAGTTCACCACCTACCCGATTCATTAAAGACGAGGACAGGGTCAAGCAAAAGGATACATCAATAGGCAGAGGTGATGAGTGTACATTCATGTGTGCATCTTTTAGTTTTAGTTACCATTTAAGACCATGTCTGGTGTAATCACTGATAAAGGGTGGGGGTAAGGTGGGAACTGAGGTTAAGTAAAGATTAAAGTTTAGCAGTGAGTGTTGGTGTTGTTAATACAATGTACTAATAAAGATAGCTATACAAGTGTGTGTGTGCATGCATGCATTTGTGTAGCTGTGTGTGCATGTCTGTGTGCGTGCGTGTGTGTGTGTGTGTGTATGTGTCACCAGGGGCCAGGGCCATCCATAAACACTTCAGACAGTCTAGACAGAAAATACACTTGAGGATGTCGATAAGTTAGTCAGCAGGAGTGAAGAGAGATCAATAGGAACACAGCCTGATGTCAGCAGCTACAGATAAGATCAAGTGAGGTGACTAAGGATCAACATTTGAGGAGTTTTGATTCACTACATTATCATAGTGCCCCATTTGATGTGTGTTATAGAAGAAAGCAAAGTAAGAACAAAAACTGTGTGATTGCTTACTGGAAAACCTCCTTTCATAAAACTATTTTTTTTTACAATGAATTGTGATATATTCACCAAGAGTTATAATGACTAAGCGATTAAAAAAATAGTTATAAATTAAAGCAATGATTTTTTAAAAGTATTTTTTACCAAATGCATTTAAGCTGAAGAGGAATAAAATATGATTCGGTTCAATTCAGTTCAACAAATCATCAGTTGTTGATGATAGCCCAGAGGTGGGAAACAGAGCAGCAAAACCAGAAACATCACATGGTCAGAAAAGACACGAGATGAGATAAAACACACAACGACTCCTCACAAATATGATGATGGTGTGCCCTTCAGAAGATGCTGAACCCCACATTACCCCCATGTCAAATTTTGGTGTTAATGCTAAACAAAAGTTCTGCTTTTGGTTTTATGTTTTATGAAAAGTATTTGAGATTTGTAGTGTCGGTGAAAATGTTCCTTAAATGAGTTTTTTATGAGTTTTGGTTTTGATGTATTTTCTAAAGTACCCTGCCATTCAAAATTTTGTTTCAGTGCTTTTTGTTTAATTTTTGTTTTTCTGGAACACTATAATACTTATTAGCTGTGAAAATTAGTTTTTGCTTTCATTTTTGGGTTTTATCCAAGCGCAAGTCAATGTGTTCTGCACCTCAAGGCCTCCATACTACGCTGGTGTGGCCAGTTAAATCCAAGTTGCGTTGCATCATTTGACATTAGTAAGCAGCAAGACAGATGTTTATTCATGAGAAAATGTCAGGGATTATAAGTTCTGCATTATCGTGAAGAAATGCCTGCAGCAGCAAACAGTGATTCTCCCACGAGCTTTGTAAAAACGAAAGAGATGTGGGTGATTTCACCCAGGGGATATAACTGCCTTATATCTCCATGCCTTTCTTTCTGTGGTGTTGGGCATGACTGCCTGTGTGCACGGATGCTCTACTTGATGTGTGTTTGCGTGTGTTCTCAGCTCTGCTGACATTTCCTCAAACGTGGCTGACATTTCCAGGGGATTTGAAGATTTGATCCCGTCTGTGTTTGAAGAGCTGTTTGCTGCCCTCCTCACAACACCGAGGGAAACATTGCAGTGGAGGCAGCATTGCCCCTGCCTTGAGGCCCTTAGTCTTCAGCGGTTGGAGGAGCCCTTTCTCTTCCCCCCATAATATGATCAGGAGAAGACCTGTGCTAAGCATCAGCTGCCTTTTAGTGATGACAGGTTCACAGATTGGTCCCTAACTTGCCCCTGCTGTTTTTCCCTAGGCTGTGGGGTGTTTTTACTCTTCTCAACTGAGGCAGAAAAACTATCACCAAAAGATATGAGAGAAGAAAGTAGATAGAGATAGTGTGAGAGAGTGCGAAGCAGGAACGTGTGAGAAGCAGGCGGAGAGATCTATTCCTCCTGCTACAGGCTGGTTAGCAGAGCGAACTGACACAGACTGACATCTCTCTTCCAAGGAGACTGAGTTAAAAAGAGCCTTGCTACTCTTTGTCCATTACTTTCTCTCTCTGACCTTCTCACTTTTTACTCTTTTAGCTGTCCCACCTCCTCCCTTCTCTTCCCTCTACTCACCCTGAGGCTACCTTGTCTTGCTTTTTCTGCCTGGATGAACTGCGCAGCCATTCTGCTTTAACCTGGGGCTCCGATTACAGCGTACATGCACACACATATACTGTATGCACACTTGCAGAAGCTCATACAGTAGACATGTGGAGGCCCAGGGGCCAAAGACAGGTCACGCTGGGGTCAGCAAAAGCCAGCAGTAGAGGAAGCCCGACAGATGCAGTTCTCACACTGAAGCTGATCTGATGACTGCTGGATGGATACAAATAAACTCAGATGAATATAAAGCAGTGCTAATGCATGCACCAACCTTCCTACCAGCTAAATTCTAGTGGGCACTTTCTCAATCTTAGCTGAGAGCTCAAAGAATTTTAATATTCATTGAGAATAAAAGTTTGGCTTAAATGTACATTACTGACTCCATGGCATCAACATGTACAATATAATCAGTATTCACATTGGGTTGGATAGCTTAATTTGCCTCTTCTCAAAATGTGAAACTGCAACACTGATGACCTTAGAGAACAGCCAGATTAAAAACAACATTGGAATCAATGTGGACATGACCTTGGAGCAAGCCAGAATTAGCTTCAGCCACTCGTCAAAAGTAACACCTCAGCAAACATTATAATTGCTAATAGGTTTCAGACTGAATCAGCACTGTCTCTCCCGCCTCGCCCTCTTGGTGTTGCAGCCACATAAACTAAAGTAAGCTCCCCAGCCGTGCAGGAAAACTGGAGGTGACTGGACCAGCCAAAGTGAATGCTGATGGGTCTTCAGCCCTCAATATCATCTTGTCCTTCCATTGCCTATGATGTCACAGTTATAAAATATGTGCATTCTGATGAACAGCAGAGCACCAAGGGAAAGGAAATACTGCATTTTTGTGGCCTCCTACTTCCTGGGTGGCTTTGGCTTTGGGAAAAGCATATAGCAGGATATGACTTCATAAATATGTAATATTCAGTAAAGATGCAATAAGGTATAGACCAAAAGACCACGAGCAGGTGGGCATTCAAATTTAAACTGTAGCAGTATACCACCTGCCTAAATGAGCAGGCCATTGTAGTTTATGTGAGCAATTCAAAGTGATCAGATTACTGTCTTTAGAGCTAAGTCACAAGCTGTAGAATGAAAAGAAATAAGATGGAAGTCAATAATTCAAAGAAATGCTACTTTATGACACAACAGTGTGTCCTTGAGCAAATATTTCAGGTGCATACAGTAAATGAGCTTTTATTCAGCCTCAGGTACAATGTTCTACAAATACACACAGACATAAACACACACATTCGCAACTGGACACGACTGCACGACTGTGTCTTCCTCATAAGTCTGTTGGGAGCTCTAAGAGGAAGTAGAGGGCGAGTGCTATCGATTAGCCTCTTCCTGCATGTCCCAGATGTCAGAGCAAAAAGAAGCTGACAGTTTGTCTGCTTTTTAGTGCACCATAAATCAACATGCAGACACACACGCTCACTCAACACAAACATACAAATAGCGCTTGGATTCCTGCTCATCTGGGATTTGAGGATACACCCAAAGGAGTCCAGAGATAAGCCTTTGGTTGTTTTGTTAGTAACAGAAGAAGGTTATAAATAGCTGAAAGACTGAAAATACTAAATACTGTCATTTATATTAGCAGCAATAATGTTTTGTAAATACGTCAGGCAAGGTTCATGGACAGTAGTTAGGATTTGGAGTTATGAGGCACAAAAGTGTTGAAAATAAGTATGTATATTGTGTGAACTGTTTATGCCAGAGGCATATGTTAGCAAGCATGCAGTCAGACATATGGGTCAATATAAAAACACACCTTAGGGCAGTATTGTGACATTATGATCAGAAATCGCTGCTGCACTTCAATGACATTTTGATATGAGACAAAATAAAGCTGGAGGGATACAAATCAGCCGGAGGGATGAGTGCATGACAAACAGACTGATGGTGGTGGAAAGGCTTGTTGAACAAAGGCATAAATGGACATAATACAGTGAAAGAAGATGAAAAATGGGTATGTGGAGCTGACACCTGATTCTGACTCAAAAACAAAATCTCTCAACACATAGAGCACTGCAGTGTGCTAAAACAATAATAAAGACCGATTTATGTTGTCAAAACTATATTATTCAAAGGGAATCATATGCAAAACAAAAAAGTGTTGAAGTGGCTTATTCATTTTTGTTTTATTTATATTTGTTTTTTCATAAGAGGCAATCACTGGGAATGTTTTTCATTTAACCTATGTGTCTTATCAAAAAAAAAAGTTTAAACTTTTTTTGTGTAACAAGCAAACAGCTGCAATGATCTATAAGTTTTAAATGTCTTTAAAGCTCATTTTCAAGACACTCACAGAGTCCTCCAATGGTCCTCTCATGAGAACTACCCAGTGAAAGGAAGATCAAGACTTACTCCTGCTGGAGGACAAGTTGATCAAATCTACCAGCCCTAGAAATCAAGAATTAGAAGCACTCAGATTAGTGTGTACATGAAAGTTTCTTTGAGTTCATGAGATGTACACATCTCAGCATCACCTGTTTGGAGGAGATTGTATGAATCATGCTTTCATGGGCATGTGATGGCAATTTATTCAAAAGTGAGAGGATGCTTAACCAGCACATCACATGACACCACCACACTTACAAATTGTTTTAGCAACACAGTCTTCATTTTTCAATGAGACAATGACCATCTGTTGCAGCACTCCAATAAAGAGAAATGAAGGGGCTCAATCAGACCTGGCCTTCCCTCACTCTGAATCCAGTTGAGATGGTTTGAGATGAGTAGAAAAAAAAAGCAACCACAAAACTTCTCCAGTAATCTGTGAACTATGTCACGGTTCTTAGAAAGCATCCATGTGATCTTCTCATGAAATTGGTTGGGGAAATGCTGAGTGAGTACAACCGTCATCAGAGCAGGTTTATAACTACACTAGAGCTATTAGTTATCAAAAATTGCATAGGAACTGCAGGTTAAATTAACTTCATTTTCATTTTCATTTCGTGCCTTGTTTTTTTTTTTGTATGTTTGCTGCTTCATCTAATTACTAATTCTATTTTTCTAATTCTAATTACTGAAGAGACAGAATAAAAACTTTGTTCTGTCTGGCTCTGTTGATAGGATTCTTCATCCTATATTTTTTTGTTTGTGTGTAAATCAATCCCTCAAAAACTAATACTAAGACTAAAAGAAAAAAATAAATAAAATAAAACTAACCCATTTTTTAAAACTAAAACTAAACAAACTGATGCACTTATTAAACTAACAAAAACTAAACTGAAAAAATCAAGCAAACTGTCTTGTATACATACATACGTACATATATACACGCACACACACACATGTATATGTACATACATACATATATATACCTATATATGTTATATATGTTATATATCTATATCTATCTATCTATCTATCTATCTACCTATCTATCTATATATATATATATATATATATGTGTGTGTGTGTGTGTGTGTGTGTGGAGAGAGAGATCAGCAAGCACAAAGGGCTGTTTTCTGCTGAGCAGGTAAAGTGCGTCCAGGGGACATCTGAGTGAGCACACACAATTCAAAGCCTGTCATTAGTTCCAGCTTTTTCCAGACACAACAAACTGTGTGTGTGTAAACAAATAGAGTGGATGCATGTGTGCTATTGGGTGCGTGTAAAGGTTTTGTGCATATGTGTAGAGTCTTAGACATCAACAAAGCCCATGTTGTGGTGCTTGTCTTCCCTGATGTATGGCTCCTTCTGGATCACAGACCTGTGCAGTCGATACTTGCTCTGCCTGCTTGCATGTATGTGTGTGGGATTAGTTGGAAAGTATGGATCCTCTTTTCTCCTGTTTCCATCCTCCCCTCCTCTCCCCTTTTCTCTCCTCTCCATCCTGACACTGCCACACACAGTGCCTCCTATCTACCAGCTGCCACTTTGCTGCCATTCATCAGAGCTATGATCAGTGACTAGAGGAATCTCGTGTAGCTACAGTCAACTCTTCACCCCATCCGTGACCTTTCACCCCTGGATGGCCCCTGGCTGCAGCAGCTGCTTTTACACTGCGATGACACACTTCGTTAGGCCTCACACCTGTTTCTCAACACATCAAATCACTGTGAATTACACATGCACATATACACAATAAAAAAAGACACACACACACTCACATTTTTTAAGTTCGGTAGAAGCAGTAGAAGCAACCTTCACAACAGTACACACAATGGCCTTTGCACATGCTAATGCAGAAAGCCGGTCCTTTTATGAGATTACACAGTCATTAAAGAGAGAGGGTCATGAGGGTAACCTGTAGCTGAGCAGCTCCACAGTCTATCAAGAGCCTGTGTGTGTGAAAAACACTGACAGAACAAAGGACACAGAATGTGTACTGAAGAAACTGAAGTATAAGCGAACGTAGATAAGTGTTATAGAGCCAATACTGATACCATTCAGCAGGAAATGTGCATATGTTTGCATGAAATAAGACTCTTTGTGGTGTGTGTGAGTGTATGTGCATTTCTGAGTATGTATGTGTGTGTGTGGGCCCTAGTCCACAGCTCTGACAGCTCAGTGGTAGCCATCTGCTGGCAGTCACACCAGGAGAAAGCAACTGCAGCCAAACAATGGAGAGCAATGACAGGCCAGGATTTGTGGGCTCTTTTGCATGTGTGTGCACGCGTGTGTGTATATTTTGGTGAGGTGTGCAAGTTTTCCCTTGAAGGATCCAAATGAGCCCCTCTCTGTGAGCATGTGCAGAGGGGTGTGGCTGTTGTTGATAGGCTGTCTCTGTTACCAGGCGATAGCTTAACAAGCCCGAACGGCCATCTGAGGAGGAAAGATAGCATGGACAAGTGTGGGCTCACTTTTTTTTCCCTGTGTGTGCAGGTGACACATACAGAAATATCTGCTTAATCTATTCTTGCACTTTTAGCCTCTCCAAATGATCTCCTGCAGAACATAAGTTGAATGTTGGCATACATAGGTAATATTACGCAGATGTGCACTTCAAGGCTTGGTCTGTGCACACAAATGTGTACTTTCATATGATATCAAAGACTTCCTTTGTGTATCAATATGTTTGTCAACCCCTCCCTATTCCTCCTCAGTCTGCAGGTAGAGTGCAATCGCGGATGTAGACAGATGGTCGGGTGCTGGAAGGAAGCTGCTTCTCTGGATGTGACTCACCAGAGTAAGAGTGAGCCTCATCCAGCTGGGTAGAGGCCTACAGTGCTGCCTCCTATAACAAGCATGCCAGGTGGCCACCAAACAGACTGCTGGTCTCCTGCAGTCACTACATGCAAAATCCTCTTGTTGCTATTCTGCTATTTTACCATCACACACGACTGAAGGCTGTTTCTGACAAACAAATACAAACACAAAGTCAAGACCACATGTCACAAGCCAAGGCAATCTAAAAGTTCGAGTGGCAGATTATGAAAAGAAGCTCTCTTTGCACTCCATTTGGCCAAACACATTGCCTGTATTGTGTGTGTTGCTTTGGCCATCCGTGCCTTTGTATGGCAGCACTTCAAAGGCAGTCTTCAGTGGATTTCTGCTTTTCCACCTCCTGCTGTTGCTAGTTTGTGTGTATTTTTGTGAATTTGAGCATGCAGAGCTGGGCCTCTTGTAGCCGGAGGGCATGGCTGATCATCACTACTGCAACAAGGCTGGCATGGCATGCCCACTGGCACACTAACCAGGCACACCTATTTACACAGACCTAGACTAAATGACTGGGATTGTCTGGGTGAGAATGCAACACTTAAGCCCCTGACTGAGGCAGAACAAAGCCCTGAGGGGGCAAGAGTGAGGCACAGAGTGAGAGAATCAGAGTGGGAGGGAGGAAGCTGGGAAATGAAGCTCTGTAAAAGGGAATCTCATCTTCTGTGGGAAGGTGAGATAGAAGGAGATAATTTGAGAGAGGACATGAAGAAGAGGAATCAAAAAAGGCGAGAGGGCAGGAACTGGCAGTGATATGAGCAGCTAGAGGACAGGCAGAGAGGAAGTGAGAGGAGGAGCAGGGAGGTGGTAAGGAGAGACGCAGTTAAAGATTAAAAGTAAAAGTAGGAAGTAAACCAAGGGAGGGGGCAGTGAGGAAAAGAGGAGGAGGGGGAAGAGTAGAGGCAGACTTAGAAGGAGATAAAGAGACAGGAGAGAGGGAGCCAAGAACAAGAAGTGAGGTAAAGAGAGTGAAGACAGGAGGAGGCTGCTGTCAAGGTATCCTCAGTGACAAGGATGAATTAATGCCATACTATAAGAGCAGCTAAGTAAATAGACAGATAGCGCCCTCTAATGGTTCTAATAAACTCACAACATGCCTTCCACCCATCCTGTTCGTTACAGGTTTTTTACCAGCAGACACGATTAAAACCAACTTAATTTGGACACTGCTCTGCAGCCATCATACAAACAACTTGAGGAAGTCTTTAGACAACAACAAACTCTGTAATATTGTCTAAAATGAGCATACATATCACTTTCACCTGGCCCCATGAAGCCCGTTGTGTGCATGTGCATATTAATTTGCGCAATCAGTGGCATGTTGGGAACATATGGGCGAAAACAGAACGTGTATGACAAGAGGTGAGCTGCTCAGTGAATGTGTGTGTATCCTAGCAACAGGACAGACGTAGTAGTACAGCAGTGAGCAGCTGGCAGCATGGGACACAGGGGCCATGAAGGATTCACCATGTTTATGTGTGTGTTATATTTAGCAGCTTTAATAGATTTAGGTGCACCTCTGTGAGGTGTCATATCATGCATCCATGCCTGTTAAACACTTAAACAACCATCAATGTGTCAAGCTCCCAACTGATTACGTCTCCTAGACTGCACATGCAGTCAATTACTTCATATCTAAAACAACCAAAATCATTTGCTTATCAATGATCAATAATATTTTGGGCTTTGGTGGAGAACAATGAGCCACTACATGTGTTGGTCTTAAGTCGAGATCAAGGGAAGTAAAACATTTATACATAAATTTGTGTGAATATCTCACACTTGCAGATCTGTTAACTTGCATGTGTACAGAACGTTTAAACACATATGAACCAAGAATAAACTAAATGAATGCAGAGCTGTGTAATGTCTTACAAACAGAATAAAGTGAAGCTATTTGACTCTAAAAGGACAAAAATCATAGTGATTCATATATATGTCTATTTTTAAAACTATCAGTTGTCCATTCTGACAATGTTAAAGAAACGTAATGCTGAATTTAGGCATCGCATTAGATATTGCTCAAGTATATTCCTAACTCTCATAGACAAGATACAGAAAAACAAAATAGTACAAGAAACATTCACAAGGTGCAGTGGCAGTGATCCCCAGGCCCAGCTGCTCACCAGTTACAATGGAAGTTCCCTGTGGTTACAAGGAGGCTGATTTCCAAACCTCAGGCCAGTCAAAGGGTCCTGGCCTGAGCAGATCGTTGTCTCCAAGGGGCTCACAGCCTGCCAGCTCTTGTTCCACGGAGGACCATCAGGCTGCAGCTAATCACCAGCTTCAAGCAGCTTCCGGAGTGCAGAGCCAAGCCACAAGAAGGATATAACCCATTTCACTAACACCACTGCAATCATCTGACCTCATACCATATGTCCCCCAAGTTCTTTTGGATACTTTGCAGTCGGGTGAAAGAGTCAATCAGGAGGATTTAGCAAAACATTGTACAATAATACATCTGATCAGATGGGCATACTGAGTGAAAAGAAAGTAGAAGTGAACCGATCTGCAGTTCCATGCTGTGTAAACAGATAAAACTCACAAAGCTTGGACAAACACTTTATGAACCTTAAAATCACATTAAGCACATAACATTCCAGACATTCATCAGAAGATTGTTCTGCACTGAAGGATGACTTGGAAAGTTTGATGACTTTATAAGAACAAGAATAAGAAAAACTTTATTTGTCCCACAGCGGGGAAATTGCATTTTTTTACAACAGCAAACAAGAGCACGTGTTACACAATAAGATAAAGCAAAAAAGAAAAAAAATCTAAGATGAACAAGTAAACCAAAATCCAAAATAAATAAATAAAGGTGTCAAAGAGTACCTATGTTTATCAAGCAATATAAAGCAATTATAAAGAAAGATAGAAGGACAATAATCATATCATTATAATGATATTTGTTCTGCCAGTTCTTAAGAAGCAATCCCTTAACCTTTACTTCTATGACATCCTCTGTCCTGAGCATGTATGGGGAAGCAGATGAGGAGGAAAGACTCTCAACAAGCAGAGACCTCCAGCAGAACCAGACTCAGGGAGGACAATCATCAGCCTCAACCAGTTCTGGAGGGGAAGACTGGTCACTGACACCACTTTCTATGACCATGACAGCGTATAGGTTCTCCTTCTTGCGCATAATTTTGAAAGATTTAGAACATCTGGACCAGAAATAAATTGGTGCACAAACTGAAATCTTGCATTTTTTTAAGTGTTTAATTTTTCCTTTAACTGAATACTCTGAACTATATTTCAAATCTCGTGAGCAGCAGAAGAAACAACCCTTGTTGTGTTTTAATACAGTGCTATTTTCAGTGCACGCGCACTAATTATAAGGATAAAAAGATGCTCACACTAGATTTTAAACAATCTTTGATGATAACTTCAACAACCAGTGTTGTGCTATTTCAGTTTTGTTCACTTTAATTGAAATACATGTCTAAAAGACTCAGGGCACAGATACATACACCGCTTCTTCACATACACATGCATGGCCTCAGCTGGCTCACATTGCACATCCCAACAGGCAGACTTCAGCCTCACCATAAAATTCCCCACCACACAGACACACACAAGCTCCTCAAGACTTCACACATCACTGCACAACCTCCATCTCAATCCCATCACGCCTCCTTCGCTCTCCAATGGCACTCCCCCTTTCTCCTCCATCTCTATTCCCGCCCAGCTGATCAAAGCCATCCTCATCTGGATCTGGTAGAGTGTGTGATGTATGCTAAGGCCACATTAAGAGCTACCCAGCGCAGCCCCTGTGACCACATTATGATACCATATCTCCTAATCACGCCTCCCAGTCTGCTCTCACTATCTCTTTTTTTTTCTGTCTCCCCTGCTTCAATTTTGCTTTCTCTCTTCCAGCCCTTGTGAGAGGGTTCACGGTGCTTAACAAGATCGATTACCCCTAACTCCTTGTATTCCTCGCTAAATCAATGGCTCTTTGTCTTGTTAAGAACTAAAGGGAACTTCAATCTTTGCATATGGGTGTTCATTGTATTAGAGTGGGAAGAAGAGGCAGTGGGAGAGAACAGAGGTGTAGAAGTTGGTGCTGTAGTGAAACAGCATTCATTCTGGGATGCAGTCAGACTATTAAAATGAGCAGTGATCAACAGTATTTTCTAGGAAGGCAAGAGGCAGAAAGGGCTGGTGTGATGTCTGTTAAAAAAAAAGAGAGCGAGCAAGAGGTATAAGGAAGAAAGACAGCGTGTGTGTGTGCGAGACTGTGTGCGGTGCTCAGAGAGAGAGAGCCAAACCTCACCACTAACTTGGCCAGGGCCTCTGGAGCCAGACAGAAAGCCCTGCTAACCACAACCTCCCTGTCACACACACACACACACTTGCTGAAAGTGGCTCAATGTGTAAATACGTCATTTCAAAACATGTGTTATTGACCAGGGAAGCAAGGGAAACGGCTTGAAAAAAAGAGAAGCAGAGAGAAGCTTTTAAACTGAGCGAAACTGCTGCAGCTAAAACATAGTGAGGAAAGAACAATGCAGAAATTCACTCCTCTTGTTCTCAGCAAAACAAATACAAATGTACTCTTTTACTCCACTTGTGCTTTCCCCTCTCATCTCCGGGCCTCACCACTCCACCACATTCAAATTCCTGTCACTGGAGCTCATTATATTTGGTAGCATCTCTTCACTTAAAGTCAATAGCAGGACTGCAGAGCTATGTAAAATGAATAAGGATAGGGGCTCTTCACACAACATCACTGCACAAAAAGGACTGGGAGTGCTCATCTACAGCATGGCTGCTCTTGCCCCATTTATATTTCACAGTGATGCTACATTAGCCATCCCTGGTTGAGCACACAGTCTGCAAATACAGCTCTGCCTTACCCTATGCACAGATATAGAGTAAACCCCTCAGTGTGTGCATTTTGCTGTTGCAGGGCACAGCCATGAAAGAGGAAACACAATAAGTGAGTATTTCCCTGATGTAAATGCCAGATCTTCCATGGGATGCTGACAATGATACATACAGGTACAGAAGAGGGCAAACAGAAGCATACAGGTGGAGCAAGAAAGCGCACTGGTGATGGAGAAAAAGAAAAAGTAAATAATAGCAGTCGGAAGAAACTGTCTCACCTGAAATAGGTTAATCGGTGTCCTCAGAGCAACACTGTCTGAATGCCTGGACAGCAGACACACAAGCACACCCTGTCATAATCAGACTCACACACCTCTGTCTGTGTCAACACAGGCTTGTGGGAAAGTTAAGGAGTGTTGCTAAAGGGGGGTGGGTGCAGCCTGTCGTTGGCATGTTTGTTTTTGTTTTGCTTTTTTTTTTCTAGAAGGTTGAGGCAAAGCCACACAGAGCAGTATGTGTATGCAGACGTGCCAGAGTGTCTCAGAGAGGGCAGGCACAGAGACAAAAGGAGCATATGGCAGCAGCAGCCCCGTCCGTAAATTAAACATAGAGGAAGATTAGATAATGAATGTGTGCCCTGAGACATGGAGGCAGCATTGAGGCGAGGATGGAGCACACTGCTGGAAGACCAGAGCTGTGTGCACGTGTGCATGAGTGTGTGGGTGTATGCACAGTTAACCACCTATTAAAAATGTGGAGCAATCCAATGGGGTGAATAAGCCACATTAAATCATTACAAAGAAACAAAAAAGATGTAGAAATAGGGAAATGAAGGGAATGAGGGTTGTTTATACAGACTGTGACAAGTGAGATGTGGAAGTAAAGTAAAATGAACAAAACCTTAAAAAAATGGAAATAGAGTCTGGCTCCTAGGCTCATTATTTCTATGCTTATGCATTTAACAAATAATTTAAACATTTTCATGCAAGACTTGCAAACTGAACATCATTGCAAGCCTCTCTCAGTTTGGGTAATCTGTCACTGCCTCATTATAGGGCTGTGTGAAAAGAGAGAGGACTTAAGGGAGGTGGAAATAAAGCCATAATGAAAGAAATAAGAAAATAAGACAAGAGGGGGTAAATGGTAAATGGAGAGCCAAACTATCTTGATTCAAGTCAGATGCAAATGAAACCCGTGTCTATCAGTATCGATGTGTTAAAATGCAGGCATGTCATTTCAAGTAGCCTCATCACAATTGAAATGAAACCATTATTCTCGAGACAAGAGATCAAGTATTTCTAAAAGAGATATTTTCTTAAATCCTGCATTTTGGGGCGAGACATTATTGAATATTAGCATTCAAAGATGGAAGGTCAGACTGAATACAGAGATAGCGCTCTTAGGAGTTCAGTGAGCAGAGAGCAGTGTTTGGTGCATCCACGTTGTCAGCCCCAGAGGTTGATGGATAACACTGAAACATCAGCATCACTGCTGCCTGCTGCCTGTTCACACAAACAGTAGCCTGGGCATCATGGTTAAAACGGTAAAGTTCTCTTTATATCACTCTGTGCCTGTAAGACAAACATTCCTGTGCATTTTGAGACCAAGTTCATTGTTGGTGCCATTTGGCTGCTCATCATATTTCAGAGCCACATGGGCACATCGGAGCAAGAAAATCAAAATCTAATGAACAAAGACCTTCGGAGAAAGCACAAATTCTGACAACACAGGTGCACATTCACAAAATCACGCTTTGCCTGCACCGGTGTGCACCAGCAGTGCCTGCGAGGCTACCAGAGGGGAACCATAATCAAACACATTAGAGGTAAAGGTGATCCGCTGGAGCTACAATGAAGGAGCTCTGTTGTTGTGAGTTACTCACTACAGCTCTGATTACAGCCCGGTGTACAATTTCTACGCTAGCAGTAAACACATGAGAGCACTGTTGTTGTGGGGATTTGACAGAAAGCATGCTAACACACACTCACATGGTTACACTACGCAGAGAGACATAACAACAACCGAGACGGGAGCGCCGCAGTGCCATCAGGTGTGTAAGTTCAGTCAAACAAGTGCTATTTTTCCCCGCTTCCCGTCTGTCTCCTTGAAAGACAAAGCACGGCCTCAGTGCCTGCAGCTCATTAGCAGTGGCAGTAAAAAGGCACAGTACCGCATACACATTCATGCACAGCCGTGTTTTTTTCACTGACACACTTTGGAGCCTTTTGCCATTTAGCAGCAGCCAGAACAGGGCAAAGCAGGGTTATCTGTATGCTTTTATTTAAACGCAGCACAGAAGAACTATCACACAATTAACACCTCAGATTGGTTACAAACACATTCAGATTTATGTTGGTAACATCTCCTCTCCTGTTGCAATTGAATGAGGAAGAAGTGAACTACAATGTAACTTTTTTTCCCTGCCAGTGAGTGGCTTTAGAGCAGTCGAGCTGCCACCAGGGGATTAGTCCAATTCTCCACTCAATCTCACCACTAAACACGCTATACGAAGGGATCTAAGCGTGTGTGTGTGTGTGTGTTTGTGTGCGTGAGTGCTCAAGCACATGTTTACACTCCACACTTGTTAATGTGTGTGCACATATACACTCAGGGGTGATATTAGTTAATCATAGCCTTCACTCAGCATAAATAAAGACCAATTACTGTGCTTCCCTATGGGGCGTTCAGCATTAGCACACTAAAGACCCCAAAGAGTGCAGCCCCACAGCTAATACAGCTTCAGTATAACAGTTGGCCTGCTGAATCATGATGATAAGCACTACAGAGGGTAGCAGAAGGACAGCAGTCACACCATCAAAACTAGGTGTAAATATCAAAGGAATTATGATTACAACCAAAGAAAAAATGAAATCAGGAGCAAAATTTAGACTTAAAATTTGCTTCAAAATTTACCTACCAAATACAGAAGATTTTTTTTTGCAGGAAACACTGAAAATGTGGTTTTGGGGGGGACAATGAAAAGGATATATATTGCTTAACACTGTAATTCAGCCAGTTGTCTGTCACAATGTTCATGTGTATTAAAAAGTTATATATTTCAGTGGCATTTATATCAGTCTTATCAGTCAGATAACCTTGAGCCTCCTGGGTTTAAGCATTTCTAAATCAACTTGTAGTCTCATACCTCTTAAGTGCTAAAAGAATCAAAACCAAAGCGTGATGCACTCTTGTAAAAGATTTTCATTGACAGAATCTGAAGTAGATAAAAAGTTCTGCTATAGAGAATCTGGGTTTAGTATAGCAGCCACATAACAAAGTCCAGGTGAGCTGTCTACAAAGACCTGGACCTCCAATACTGCATATGTTCAACAGCTACATGCATGACATGAAATTAAGAAAATAAAACTGTTTAGCAATGTGAAGATATAAACAGACGTTGCTCAACACTCCCGTCACCACCTATTCTGACTGCAGATACATGGAAACATCTGCAGCTAACAATAGCTTGCACAAGTCGAATTCCTGTTTTACAGTATGTTCCTCAGATTTGCATTAAAAACAAATATGAAAGACTAAGCCGAAAAATAATGCATTCTGACACACCTTAGGCAAAACCTGCTGTTGTTTAGCTTTCACCACATATGCTTGGAGGAGCTAACATTCAGGTTTGGTGGTGGGATACTTAGCTACACAAACACAGAATGTAACCCCAAATCTACCACTGTGACACAACTGCCATGTCTTCACTTTTCCTGTCATTTAAATGTATGTCCACCATTCAAATGGACACAGCAGCTACAGCAGCATGCTTTACACCATATGCACAAATACCAAAATACACACACACAGAAATACAGTAGACCGCTGCTGGCAGCCACTCATCATCAGAGAGGCCAACCTAATTTGGAGGACAGGCTCCTCTTTGCCTGCTGGGGAAGGCAGCAGGGATTATGAGCCTTTATACACACTAATCTAGTTTAGCCACCCTGGGAGTGGGAATGCATTTGTGGATGGTGTGTACGTGTGTGCATGAGTGTGTGAAAAAGTGAAAGAGATAGAAAGAGAGAGAGAGATGATAAAAAAAGGACAATATAACTAGAATGCATGGATGATATGTGTTCTTTACTAATACCGAAATCGTGTATGCTAGTTTGTGTGTGTTTTCCTATCGTCTTAGTCTGTGTTAGCACAGATACAGTACGGTGGACATGAAGCTCATCAGAGATGCAATTTTGCCATTTATCCTATGATGACTGTTAGCAGAAAGGACATGCAGTAGGAACACTAGTACCCATCCATCCATCCATCCATCCATTTTGTATACCTGATGGTTTCTGTACAGGGTCACGGGGGTCTGCTGGAGCCTATACCAGGTCAATACAAGCAATAGGCAGGGGTACACCCTGGAAAGATTGCCAGTTCATTCAGGGGGAGCACTAGTACCCATCCTTTAAAATCCCCAAATCCACACACTCACAAAATGAGGTAACAGTGATTTACAAACAAGCATATTCCTGTCGTCATAATAAAAACTTTGAGAATGTTTTATGTCTGTGTTCTCGTAGCTGGAAGAAAATATTTATGGGCAAGACTTCTGTGTTTGTGTTTAAATCAAGCTCCAACTATCTAACTTCTAGCTTGAGGATCCTGTGGAACTAGGATCATACTAAAGGATCAGTAGGAGCTCCTCTACTGGCCACAAGAAGCTGGCTCTAATATGACTGATTGACAGATGGCTCATCCAATGGCTAGCGGCTATCACTTCCTCATCTGTAATTGCCATGCTAGTGCGCTTAGAATAGCAAGCAACTGTTTGTATGAACCCAGCGTCAGTTAAATATGACAGGGATTTTTGATTTTATTATCAAGAACACATTAAATGGTATATTCTCCTGTAAACATGTATTGGTAGCTCTGGATATATTTGGGCGGGGATCTGCTGAATGAGCTGGTAGGCAAAGGTAACAGTGATTGAAAAAAACGGGGTGTTTTCTGTAGCCTTCCAGATCAACGTGGCTGGACTTTGTACAAAGATTTAAAAAAAAAGCCTTTAAAACCACTCTTCAGAAACCAATAGGTCAAATGACCAAATCCTTCATCTCCTGTTTTATAGTCTAAGTTTAAAATTACATTTGGGAGTTCAGAGGTCAAACAGGCTGAAGGCAAATATCAACAGTCCCAGGTGTGAATTAAAAGGACAAACATCTGGTTCAAACACAAAGATACACTGATAGGGAGCTACAATTCTGACGGGACCATTTTTAAAGCTGTCTAGTACGTGTTACGCTTACTGTTCAAAATCTGTTTAGTGTATCTAAACAGAGCTGTGTGTAATTGGCTCGTTTGCTGGGTTAAGTTGTCCAGAGAGGCTATTACATTACATTATGATGCGCTTGTGTGTGTGAGTGCTTGTGTGGGTGTGTTGCTAGTGAAACTTCAGTAGGAGATTAAATTGGCTGGAAGCCCTTGATACATTCCAAAATCCCAAATGCAGGAGACAGGAGACATGGCCAAACCAGGGCTGGGACAACTCTGGGAATGACAGTGGAAGAGTTTAGAGGAAGGAGACATTGAGAGCTGGTAGAAGGCGAGGACCTCAGACTGTACAAGCTGTGTGTGAGTATTGGGCTAAGTAATTACAGACTTGCCTGGTGTGTGGAGCCGAAAGTCTACCACAACACAGCCCAAGGGATGACACCATACACCACACGCATTTACGCAAACGCATACACACAACAGCAATTACCGCACAAAGGATTTAAACAGCTGCTCCATACACCCAGTCTTCAAAACCACAACTATTGTACTTCTGCGCACACTTTCTAAGCCACCCAGTTGTGCAGAATGACTTAAAATGTTGTGTAAGGAAGCTTGTTTTAAATCACATAGATATGCAAATATGAACAAATACACATGCATGTTGAGGCAGTTACACTAAGTCTGCTTTAACTATGACCTGGGCCCACCCCCTTGCTCCAAATCAACTGGTATCTCCATATTTTAAAAATGGAAGATCTTCACGTCTTCTTTTGTCCAAAATCAGGCCTTGTCTGAGTGGACCTCTGCCCCCATCTAGTGGCTGCTGACATAATTACAAGGTTTAAACCACACTAGGAACGCACTAATGATATTGATATGTAATTGAAAAATGTATTGTAGAATCTTCTCAGTCCAAAGTGAGTATTACTTACAAATTACATGCAGGAAACCAAAAGACTCCAGCCATTTGGAACAAATCAACCAGTAATGGCAAAATGCCAGCGGTTTTAATGTCTGTAATCTGCAACAAGTTCCAAAAACTATTGTCTCACTGGATATTTGTGCATCATAAGGCACTTCCTGGCAGGAAGCCTGATATACAGTGCCGAGACAGAGAAAAGGACAATGGGAGAGACTAAAAAGAGAAGAAGAAGAAAGTCAGTTTTAATAGTCCAGAAAGCAGATTCCCCAAACCTTAAGCAATGGGGAAAATACTGATGTCACATTTACACTGCTATTAATTGAAGTTAATAGTTTTTTTTAATTACTTATTTACATCAATATCTTTTTTATTTGAACTAATAAAATCCACTGCACAAATAAAATACAGCATGCTTGTTATTTCACTCTACCTGCAGGTTGGTGCTAAGCTTTTGCTTTTTTTCAATAAATATACTGAAAATGGCGACAGATTGATTGACTGTCATTTGTTTTCACATGCATGTGAATACTTTGTCTCTTATATTGAATTTGTTTGTTTTTCTTCCCTCAACCCTTGTATTTTTTTCCTCTTTTCCTGTCCCATCCCCCTTTCCAGTATTATTTTTCAACTTTTTGTCTACTTGCATCCAAACTCCTCATTCCCATCCCCATTTATCCTTCTCACACACTAATCTTCCTCTGTGAGTTATTACACCCAAAGCACTCTTATCTGCTCTATAAGGAATTTGCCACAGAAAGACATTTCCTCCTAGTGAGCCAATTGGCTACATGATAGACAAATACATGCAGACAGACATACAGGCAGAAAGACACACAGAGAGACAGAGAAATAGAGCTATTATTAGTCATTTATTGTTTCACTGAGCCAACGAGAAATGAATGTATGCATTTGCCAGAAAAAAAAGAAGTGCAACATGTATGGTTTACAGGGGGATTAGTGTACAGCAGTACAGGACACAAAGACCCCCGAAAGTCATCTTTGAACTTGTTAAAGTAGAACATCTGTGGAGGAGAACGAAAGGAGGCGGAGGAGAGAAAGGAGAAGGTCAGGGTTAAACAGAGAGAGAAACACAGAGAGGAGGGGCAAGGAAAGGAAAGGAGCAGATCAAGGCTTGAGAGCTTTGTGCTCCCTCTCTTGGCAGAACTCTGGCTGTGGACTTGTGTGTGTCTGTGTGTGGGCGCGCACACACATGCCTGTGCTTCTGGCAGACTCAGACTAGGCATTAAAATTATTGGTGCCGCCAGCGTGCCGCAGACCCTGGTGAAATGGAGGGAGGTGAGCAGGGAGGAGGAAAAGGAGGGGGGAGGGGGAGAGAGAGAGAGTCACCAAGTGCTAATCAGAAACATGTGTGGCCTGCACAGCTCCAAACAGCTGTTCCCATGCTGAGGACCAGGCCACCACACACACACACACACACACACACACACACACACACACACACACACACACACACACACACACACAAATGGCCTTTTAAGCCATACACATATCTTTAGTTTGCAGTAATAACAAAAGCGTTATCCCTGCCTGCATTAATATAATAAATCAGAAGTAATGGGAGATGCTACACCTGTATTTTTCTTCACCTTGTACGTTTTTTCTTTCTTCGTGTATTTATTTTAGATGCTTTTTCATGCCCCCTTCCCTCTACGGACATGAGGTTTGTGGCAATATAGTCAGGATAGAAAGTGAGAATCTGACGGAGACTCACCAGTCTTGAACAGGATTAGGTACCTTGAAGACAGAAGATGAAGGAAATGACAATTTTCAAAGAAAATAAATAAATAAAAGCAAGATATATAGAGAGAGAAAAGGAGAGGAACAGAACTGTGATAGTGACATGTCTTTTCCTCCGTCCACAAGAGGGACAAAAGGAAGAGCCAAAGAACAGAAGGAGGAAGCTCTTATATTTATTCTGTCAATGGAGGGAGGAAAAGACCTCCACTTTCTAACCTACCTCATGGCATGCACACACACACACACACACACACACACACACACACACACACACACACACACACGTATCCTAAACTCTACAATGAGGA
>JAOWBL010000018.1:11431859-11450779 GCA_028564865.1 Zenarchopterus dispar
CACACACACACACACACACACACACACACACACACACACACACACACACACACGTATCCTAAACTCTACAATGAGGAGGACAACAATCCATCTTACTTTGCCTGTTTAGATTAGCCGTCACAGCTTCGGTAATTGGATCTTTGGGCTTGAGCAGAGCGTTCTGAAACAGTGATGAACGAACTTTAGTGGACTAGAGAGGACTTCTTTGTGTGTGAGAATGTGCAACAAGGCACAGCTATGATGTGCCTTGCGAAAGGGGTCTCTCTGTAGCGTGCAGGGAAGTAGAGGAATGTCAGGAATCTCCCCAGAGGATGCAGAGCCCGTCCGGTCAACTATCTTTCTTTTTCCCTCTTTCTGTTCTCTCATTTTCTCTAATGCTCAGGGGCATGGCTATATGTACTGCATGTTTCTGTCATGTTACAAACACAACAGCTGAGATGAGTATAAAAAGATTCAGAGCCAGTAAAGTTCACTGACAGCCTGGGAGCAAATACAACAAAGCTTTTAGCAGATGCCCTGGGGCGTGTGTGTTCACTTGTTAAATGGGGGGATCAAAGAGTTTGTGGTCATGAGCGCTAACACTTTACCAGCTACACTTTACATAGACACAGTATTAGAGCTGTTCAAACTGTTCATGTGTGTCACCTTTCCTCATTTGTGACTGGTAAAGACCATGCTCATCTGTGCCAGTGAGTCCCAGGCTACAGAGAGCTCTGCACTGAAGCCTTAATGATGTTTGTGACACAAAGATGCAGGCAGATAACCAAAGGTGAGCATCAGGAGCTCAGGAGAGACTTTTTGCATAATGCACTGAGATTAAAAAGCAGAATTTCTGTATTTGGTAAGGAATTTGTGGAAACTAAATGCAGATATCCAACAGTGATTGCTTTGTTCTGCATCAAAGATCACAGAAAAACACACATGCATAAAGCTAAAAAGTAAATCGTGGTGGCGCCTGCTACAGAAAAACTTCTGGCAGCATGTATAGTGTATATGGACAATAGGATGTGGATCACTAGAGGGAACATGCAAGTTTGCAAATGACACATCAACAGTGGCGTGATACTGGCACAGAGTGAGTCTTTCTTAGAAAAGTCAAATAGAGCTGACGGGTGTGGAAACTAAGCAAAAACCACACGTATGCTTCATCATCCACAAGAGTGAAGCCTTCACACACACGGACGTCCACCCACACACACATACACAGATAAAAAGAACAAAGCAAGATGTCCAGTCTAGCTGGAGGATGGAGAAAGAAGAAAGAAAAGAAAGGGAAAGAAATATTTTTGTGATTGAGACTGAGATGAGTAATTCCAGACACCAAAAGCAAATACATGTTAAATGCCAGATGTGATTCTGCCACTGTCAACAATTTTTTTTTGTCTAATGTTAAGTGATATCACCCATTCTTAATTGGTTAAAGACTTCATAATTTCCCACAACTTTTAAGACAAAAAAGATTAGAAAAGCACAATTAACAGGTCAGGCACCAGCCTATTTGTCTGATATTTCACTGAAATAATTTTTTTTCTCCTCCCTTTTACAGAAAAGAGAAGTGAAAATGAAAGAAAAGGGATAGGAATGGTCACGTAGGCTTTTAGGAGTCATATCTGTGCTCGCAGGGTCAGAGGGCAGGGGGACAGCTGGGGTTACAGCTGAATCTGAATCCAGCACTGAAACCACAGATGGGTCAAAGGCCATACACATGCATACAAGTTACTGGTGAAGAAAAGACACAAATGTTGAATTATAGTTTCACACTTCCGGTTCAGCTTGTACATAACAAGCTTATGGCACTTTGCTGTAGGGATCAATAAGTCAGAGATGTCAAATTAACTAAACGGCTTACACCAAAAAGAGGATTTAACCCCTCACATAAAAAACAGCATAACAGGTAGCTTGAGCTTACAGGTGTTACAGTTACACTTGGGCCTGCCCAAGTGTAAATATTCCAAAATATTCCAGTTAAAGTCTTATCTCCACTAAGATCATTTCTCAAGCATAACAAACTATTTCAAGTGCTTAAATTTGATCAAGTATTCAAGATGGCTGAAGTAAATCAAACAGCAGGTTAAGGTGAAAATCGTATATATCAATATAGTAAAACTAAGTGACCAATAAAAGACATCTCTCTTTGGTCTTGAACTCAGGTCGTCTGCATCAGAGACTTGAGTCTGACATTATCCACCACTTCTGCATATTAACTTAAAGGCTTTCTTTTTTTTTTTTATGTGGAGTCACTTCTTAATGTTATTTCAGAAAAAAAACTACATGCATTCATTCCATATTTAGGTTACTGTGTCAGAAATGAATACGTTAGAGTACCCACATTACTAATAATATAACATAATATATTAGCAATTCAAGTAATCAGCTTCATGTTACTTTGTCAAAAAAAGCATCAAAACCTCTTAACTCAGTTGAAACTGAAATTACTAAACATGTTAATGGTTATAAGACAGAAAAGATGCTCCCATTATATCCTATAAGCTTTGCATTTTTCTGTGAGATCATCATTTCAGTCTCTACGTCTAGGTGGGCTACATGTACGGAGCCCCACAGACCTGATTTGATGTTTATTTGAGACCATGCCAAGCAATTAAGCACTTTAAGGTAGATATTGCTTCTGTCATTTCTGTTAATAGCCAGCAGGTTTTTAGATTATAAACCACAGGACTGATTCATTGAAGAATCAGTACATTCTTTCTTCTGACATTATAAGAAAACTGCACAAAAATCCGCACAGGGATATTGATATCTGACTGCACATTACACAAAAACACTGTGATAAACTGTTCTCAGCAAACAAATTAGTAACATCCATCAATTATCTACACCTCCTACTTCCTGTTAAGGGTCACATGTGTCTACTGGAGTCAATTCCAGCTGTGTTTGGGTGAAAGACAGGTGTACACCCTGGACAGGTCATTAGGGTTAGGGTTCCACTTATAGACAACACAACATAAATAATAACACACAGTCCTCAGATCCTTTCAAAATCACCATTTAATGTAACATTCATGTTTTTGGGACTGTTGGGGGAAACCACAGAGAAAATCCACACAGGCATGGGAAAAAAAACATGCAATCTCCATTCAGAAAGAACCCAGATGGGATTCACACCAGGAACCTTCTATCTGTGAGGCTGTGTAACTTTTAAAAGCAACATTATCCAACTCTGGTTGTCTCTGATCCCACATGACAAGCAACCTCTATGGTTATTTGGGTTGGATACTTTTGGGTTCTCAACTTTGGCCCCCAGTGATCTGGTTCCTTAACAGTAAAAAAGAAAGTCTCTGCACACCTACAGCTTCTTCCTAGTAAGAAAGTGTGTGCATGACAAAACAATCCTCCTCACTAAACAGACTGGCAAGCAGCCCTTAAGACACGGCACCATCCACACTTTAAAATAACTAGCAAAGAGCTGTTTAAACAGAACCTGCTTACAGCCCCTCATAAAACAAATACACACAAGAATAATTGTATCGACACAGCAACCTGGCAGGGTTGCAAAAGGAAAAAAAAAAAAAATTCTCCATGGGGGGTACCAGAACACTACGCCAAAAGAGTGGTGGTGGTGTTGAAGGGTGGTGTGTGGAAAAGGTGGGAGGGAAGAGGAAAAAGGGGGGAGGAAGAAAAACAGGTCCCACAGAGCTACCGTGCAGGCGCCAGTAAAGACAGCAAGGGTGAAAGAGAAGGGAGGAGGGGGGAGAAAGACCCTGGTGAAACTCTCAACAGATGCGTGAAGCCCTTGTCAGCATTCCTGCTAGGTAACGCAAGGTCAGAAGCAAGCAGGAAGACAATATGAGGACTATTTGGGCTCCCTGAGCGCCAGATGTGTTTTAATAAGACGGCTGCCCTCCTAGCTAATAAGGTCAGCCTCTGGCTCCAGCCAGACGAGCAAACAAGTAGACTCTTGGCAGGAATTCAGCCCCAGCTTGGCACAGCCTCCCTCCCTGCTTCCTGCCTCGCTCTCTCACTCGTTTGCTGGCTCTCTCTCACAAGCTCGGAGAGATCGATGGAAGCTGACTCTTTCTGTGCGGGTGTGTATGACTCACTCCGTCTCATACGGCCGCCTTTTATTAGACACTTCCCTTTTTTCTGGAAGGGGAGAGGGAGAACTACTGCCTCAAAAACTAGAGCCTTTGAGAACATCTGTGCTTGGATCGTGGACTGACATGCACGCACCTACACACACACAAACAAGTATAAACATATGATCTATACTACTTTGCCTGCTGAGCAGTTCATGATGGCTACCTTTCACCCCTGAATATGAAAAAAAAACTGGGAACTACTGAGAAATAAGTAATGAAAAACTAAAATTAGTTTGAAAAAATAAACATTGAACCAATAAATCTTGGGGAAATAAGAAGCAGCAGTGGGGGAAAGAAAGAAAAAAAGAAGCAGGATTGGCGCCGGAAAGATTGGCTTGCTTCACCCCGAAAGGGAGAAAGATGAGGAGAAGAATGAGGAGGTGGAAGAGGAAGATCTGGAGTTAAGAGTGAAAATGAAGCTTTAAAAAAAAGAGAGACAAAAAGATTCAGAGATCAAGAGCGAGAACAAAATGTCCCAACCGCTCTAGTAGAAGTTTGTGTAAGAAAGCCCCTGCAACTTAGAGATGCAAAATGAAAATCAATGTCGGGCTGAAAAATAGCCATAAAAAAATGTATCTATTAGGCAAAGCAAAATAATCTTAAAGTTAAAGAAATTACAGTCTTTCTCTAGAATCATTTCTGAAACTACCTTTTCGAAAACTATGGCTTTCTGTCAGTGGAAGCAGCGGAGAAACTGTGACTAAAGTGGTGGGTGATTTAACTTCACAAAACATACACAAACTCAAAAAAAGTCTCACTGGTGATCGTTGCTTCATGTACCTCTAGTCTGAATGTCTGTCTAAATCCCCTCACACAGACACCGGACTTCTGGCTCTCGGCCTGTGATCCGTTGAGGTGAAGCTGACGTCATCCTCGGCCTCACACAAAAATCACCCGATCAAAGACAGACCCTCTCCTAATGGTGCCTGCACTTCTCAAATATTTACCTCGAGGCTGGCCCATGCAATCCCACACACACAGGATATCTGCCCCTTTATGCACACGGTCCTCACTCTCAATACCAGGTGTACACACAATCAGGTGGTGGAGTGGGGTTTCTTTAAAATCAGAATTAATACTTCATTGTCATCACAACAGGAACAGTCCAAGAAAATCTTCTGATAATAATATACATGCATTAAGGTTTTTGACATAAGTTTCTTCAAGACTATCCATTTCATATTCTGTATTTACATGTTACAGAGCATAGCTGGGTTTATGGCACACTCCTGGACCTTGCATTTTCCTCATGGGAACGTGCACGCATAACACAGAAACTAAAGACAGTGCTAATGCCTTCTACAGCTTGACTGTCTGCTAATTTCAGTTTTTATGTACACCTTCCCTCATGGGGATAGACTTTTTGGCAGGTCTGAAGAATTTAATGCAAAAAAAAAAAGAAAAAGAAAAAGAAAAAGCCAAATACACATCAAATTCAGCTTTTACACCACTAATTTTGAAAACGCTTCTAGTCCAGCTTCTTAATTTTAGAGTTACATTTATTGTTGTTTTGCGCCTAGTGGCATCTTCAAAACATTTTACATAAGCCCACTCACGGAAATATTTAGGCCCAAATTCAAGATTTATGAATTTATAAATCCAATTTGTTTTAAATACTTAGCAACCAGTAAATGCATTTGGAATAATTAGATTTATTAATGATGAATACATATGTGTGTCATTATGTATTTTTAATTGTTTCATTTACATCGGACTCACAAATATGCAACACATTGAGTTTATTAGCCTGTTTACAATAAATCTATGTAGCCTCATCCAAATGGACTCAAACTGTTTTATGAATTTGAAATACATAAATCTTGAAACTTCTGTGAGCGCTTCTGATGTCTCAAAATACTATAAAAACCACAGCAAGGCTGTTATGCATCTAAGTTGTTTCCCTGTCTATACATGTCCTGATGCAATTATTACTCACTTTAACAAAGAGCTTATTTGGATTAAGATGCTTATATGATGAGTTCTTCTTCAAAGTATTGTCTTGATCAGATTGATAGTGTTGTCTATGTGTCCACCAGCTCTCGGACACATTTAAAATAAAATTTCATTCCACAAAAATTTGATAAAGTGTTCCACAGGACTGAATTACAGAAAAATAGAAGCTGCTTTTTCTGTCCTAATGTCCAGCATCACCTCTTTTACAAAAAGAGGTGTTGCATATTACCTGACTTATAATTTAGTAAAAATATCTAGCAGTTTTGAGACTTCGTGTCCTTGTGCATTAAATTGAATCTCTATTGTCACACAACAGCATCAAAAGGATAATATTAGGATGGGGTCATTTCATCAGTTTTGACTAGGTGTCTTCATTTATGAGTTATTTTTATCCATTTCTCTGTTTATTGGACATGTGGTTGGTCTTTAATTCATCACTGGTAAAACTCTCTACTCCAGAGTTCAGACCTTTCTGTTTTAATGCTAGCAGACAGGGAACATTTGGTTGGGTGTAACTTGAGATGACCTCATCACAGTGGGCTCGAGGTTACAAGGTCAGCAGCCCTTATCATTCAGCGGCAGGCCCCATTTCTGCTCCACACTGATCCCCACAATGCACTGCCTTTCATACATACACACACACACACACACACATACAAATATGGCTGTGTTCCCACAGTTGCAGCAGGTCCATGGGTTGACGTATTGCAGTTTGTAAAGCAGGGCTGTCAGTCAGGTTTAACAGCCTATCACAGAGATCCAACAGCACCACATCCCTGCATGCAGCCTCAGACCACTGCCCAGCTCAGCAACACTCCATAAAAGCAGCTCAGACTCCATTCAAGCTGACTCAGCCAAGAACAGGAAAACAACAGAGGAGGATGCCTTTGATCTATACTGACAGGTCTTCAAGAAGGCACCAGCACTCAAAATGCTCACACGTGTGTGGAGAGCTCATACTGTCTTCCTCACACAATCAAAAGCTTATACACAACTCCGTACAACCCAGGCACCTGTGGAGATTTGCCATCAGTCCCACACTGCAGACACATGTTCCACATTGAGTGGAAGTCAAACAACATCTGATCACTGCTCAGCCAGCGTCAGTCTGTCTGAGGCTCAGGTCTGCTGAAAATGTTATGCTCGCTGCTCTCCTCAGGAAAACCAGCAGGTGGACGACGACTGGCTCACAACAACTCCACCTGGTCTGGACACATGACAGTGAGGACACGGGTAATTAAATCATGATTTCCTTTCCTTTAAAGATCCAGAACTCACACTCTTCTGCCTGCTGACACTGATTCACAATGTAGCGGATTTGAATCACACCGGACTGGGAATCACAGGTTACTAAGTGTTCCAAGAAAGCATTTGTTGGATGTTTGGTAAAATCTTATTTAGTCATCAGATCTAAGAAATAAAGTCTACCTTCACATTTTGAAGTATATGCTGCTAAACAACAAATTGAGGAAAAGAGTCAATGAAAGCGCATGTAAAGTAACAAGTCTGCCAGAAGACTTGACCTGTGAGCTCCTTCAAGGCTATCGAGGAGTTCTGCCAGCTGATATAATTTTCTCTTCTACAATTGCCTCCTTCCTTTTGTTGAGGTATGAGTAGTATAAGAAGTAACTGATGTTAATTACTGCAGTGATTTCAATTATTAAACTGAGTTTGCTCATGTTACACTTACACAATCATTTATACTTCACTTATTCATTTTTTTATACCAGGTTCATCCAGTTCAGGGTTGCGAGGATGCTAAAATCCATCCCAGCAGTTATCACGTGATAGGCAGGATACAGGACACCAGTCTATCACAGAGGCTTTATACTGTGTGTTGTTTTATTTCTTTAAAGTTACAGACTCATATCAATTAAAAGGCCAATGTTTTTGTTCTTTTCAAATTAGTAAACTATCACAGAGTACAGAGTAAACAGGGGGTGAGGGGGGTTACGGGGTTAGGGTTAGGGTTGATTAATTAAAGTCTACATTTATCACTGTTTGATCCTCTTTAAAGTAATTTGAAGAACCCTTTTTTTGTTGAAGAACTCTGTTTTTTATTAACCTGGTTTATGTTGTTTTCAGACATCCCAACATGCAACTTATGGTGGTTTTGAGAAAAAAGAAAATCCTATAGTAGATCTGATATCTGAATGACCTCCTTGGATATACTAAAAACAGAAGGCTTGCTTTATTACATTGAGCACTTTATGACTCTCTACTATAGCTAAAGTTCTGATATGTCTACACATGCACCTGTAGATGTAACATAATGAATTCCATAATAAAGAAACATCTTAAAAATAGTTCATATGAACCTAAACAGGATATCCAAAGACTCACACAGGCTTACATAAAGCAGATAAGGTTGAGCTGCAGTTCTCTGATGTGAGGCCACAACAGAGAGCAGGAATAACTGATGTTAGAGGAAACAGGGATCTCTGCCAGAGCACAATGACCCCGAGGTCCTCAACAATTAGTCATACATACATATCCTCATTGCTCACACATGTACAGTACACACACAAGGATGTGACTTCCTTCCACAGTTTTTTGTGTATGCAGGATTTCAGTATGGAGCAGCTGCTTTCCTCAGACTCTGACATATAGCCACATCTTGCTTGTGGCATGTAGAGTAACTGAACTGGAAAAGCCGCTAGGGTAAGGTCACATAGGAGGCAGTGGATATAAAGATGATGAACTAAACTCAATGGAAAAGTATAAAGGTTTTTATCAATAACATCAAGAGAAAGAGCAGTAATTTGATGAGGCAGCCAAAAATGTTGAGGGAGATTTAAAAAAAGTCATCAATATGGTTTTTTTTCTTTGTTTAGTTTTTTTTATTTCACACACATAATTCCTTCCAGCTGTCCTTTAGGAATCATGAATGAATGAATGAAATATGGACATATGGGAAAATCTGACTGACATATTTAAACTTGGCCTGAGATATTATCTTAACAGCTACCTTAGATTTGTCCTCAACAGTCAGACATGAAGACCCAAATTCTGTAGGTGCACATGAAAACCAAATGTGTGATTCTTTACGCAGTAGAAATCAAATTACAAATACAAAAAATGGGATAAAAGCTAAAACGGAAATCTGCTAAAAGAGTTAAAGTCTCAGCAGCTTGTCCAATATGTGCTGGAGAAAATTGATAAATGTCCTAAGCCTTGCACAATAAATCAGTTTCGGAGACTATCCACTTTCTGCCTTTGCGTCTGCCCGTTTAGCTTTGATGTCTGGCGCTTCATCTTATTTGGTCATAGTGACCTTTTGTTTTTGTTGCTTGACTCTATATCCAGCAGAGGAGCACATAGAAAAGAGGGAAAAACAACTAAAGGACCTAAGAGCGATAAGGAGGGGTAAGTGCAGCTGATGTGTGAAGAGGAAGGTCAGGAGTTATCTGCTGGGTGACCTGACATAATATGACAGGACCTGTCATCACTGTCACCAACAGAGAGAGTCTGAATCAGAACGATAGACAAAAGGACAAAAAGTCTATGAACATCAAAATCCAGCTGGACCTTGTTTCATAAATCATCTGCTGTGTGTGCGCATGGTAAATTTGTGCATGACTGTGCATGTGCAACTCTGCTGCCGTTCATGCTCAAGACAGCCGTCTCTTTTCTCGTGAGAGTGCCGGTCATATGGTTGTGTTCAGAAGACCCCCACCAGAATGGACACGTCCACAGTCTTTAATGCCCCCTCCCGAGGTGTGAGATCATGTCTGCACTAGGGATGTTGCCAAAAGAACAGAGGAGCAAGCACAAACTAGAGTGTGTATGTATGTTCGTGTGAATGTGCATATGTATGCAAGCATGTGTGTGAAGCAGATGGGAGGAAAGAGAGAAATTAGAGAGGGGTAAAAGGAGAGTAGCGACAGAAAGTCTGCAAGAGCATGTGTGTCTGCGTATGTGTGTGTGCAATGGACTGTGGGGGCTGTGAAGGGTTAGGGGGAGACAGAGCGGAGAGGAGAGGGGGAGTAATGTGGTTAGGCATCCAGAGTCAGTGAACATTTTTCTGGCAAGCCTCCTCTATGCTTCTGGCTGCTTGCCCAGCTCTGAAGCAAACTTAAACAAACTCCTGTTGCAGCCATCTGCTGGGCCCGCGGGATAAATCACAGCACTGCTCCGCTCTGTACTGCTCAGCCACACCACTATCAGGTTACCGTGTTAGCAGCCTCACACACTCTCACACACACATGCACGTGTACACTCACTGTTAGGCATGCAGAAACACATTGCAGTTCTCCCTCTCATCCGCACACACACACACACACAAACACACACATCAAGCTGCGCGTCAGCCTGGAGCCAGGGCCTGCCATGGGGCTCACACCACCAGGAGAGGCCAGCAACATGTGGCCCCGCTAATACCACAGGGAGAGATGAAGAGGAGGAGGGAGATGAGCGAGGGGGGAAGGACGGGGGAGTGGAGAAAGAAAGGGGACAACTGAGGTGATACCGGACAAGGAAGGCAAGGAAAGAGATGACACAGCTGGGAAAAGAAAAGAAAGAGGGGGTAAAGAAGAAGACCTCTGACACCTAACTTGAGCAAAGTGCTATTTTTATTGCCCCCTGAAGAAGAGAAGAACATAAAAACATCTAGAACCTCTCTGCATCTGTGGGCTTTCACAACAACTTAAGCATTTTATACTCTGGGACATCTTTGAGGAGGAGGCACTGGTGTTCAGTGCATCTTTCTTGTATTTAAATGTTTATGGTACAGGCTCTTTTAACATGTTGCTTTAAAACTTAATGTTACAGCTCCAGTTTAAAAAAAAAAAGAAGTATTTTGGCTCTGCATTCCCTAATAAATCTAAATACAAGCCAGTTAAAATGTAACTCAAGGAGGAGATCATTTGGAAATCTTAAATCTGCTCTGGTGGCGTCTAGTTATGGGTGTCCACTGTGGCCTTGAGGCTATGCTCTGCACATTAACCGTGACTGGTGGAGTGGTCCACGCTCCACACAACTCTGGACATGGTGGGAAATGCCACTGACCGAGCTGGCAAGTCGTGTGTAAGCACACTGCTGGCCTCATAGAGTCGGATTAGGTTAGGTCTGCTTCCAATAAGCCATAAACATAACCAGCACTGGTAAACAGCCACATAAAATCTATATTAGCAACATTACGACAGTGCAGATGCCACACTTGAAAGGGATAGCGGGCAAAAAGCAGCACACAGATAATGACATGAGAATCTGTGGTATGTATCTATCACACATGCAGGAATTGTATCAGGTTATTTCTGACTCATAACATGATCATGTCATTGTGAGGGAAATTTAACCATGGAAACTATTTGTAGAGTCTTAGTACATTTGTGTAGGTTCATGTGTTCATGTTTGTGGTTTGGCCACTTAGAACATCTATCTTTGACTGCATGACCCTTCATCAACGCAATCTCAAAATTATTACTAAAAGTCAAATGTTGCACCGTGTATTGCAACAGCTAACAGTTCCTAAAGAGAGTTTGTGACACCGATGAACCATTATGGTATTGCCACTTTTGCTGAGACCGCATAATGTGAAACGTGTCAGAGTTATTGCATAGTAAGCACTTTTCTAGAGGCATCGCAGTCTCTAGTGTCATGTGAGGCTTAGTCCAAAGCCCCCTCTCTATCTCGGTCTTCCAGCTGTCCAAGGGCTAGCGGGACAAGCTGAGTATGTGGGAGACCAGGTGGCTGGGCGGTATGTGTGAGGGTGGGGTTGCGGGTGGAGAGGGGGGAATCAGGAGAGGGAGTAATCCAAGAAGGGCATGTCTTCTTCAGCAAAAATAAGCTCTCTAAAGATCACCAGTAATGCAAATCTCAGTCACTCCTTTGGTTGACTGACAAAGAGAGATGAAGTAATCTATAAGCTTGTGAGTCAGAGCCAGTGGTTGTGTAGTATAATTAGTCTACCATAGGAGGGCTCTTTAAGCACCAGCTGACATCTTTAGTTGACCCCATAGCAGGTTCAGGGTAAGACTTACTTAATTTAAATAGGGTAACCATGAAGAGCAAAGTGAAGATTAGTACAGTAGGAAACAAAACACCTTTAAGACCTAATCACATTCACTCAGACCTTCAGGAACACTTTGGAGGTCTAAAAGAGCATGACTAACAAGAAGATCCTAAGAGCAATCAAAAATGAGGCTGAGTGCATAAGCTACATATTAAACGTCTGGTAAGGAAATAGATGTACTCTTAGCTCCTGTGCCGCCAAACACTCCAGTTGTGTCCAGGTGCAGAAGCACACATCCATACAGAGTGCAGGCATGCAGCTGTGGCACATTGCAGCTGCATTTGCCAGTATGAGAGCAAACACCTGCCAGTGCTCCCAACCACCTGGCAAACACACGTGTCAACTGACAAATACAGTCGCTCACACTTGCAGCTGTTCTTCAAGACAATAATGACAAAGATTACACTCTGTGTGCAAGTTTAAGCGCAAGTCTGTGAGTATGTGTGTTTTCTTGACCGTGGGTGTAAGAAACTGGCAAAGAGAGAGCAGAGCCATGGTTGTATTACACTCACTCCTCTATAATTAGCCCAGTAAACAGGCATTCACTACTAAAAAATCCAGACTCCAGCTCAGCACAGTGACAGCGTCCCACTATAAACACTCTTACACACTGGCCTACTGACGATTCATGCCAGACTCCAACACGGAAGAATTTACTACAAAGCAGACATATAGCATGACATATGAAAGATATCCCTGAAAAAAAAAAAAACTGAACTGGCTAGATCACAGTTTCCAAAATCATTGCCTTTTTGAAAAACTTTGCTTGCCTTAAAATAGAAAAAATGTCTTTGTTGACATGGATCACCAAAAGAATCATATAGAAAGCTAAGACTCTATTAGAAACAATTAGATCAAACTGCTGGCTTCAGGAAGCTCAGTACACACAACCTAAACCTCTCTGAGTTGTACTTAACTGCATTTTCCATAATAACATTTACACCGAAAAATCTGTTCCAATTGGTCACTCCCTTTAACAGATTAGGACCTGGTGTAACATTTTTAGGCAATTCTCAAAGCAGGCGCCTCAGGTCTGACCAGACTCATTTAACAAGTTCTGCTTTTATTTAGTTAAAAGACTACTTTGTTTATAGGAGAAAATTTTAACCAATATTAGTTGAAAATGGTTAGACAAATTAATATATTTTCCACTTACAAACTTTTATAAATATATATATGTATATATATACACACACACACACACACACACACACACACACACACACACACACACGTGTGTGTGTCTTTTAAAGGCTGCAACACTTCAAATCTGTCTTCTTGAAAAATATCATATTGAAGTAAAAATATTTATTGTACTACATCAAAAGTTATTTTTTAAGTGAACTAAAATGATATTCTGCAATATTTTGATTTAACCTGGCAAAATATTCTAGGTATAAAATGGGCAGTTTAAATACAAAATGAAATGTATGTTTTGACAAAATGAAATGTATGTTTTGTGTTAAGCAGATACACTCACTATTTTGCATGCTTTTTTTCATGGTTTTACGTTAGATAGAAACCATATACAGCCTATATAAATGTATTATTCCTCTGGGATCTTTAATACCTGTGTGATTGTGCATTTGTGTCAGTCTGTCCAAAGCCCTAGTTGGCAATGTAATGCTGCTGTTTCAAACTGTGATGACAGAAAACAACAGTTATTGAACTGACTGGCTATAACTCTTATTTAATAGGTACATGGGGAGCTGATAAATGCTGAACAACAGCCACTTTTACTGGAATTGCTGAGACACAGAAAAGACCGGACACTCTGGCAGTTTTTCAAATGAGATATCAATACATACAGTAGCTGCATGATGAGTAAACCTGATACAATTACAATCTGCTACGTTTAATGTTATTATATTTGACTGTATGGCAGTACACTATTTAAAATATGGCATAGGCTGCTAAATTGAAACATTTTTCAGACATTGTTGGCACTGATCAAAGTCCACTGTTGCAAGGGTTACCTTATCTCAGTTTCAGCTGGCAGGAGCTTACTCAGCCAATCTCAGATAATCCAAAAATGGGCAAATTGGTGGAACACTTATTCTGATTGATTTAATATTCATTTTGATTGAATCTGTAGTTGTTTAAGATGTCACTCCCAAAACAACATCTAAAATGTGGATTGCCAGAATTGAAATGGTGACCGCTGGAGATCTGGCTGAGCACCACTGGAGCTACCAGGGACATCCGTCACTAGCGTAGTGAAGGCCCAGTTAGGTGGCAAGGGCAGAAAACAGCAGTTTCATCTAGAGCAGCATTTGCTGGTTGCTCTAGGTTTAAGGCTTCTGACACAACCCCCAGCTGCAGACCAGCAATTTGTCAGCAGAAGCTTGATTTAGCTGCCACCTTGGCTCTCAGCCAGAGGCCTTGATCCCAGATCCTTCAAGGCTAACCCAGAGCTAGTAATAGCACTCTGTTTGTACAATTAACAACACAACAAGCTACATAATTTATTAAATAACCTGTAAGATGGTTGTCACCAAAATATTCATACTGTACAACTTGATTCTTTCTTTGACCCCAAAAGCATGCAGTGTACATCGGCTATTAGCTCTCTATTTACAGAGATTTCAGCTAGTGGTTAACGTCATAGCCTGTGCTGTAGCTGTCACTACAAAGACTATGGACTTAGTTATGCAGAAATTTGTGACCTTTTACAACTTACCTGATGATGTAAACAAAAATCTACCCCGCTGTAGGTAAATGCTTCAATGTAAAATCTAGCTTTGGAGATTTAATGTTTGACCCAGACCCTGGTGGTCAGTTAAGGAACCACATTTTCCCATTATTCCAAGTCAGATGTAGCTCCTAGTCCTAAGCAAACATGAATCTAATATCTGGTCTATCGCAATCTTATCTCCTCCTCATATTTCCATGCACAGAGGCAACAATCAATAACAACAGAGTTTCTGCAGCTAATTTACTGACAATTTGGAGTACTTAATGGTGTAAATTCAGATGAAGCTCTGCAAAGAATGATAAAAGACTAGATTCACCTATGAGTGGACACACTGTGAAGGCTGTGTTAGCCATTTTGTTTAGCTATTTTTTGCAATCTCAGACTAATCTGCATCTGAACTCAGCACTGCCCACTCGTGGATGAATTGACTTAACAACAACGGCAACGTAAAAGATGCATGGAAGTTAAGGAGGGGCGACATATGACAGCGCTTGAAATAGACAGGCCTATTTACTTATGTAAGGGAGCATGAATGAGCTTTTAAGCAAGAACAGAATTAAAGCAGTTTGAATAAATATGTCACGCACCAGTTAAGCTCAGATGATCATATAAAAATTTACATTAATACTGGGAGATATAATAGAAACAAGGTGGACAGATGAAAGGTAGTTACCCTAGTGTACACTTCAAGTCAACTTCTTCTTTTAGACAAGTTCTATCCCACATTATTTCATGGAAGATTGCATAATTTGCAGTATATATATTTTTAAAAGCAAGCTCTATGCGGCAGATTCAAATCATTCAGCTCAAACAGAAATAAATATGTGTGTCTGGGAGAAATTATAAAATAGAATTATCATAAGACTTTTAAAACAATTTCTCAGAGTAAAAGTGCAAAATCATTTGAAAAAGATATCGCCTGACCGATAATTTTTTATTCATCTAGGGCGATAAACTGTTTTTTCCAGCATATGGAGAAGTAGTCAGTAAAGCAAAATGTGACATCTACAGTAAAGTAAAAAAAAAGATAAAACTAAATAAATGCCACAACAGACATGCAATTTGTTTGAGGGATATTTGGTGACATAAAATAACGAAGCCGTGCATGCAACATCTCTGTGCTTCAGCTAAAATGACTCAATACAAATGGTCCAAGGACCTCAAAGGTCAAAAGGAACAAATGAAGGGAGCAAAGCAACATAAGCTGCACGTCTCATGTACACAAATTTCATTTAGATCCCATAATATGGGTAATGTCACATGAATGCAAACAAGCGTATACTGGCACCATACTCCCACTCACATGACTTGGTTCTCACAGGAGTTCTGCTTGATAGCTGACCAGTTGTTTACTGGCTGACTGCATTCACATATTTTGGTGCCAAATGGGCACCCACAAAAACACTACGGAAAACAGCTCATGACCAGTACACTGCCTTCTCTGTTCCCATTTAACATAGCCCAGTACTCTGGTTTTGGGTAATACTTTGAAGTAAAATTAATGATAAATTCTCATCAACTTTTATCAAAAATCATGCACATTATGCATGTGAATAGTAAAAACTTAAATAGAATGGCAATGAAAGAAGTTTTTAGATGCATGCTCCCATGATACAATACTGGGGTGAACAGAAATAAAAAATCTTAACTGGTACTTCACATTTCTTTTCTCTCTGAAACAACATATGATTCTTGCTGAACCCTTCACTGAGCACTGAGCCAGACTGATATCCACTCTGTGGTTGGCTCTGCAGGGTTACAAGGTCAGTGTGTTTCAGCTTACTCCTTCTGCTTCACCCAGACTTCCAAAGGTCCGACACTGCCAAGTCCAGAAACCCCAACTCTCTTTACAATCATCCCTTATGTTTCTCTAAACAATATCAGGGCCTTTGCTTAGATAAAATAAAATGTAACCTCAAAGCAACTGTCATGTTTTTATTTTCCTACAGCTTACTCACAAAATCTTGCTCTTTTCTAAACACTTTGTACCAACACAGAATGACAAAAAAAAAAAAAAAAAAAAGGCTGCTTGATTCAGTCATTCTCTATATTATTTAGATGTCTGCCGGGAATTTGTTTTGCAATAGATATCTTTAATATTTTATCCTTATATCATTTTTAATATGCTGAATAATTCAAACGTCCAACTTAAACTTCATACATTAAGAGCACAAAGAGAAAAAAACTACGCCTTTATGCAACTACCGAATAAAACATGTGAAAGAATGAAAAAATGGCATAAAAAACTCCCCTCTTTAAAGATTCCTGTTCTAATAGTTTTTAAATTATATTCTTAATAACAATATTAATAATAAATTATTAGTATTAGTATTAGTATTATACTAAACTAATTTAATTGAATTAAATTGAATTGAATTGAATTGAATTGAATTGAACTGAACTGAATTGAATTGAATTAAACTAAACTCTTGCCCCACACCTAGAAGGTTTCTCAATCAAATCTTAGCTGGGGCCTTCATTCTGTAGCATTTGCATGTTTTTTCCATCTTTTTGCAGGTTTTCTTCAGGTACTCTGATGTCCTCGAATAATTCAAAATGATGTGCGCACGGTCAATTGATTATTCTAAATTGCCCATCGGAATTAGTGTGTGGTTGTTCATCTATGTATAGTACTGTGATAGTCTGCTGACCTGTTTACGTCAACCAGCCATCTTAGACTTAAAACAGTAAGCGCACAAAAGGAAAAACAGGAGGAGGAACCTGAAGGAAGCCAGGATAGGTTCTAGCAGATCTCCGTGACCCTGAACAGGAATAGGCGGGTGTCGATAACGGATGGAAAAGATGAGCATACTGTGGGATCAAGCCCACTTCACCCTAGTTGGGTCATAGCTGGGTGTGAAAAAGCAAGTTCTGGCCTTCATATCCTTGATGATGTCAAAGGTATTACACCGTTACACCGTTCATCTGAACAGAAAAGAGATTCTTTAGGTTTTGCTATAGTAACATCAGTTTACTACTGGCATATACTGGTATATGCATGTATTTTTTAGATATATTGCAACTTAGATTTAGAAGTAACAAACGGACCTCTTGGTACCATACCAGACTAACTTATTGTCTGTATGATGTGCATGCATACTGGGCATACATATACTGGTATATGCCAGTAGTAAACTGATGTTGCTGTAGCAGACTCAAAAGAATCTCTTTTCCATTCTGATGAATACTGTAAGGACAACGCAAACACCTTTGATTTCATCAAGGATACGAAGGCCAGAACTTGCTTTTTCACACCCCTGACTTGACACAGCTAGAGTGCAGTGGGCTTGGTCCCAGAGTATGCTCATCTTTTGTGAGGCTGAGACATAAAAGGGAATCCTGGAACACCTCCATCTCATCTGCTCCGTGCATGATCTGATCTCTCCATTCAGACATGGGCAAGAATGCAGCACTGAGTGATGCTGGCGGGAAAAGAGTGTTTAAAGCTTTGAGACCTGATCAAAACCCACCTCCAGCAGCTTTGAAATTAAGCCCCTCAAATACCAGAGGATTCCCTCTGAAACGCAAGGCTGTCTGTCACGCTGTGCTGTTGGGAGAGGGGGGAAGAACAGCTGTAGAAACTTTAAACCACATGCAATATGACTGATCTTGACGAAACAGGCACACATATTACAGTACACATCCACATCAGCATGCACAAAACAGATCAAGCCACACCTTATGTTCTATGGATGTAACGAACTCTGACATCATTTTCATTGATAATTAAATGACAAGAATTGGAGTTATCCCTCTTCTGTTTTCTTATGTTGCAATTTATACCCCATTAAGTCTTCATCTTCTCTTTGCCTGCCACTCGTCTCTTTTCGTCTTTTCATCTCCTTCATCTACAGTATTTCACCCTGGATCACTTCACCTCCCCCTTTCCAACATCACATTTGAATTTAGTGTGTAACTTTTCTTTCACTTTTTTTTTCACTACACTGTAAATCTTCCCTGACAACACTGTCAGGAAGCAGGCATGTTTTCCCTGTGACAACAAATTCCTCCTTTAAAGGATGTGGGCCTGAGAGTGAAAACACAGTCAATCTTTTATGCCAAGCACACATAAAACACACAATCCATACACATGGAGGCACATACAGAAGTGAGAAGTATCTAAACAGTGAAAACATTAGCGCTTCTGACACACACACACACA
>JAOWBL010000018.1:11455726-11468376 GCA_028564865.1 Zenarchopterus dispar
AAAAAAAAAAGTTTTACTCAAGTTGAGTAAAACAGTCCAAATAACCTCTTTTTTGGGATTTAAGTCACATTAACAGCGACATTACAAGAGCAAATATAAACATTTTTGACTTTTAGACTGAATAGTGCAACTTTTTTTTTTTTTTTTTTTAATGTTTGATCATAGAAAAACTAACCCTAGTTCATTAACTTCTTCCCACTCCACAGAAGAAAAACCTGACACGGACCAGATGAGGAGACGCTTCCTTAGGTTCTTCTAGAGTTATAAGACCAAAACGACTTGTTTTTAGTTGTGTTCCCGTTACCTGGAGGGAACTCCTGGATTTCCTTCCCTCAAGGTAACTTCTGTTGACACTGCACACCTTGTGTCCCAGGTGTGATCCGATGAGACTCAGGTGGGACTGAAGAGTGAGCTTCAGGATATCAGATAACACAACCGTGGTGTGTAAAGGTATGTGTTAGTCTACGTGCCTCCATAAAAGGGGTGGAGAGACAGATAAGGGAGCTTGATTACCTGGAAAACTTTCTCCACCTTCTCTGTCAGTGTGAAGTAGAACATCAGGACAGGGATGAGGTCGAGCTGGTTCAAAGGATCTCTGCTGGTCCTCGTGGTGGCTTCGGCCTTGTTGTACCTCGGCTCCATCAAGAGAGAAGTCCACATCCACTCGCAGAGGCTCCAGAGAGCCCATCACAATGAATCCATCAGGGACCAGGGGATGCTCAAGAGGATGGAGAAGATGGAGGAGGACATCAGCAGGCTGCGTGAGTTCGAGTTTCAGCCTGGAAACTGATTCAGAATAAAAATTAAAAATGAACAAATAAACTTCATTTATCTGATTGATTTGTCAGCTGTCATACTGTCTCTTTTTAATCAAATTTTTATGAAGGATCCTCTGAATTCTTCTTAAGTGACCAAAATCTTCTGATCATCAGATTTCCTGCTTTCAATTTATTAAAATTGGTTGTTTTTGCATACAAGGTTCCAAAAAAACTGGATAAAATTCCCGTTGAATGACTAAATGATCATTAAAGACATTTTTATCCATTTAACATTTGCTCTTTTGTTTCTTATGAGAACTGGTGCTCCTCATCAGATCGTTTAAATAGTTTATTTATCTTCTTACACTAATGACTATCATTAAATATGCCAGTAATGCAATATTTATATTTCATTATGGGACATCTGTTAATTTCCCCACGTATTAGTACAAATCTGTTCATTTGCAGTAAATCTGATGAAAATGTACGAAAAGAGGGAAAAGGAGGCTGAGATGAAGGCGGAAATGAAGAAGGAGAGGAAGATGGTGAAGAAGCTGTACCCAAACTCTCACCTGTTCATCAAGTGGGGCAACCACCTGTCCGAGGAGGAGCAGAAGGAGGCCGAGAGGCTGTTCCAGAGATACGGATACAACGCCTTCCTCAGCGACCGGCTGCCGCTCAACAGAGACATCCCCGACACCCGGCCCCCCAGGTGAGCTTCACTTCCTGCTCCGCCGCTGTCAGAGGTCACGCCTGTTTCACACACAGGTGTCATCACATGGAGCTGCTTCATAACTGTGAAAAAAACACCACAAGACCTTTAAGATCCTTCATACAAAACAGCTGAGATGATTTATTCACTAATCGAGCAAATCCAGCTTTTATGAGATTCAAAAGTGCTGCTGTCAGCAGTTTACAATGATAAACCTCATGTCACCTTTAAATACTGTTAACAGATTTAGTTCAGGGTTTGGAATATTTCTTTTATAATTTTTTTTATTATTATTGTTAGAAATTGTTAATTTGTGGTAAGAATAATCAACAAGTCATAGATATTTTATTTTATTGTCGGTCTAACTTAAACATTTTCAATTTTTTTTGTCAGAAACGAGTTAAAACTGATGTAAAAATAACTGATATAATCATTAAACTTCTCCAGTCAATGTCTTGGATTAAAACAATATTTTTCTACATCTTTTTGTTCTTGGCAAATGTGCAAATGAAAATGGTGTAAAATACCTTAATAAGATCCATACATTTGAACACAAGATTAAAACATTCACCCAACCTTACTATTATTATTATTATTATTATTATTATTATTATTATTCTGTAGACAGGTTGAAGGTGAATTTTTATCAACTGAAACAGTGCAAACAGACTTTTTCTTCTTTGGGAGGGAAATGTTTCTGAATAATATCAACATTTCTGTAAAAATTGAGAACTTTTTTTTGCCTGTGACTGATTTCCACACACCTTTATTTAATATCACATTACTCGCATTAAAGGTAGGATAGGTAATTTCTGGATAAAATCACATTTATTGATATTTGAACAATAAAACAAAAAACTTAGAGCTGGCTCATCCTTTAGCTAGTAAATGTTGAGGAGATATTCACAGATAAAAAAAATGTTCGGGGTTAAAAATGATTGCTTACCCTACCTTTAAAGCCTTTGTATTACAGATTTGCTGAAATGTTGTGTTTGTGTACTTTTTGTCTGGTTTCTGCCCAGATATTAAAAATCATTATAATGTGCATTTTTTACATGTATTTTGAACATGTCAAAAGTTGATTTTTGCTTTCCTTATTTAACTATTTCACTCTATTTCTTCACTTTGTTGTAGCATTATTGAGGCATCATAATTAAGATGCCTTGTTTTGTTTTTTAAGCGTTGTTTATTTATTTACATCCTGGTTGGTCACAGATGTGCAGAGAAAACGTACCCTGAGGAGCTGCCGTCCCTCAGCGTTGTCTTGATCTTCCTGGACGAAGCTCTTTCCGTCATCAAGAGGGCGATCCGCAGCATCATCGACAAGACACCGGCTCGCCTGCTGCAGGAAATCATTCTGGTCGACGACCACAGCACCAACGGTACGAGAAATAAGCTAAAGGTCACAGGAGACATGGGCCCTAAATTCACCAAAAGGCAGAAATGTAAATTAAAATGTTGAGACACTCAGCTGAAAACAAGACAGGAATCTCAGTTTAGGAGCTCATAGCTGGTTTAAATTAATATTAAAATTATATCAGAAACCTGAAACCTATTTTATTAAAACTTTTTTTTAAAAAAGTGTTTGCCAGTCAGTAATGGAGCAATGTTTATTTAAAAACAAGTTGTTTTTTTTAAATTATTATTTCTACTCGTGATATTTTACTGACAAATTTCCAGCATATACTTTAAAACAATTACATTTTTCTTGGTTAAAAGTGACTCTGAGGCAGCAGGAAGAGGATGCTGGCCTTTGTTTGATTTGGTTCAAGTGTGGGAGTGTAATGTGTAATTTGGGATGTGACTTTACCCTTGTGAGAGGTTTTATCAGGATAAACAAACACATCTGCTGCCCATTAAAGAGTCGGCAGCGTCTTTTTTATGAGTAGTTTAATAAGACGCACTTTTGTGTTCTTTATGTTAAATGAGATGCAGGAATAGTGACAGAGCATTTGAAAATCTGCTAAAAATAAGGGAATATGTGACAAATGGCACTTTTGCCCAGCAAGTCTGGGTCACATGTTCTGACCCTGTTTTGGAAAGGTCTATTTGAAAAAAAATAAGGGAATGAAACCATTTGAAAATAGATTTTTTTAAAAACTGTCATTTATGATAAATTATATAATAAATATAAGAAGATCCAGAAACTGTGTATTTAATTATGAAAGTTTTCCCTGTTTGCTGCATTGTTTGGTTTATTTGTTTCAGAGGATTTAACGGACAAACTGGATGAATATATCTACTCCATCCACGAGGAGCGACCCGGTCTGGTGAAAAAACTGCGTCACACTGAGCAGCTCGGCCTCACGCAGGCCAGACTGTCGGGATGGAGGGCTGCTGTAGGAGACGTGGTGGCCATCTTGGATGCTCACGTAGAAGTCCACGTGCAGTGGTTGGTTAACGTCCAAGTTCAAAATCTTCACTTTGATTTCTGATAATGGCGTGAAACCCGTTACGAGACCACGACGGTGATAAATTCGTGGAAGTAAATAATCTAACGTTTAGGAGCTTTTTTTTTTTTTTTTTTTTTGAGAGTGCGCCAAAACACCGAGGCGACCATACGCGGCGCCATCTTATGACGTCATAAAATATCCCTAATATTTATTTTATTTTTATTTAATTTATTTTGCTTTTTTTATCATTTATTTATTTTTATCCTATTTTTACTTTACATTATTTTTGTAATATCTGTACCATTACATCAGAGAAATGTCCTAGTCTGTAAACCTGTTTCGCTAGCATTAGCAATAAACTGATTCAGATTCTGACTCTGTGTGCCTACAGGGCAGAACCACTGCTGGCTCGGATTAAGGAGGACCGGACCGTGGTCCTGACTCCAGTTTTTGACCGAGTCAGCTTTGACGAGTTGGCGGTCACCCCGTACGTGCCCAACGCTCACGGCTTCGACTGGGCTTTGTGGTGCATGTACGAGTCCTTCCGGCCCGAGTGGTACGACTTGGAGGACGAGTCTCAGCCTGGCAAGTAAGAGTTTTCAGGACAAAATACAAACAAAGACCTTATTAAAATAAAACCTCGCTCAGTCATAGACGTGAATCTCTACAAGGCTGAAAAATGGTGCTACAGTCACTCCAGTCGATTCAGTTAAATCAAATTAAACCAGCAGACAGGGCCTGTTTATGATGTTTTATACTAATTTTTATTTATTTGATTTTATTTTTTCTACTAGAATACGTTTAGAGCTTCAGTGTTCAAAGACACACAAATACTATACATTTCTTTTAACTTCTTAACAAAGTTCAGTTTGTTCTGGTCAAACACAAACAGAGTAAAATAAAGCTACTGTTTTCTTCTTCTTCTTTTCCTTTTTGAGCAGCACCAGACTAAATTAGGTTATTCAAAAGTGTTTCATGCTGATGTTGATCAGTGAGGGAAGAAAAGACTTCTTCACAAACGAGGGGACACTGTCCTCTTTAGGAGAGAATAATTTTGTTTGGTGAGGACAAGGGGGGTAAAGAAAAAGCTCAACAGACTGAGGACAAGCCAAGCCCTGGCTCACAACCATTTTGGGTGCCAGTTGCAACTTGAGCCACTAGAGGTCGCTACATCCAACAGGTTTTTTTTTTTTTCTTTTACACCCTTTTCTCCAGGAGCCCCTCCATCATGGGCATACTTGTTGCTGATAGGAAGTTTTTTGGGGAGATCGGAGCCCTTGATGGAGGGATGAAAATATACGGAGGTGAAAATGTGGAGCTCGGCATCCGGGTAGGATTTACTTCAAAAGTAAATGTATTCATATGTATGTGAATCCCTTTGAGGTAATGCTAATTAATTTGCAGTTAAATATCAGATTTTTTTAAATTGAATTCATAATACATGAACATAATACTTTCACACACACATATAAATATATGTGTATATGTATGTATGTATGTGTGTGTGTATATATATATATATATATATAATTCATACATACACACACATATATCTATATATATATATGTATGTGTGTATATATATATATAAATAAAAGTATAAGTAACATTAAACATATTAAATAGTAAAAGTAGCAAATGGTTATAGCAGTAGCACAGACTGTCCCGAGATTTACAACACTTTTTCTTTCTATAACATTGAATTTCCATCCTGGATTTCATCTGCTAGACTTCAAAAGAAAGCCTACTGAGATTCAAAATGCAAAAAAAAAAAATAAAAAAAATCATAACTTCAGCAGCTAGATATTAAAATAGAACAAGAATTTTAATTTTGAGAAAATCACTTGGACATTAAACTTTATCAGAAACAGATTTAAGTGCTTTATGACTGCACCTTATGCTACAAGTGACCTTACACTTACAGGGCATCGTATGACTCAGAACACACAGACATGCAGGTGCTGATTGTGTCATAAAGTATGAGACATTTCTGAAGAGCTGACAGAAGTGCGGCAGAAACATTCTGTGTTTGAGGCTTCACAGTAGAGCATTGAACAGAGAGGTGACTATTTTTTGGCTTTCTTTCACAAATACAGTACAATTCAGCAGCAGCGCAAACCCTTGTGGTGATTTAAAACTCCTTGAACTGAATTAATTTCTTAAATGCTAAATTTTATGGTTTTATACATACATACATACACACACACACACATATATATATAAATGTGTGTATGTATGTACGTATGCATGTATTCTTTTGCTTTATTTGAATGTAAAGTACTTTGTTGTTTTTAAATTTCTCTCTATAAATAAATTTCACTTGACGATCTTTTAGAGCAAATTTTTGGTTCACTGCTACTGGGCCACTTTGAACAGTGAAACCCTTAACATGGCAGAAAGCTGTTGGGGGTAAAATTTATTCATAATGAAAACACATGCAACACTAAAGTTATAACATTGCAAATATGAATGTTTTTTAGTGCAGGACCCATAGATTGTCCTAACACACTCAACCTTAAAGATATTATAAATACTGCTATTACTATAATTGTTCAACACATTTTTTTCACTTTTTTTTCTTTTTAAATGATTCCCATACAACTGAATATATCCATCAGAAGTCTTTTCTGACTGCAAAAGAAGAATATATCTGCTGACCAGCCCATCCCTCTCTAGTCGCTGGTTGATTGTCTATACTTGCACACCTGTCAACTGCAGTGTTATCCAACATGCTAATTAAGACATGATACATGATAGCATGATAACCTCCCATCACTTACAGCTGTGTCTATGCCTGCTTTAGCAACTGCACTAGCTCACATTTTATTGCTAAATCCATATTTTACCAAGAAAGGAAGTCAGTAATCACAGCATCGTCCTCCCTTTTCATACTTCACAAGATGCATTCTTACACCCACAGCAGTATTAAAGGATTACAATTTACTCTGTCTCTGTCTCGGTCATTGCCATATTTCTGAATTCTCCACATTAAACATCAATGAATTCTTAAGACTCTTTATCTCTGGTGCATTGTGGTTTAAATTTGAGGCTCATGCCTACCAACATGAAACACTCCGCAGAGCTGAACTGAATAAAGCACTGTATGTGAGTGCACTCAGCACTAAAGAAAACCAGATGGGCTCTTCCTCCTGATAGCAATGAGATGCCTACTCAGCGATGACAAACGCACTCAAGCACAAAGCACAACAGCTAAAGGAAAAAGCACCCTCCCCACCCCCTCAACAAAATGATCACCTGAAACTTAGTCCACCTGACTCCCCTCCCATAAACATCCCCTAACCTCAGAAAAAACAGTAGCAAGTCTTATCATCATCATTGGATTACCATCTCATTTAGGATCACTACAAGCTCATCTGGGATAAACTTACATGTTAATGTGCAGACAAATAATAAAAAAATAAAAAAAATTGAAGATTGAAAGTGACAGCTCTTCTTCTTCAGAGGACAGAGAGAGAACTGGTTGGACAGCTCTGAACAGCTGATGCAAGTGTGCAAAACACTGAGGCTACTGAGTGTGAATGGCATCCACAGATGTTCTTCATATGTCCTGCGTGGCTGGACAGTCAGTGCTTGTTTGCTCATGTGGCCAGCTGGCCGTTTTAATACTCCTTTTCTTCATTTACACATCACCATCTTCAGTTGCCCTGAACAGATCCAGCAAGTAGCCCCAACAGCCAACAGCTTTGTTAATGATCACATTCACAAGCAGGGCCATGCTGTCGACTTTACTTTGTGTATTGTTGAGACATTTTGAGGGGGGGAAGGTGAAAGAAAGGAAATGATGACAAAATGATCTTTCCTCAGTGGAAGTGTATAAACTTATTGTTTACTGAGCCAGCCCATCTGGACAACTTACGCAAGCTTTCAAATTCATCAGATGGGCTTTTTACTGTATATTGCCACGACTATAAATCCAAACCAGCCAAATAACAAAATCCACTATGTAATTTCTTTGATATCAAACAAACATCACTCACAAATCAGCCAAATTAACCAGAACTATCCTGACTGCCCTCTTCCTACTCACATGGGTCTCCCAGTAATCAGTTATTAATAACAATGTCTGTTCCATCATTTAGTTCTGTAACTGATCTATAAATATTAATGCCCGTCATGGTCGTATTATTTCATGGTCAGTGCTGCAAAGGTCACTGAATTGTTTGAACCAATGCAACTGTGCTTTCACAGCTGGTCTTGAATTGCGTTTGAAACGCATCCCATTTTGTAGTGTCTGAACTGTCATTTACAAATTTAAACGGCATTATTAGTAGTCAAAATGATAATAGTGATTTAGCCTTTCTGTGTTTATACCAAGTCATTTGCTGCATTTGTTGCCAAATAGCACATAATAATAGTAATATTGTAACAATGATAGAATGAACACATGTAACCCAATATTTCTACACATCAATACACTTTCTCCAATTAGCAGTTTAGGGATTTTCTTTTTGCATCTCTTTTAGAAGAATTGTTGCTATTTTTGTGAAATGAAATGAAGCAAAGACTTGTTTAAAATGAACTTCCTTGAATACACTTGTCAGTGCGCTCAAACCAAAACAAACTGTTCAGCACCAGGTGACACCTACTCAGTCATGCTTTCTCAAATAAACACACACCCATGTACACAGCAAACACAGGGCTGTTCTTGGCCTTCAGATCTCCATAGTTTTACCCTTTTGTTTACAGAAGTTTGTTCCATGCAAATATTTGAGTATTTCCAGCCTCCAGCAAAACTCAAAGATGAGAACTGCTCTGCTGTCCAAAGGAACATAAGATAACCTGTTAAATAGTGAGCTGTTACAATATATGTTAGGCTTTCGACTGCTCTGTGGTGGTTGTCATTCTTTGTCAGATTTGTAGGATTTAAAAAAAAAAAAAAAAAAAAAAAAAAAAAAAAATTGGCTTCAGATAAAACACAGAAAGCACTACTTTGTCGCTTGAAGTGAAGGGGTCAACAGATGGTAACATACGAATTTAGCTAAATTTACTGAGGGTAAAATAAGAGGGGAGAAAAAAGAATAATATGGTCATCAAACACCACATAAGGCACCTTGGTTTCTTCTTACCTTATGTCTAGATTGAGGTGAGGCAGATCCTTGAACTTTCATCTCCCCCGCTGAGGGTCCGTGTCTCAGCCTAGTCCCATCCTTCTGTGGGCTTTGTCCCACCTGTACCATTGCTTTGCATTCCACACATGAACCAATCACCAGCTTTTTACCATCATCCACCAGCAGCATGCGAGGGCTACGTGGTGCATACAAGAAGACAGGCAGCCGGGCCACAGTGACAGGGCACAGCCTACCTTGCCTGCGCTGCTCCTGCCTGCAGAAGAAACACACAAAACTCTCACAACTATACTGGCGGGCCCAAGGTGAGCTGGCTGGATGAGGATTGGCACTGGGCAAACTAGAGGTAGCAGGGATGGAGGGACCCAGGCCCTTGCTCTCATGTTGGGCCCACTGAGCATGCAGGTCCTGGTAGCACAGGTCACAGGCTGACACCAGGCCTGTTGCATCCACTGGCTTTGCACCGGGTGCAGGAGGGTGGACTGTGAGAAAGGGAAAAAAAGGCTCCCTCTCCCCACAGCGACCGGGCGGGTTGACATGCAGCTGGTACTCTCCTCCTGCACTCAACTCAGCTCCACACAGGTAACACACACACATAGAGCTGCTGGGACGCGAGGCCACCAATGTCTGAGAGTGAGTTGATCCAGACCTATCAGCAGACGTGGGCATATGGTACCTAATGAGGAACGAGCTGACAGATGTGATGAGGTCTTCACTGAGGCTGAGTCGATATGCACCCCAGATATCCTCCAGGATGGAATGGCACTTTGGGCAGCACTGTACCCGGCCATTCCTCAGCCCCTGAGCGTTAGGTGGGCAGGGCAACAAGTTGATGAAAGGAAAGTACATCACTCCACGAGATTTGCCAACACCAGCCTGTGCATATACTACTTTCATATCTCCTCTGCACTCCTGTCCGCAGAGAAAACATGCTTCATGAGAAGCCTTAGTTTGAGGTGCACATTCCACTGACCCTGGAGTTTTTCTGTCTTGCCGTGTGGGCTGAGACTGATGAGGAGCACCAGACGTCTGATTGAGAGGGACCACATATAGGCGTTGTAGGATAGGCACATCAGTTATCTGGAAGCTCTGCCACTGCTGCATAAGTGAGGTGTGGCATCTGCCACAGACAAGGGTTGTACCTGCTGGACTAATGGGTATAGCACCTTGAGGAGCTGAGTGAAGCCACAGGAAGGGAAAGAAGGGTTCTCCCTTTGCCTTCTCTTGTTTCTGAACACTGACTTTAAAGCGGTCATCATGTTTTAGTTCAGTCCCACAGATATAGCACACACACTCCTCTGAACTGGAGTTTGCAGAGTGATGTGCTTGGGGACCCTTACTGGCTGAGAGGTCTGCGATAGGTCTGTGCTGAGTTGCTGGGGGTGGTTTGCGGCCATTCATGTCCCTGTCATCGTCACTTGTGATGTTAATCTCATCTTCATCTGAGTTGTCAGTGTTCTCCCTGGGAACAGCGTGGTTGCATTTAAGGATGACAGCAGCCGTTCCAGCCGAGGACAGCGGAGCGCTGTGTCGCAGCAACGCATGTCTGGACGGGGCACAGCTGCTGCCGGCAGCACGTTGGCTCTGACGCGGCTCCCCATGTCTGGCATTCTCCTCCTCCAGCCAGCGCCTGTTGCGCATAATGACCCCGTTGTCTTGCACAGGTGTGTCAGAGAGCGCATTGTCATAGCATCGCTGAGGGAATCTCTCCTGAGACTTTGCCAGAGATTCTGCTGATTGACAGACGTTATTCATAATTTTAGCACCGCGCCTCGCCGCCTGACCGCTCTCCGTTTTTGGCGAGCCATAAACACCCGCCGGATAACGCACTGCCCGCTGTGAATCTGGGCTGTTTTTAATACTGATGACATTGTTTTTCCTGCCACTGTCTCTTGCCAGTTTGCCAGGTGCTCTCGGACACTTGTCTTTGCCTACGCCGGGTCTGTCAACCAAGTCCATTTCCTGATCTGACATGTTATCGTTTTCAGAAAAAGATGAGAAATCCGACTCTGCGCCCCCGTCGTAGTTCTGACTGTTGACTCCGATTCTCCTCTCCAGGTCGTAGGAGATGTTCCACTCTTGAGGCACCCTCCGAGAGTCGCACTGGTAGGGTCGTTTCAACCAGTACATGCGCTTTTCAATGGGCGTCCTGCTCCGCTCGAAGGAGTTCCACTGCTCCGTCAGAAAGCAGTGGCACACGGCGCACACCAGCGCGTGTCCATCCGGGCTCAGCTCACAAGCGCCCGGCGCTGGCTCCTGATTTTGGAGAAACGGGAAAAAGGGAAGCCTCTCTTTCTGATATGTCACTTGTAACTTCAACTCCTTGCCTGGTGTAACTCCGCTTCCACAGATAAAACAGTGAACAAGACCCCCCAGTCCATTCCGGTCAGCCCTGGGAGCGTTACGGGGCAGCGGGCTGTCCTCACCGGGTACTGCTGCAGCCATGAGTCGGTGTTTCCGAGATAAGGGTGACAGTTCCTGGTCACGGGGGGAGTTCATTGTCTTAAAACATCCAAGTCCAGGCTACATGGCATAACGTCAACAGCTATGTCATACTCGCGACAAATACTTGTCTCCAGCCATGCACTGAATGTTTGTCCAACTTACAGAATGATTAGTTAGACGACAGTCCATTGAAACAACAGCGTGCAGCGAAGCCAACAAACCGTTAGGTGTTATTTTTCATGAACAAGGAAAAGTTCACTCAAATACATCCACACAACAGAACGCAAGTCCTTGTTATTAGAAGTCCGCAGTCCGCATGTTTGTACTGGACTTCCACATGAGTGAACTTCAGATCAGCGCTCGTCTAAACAGCGAACTTTCCTGTCTGCGCTGTGCAACTTTGGCTGCTAACTCACTCACACTGTACACAGCGCCATCCCCAATTCATGGGACCCGCTTTGACACCCCAAAGGCAACCTCCTCCCCCCCCCCCCCCCCCCCCCCCCCCCCCCCCCCCTCAACAAGTAATAAATTTTGCACAGATTATGAGCGCACACTCCTGCGGTAGCATATAGCTGCCCATGCGTCAACAAGTGGTCGCGCATGAATATCCACACTTTTACATTGTAAAAAAGCAATTGTGTAAAGAATTGTTCCTCGTGTACATGCATCACCCGCATGCAAAATTCATTTTGAAACATTTTTTACTTCCAGATTTAATTTAAGGATTGAGGCATTTGGCCCTTGAATGAGACTTTCTAAACGTCTTTTAGAGTGGTTTTTTCTTTGTTTGTTTTAGCATTTAGCAGCATTTATACCCGAATGAATGCAACTTTAACCATCAATTATAAGTGTTAAAATTCCCTCAGATTTTTTTCTATACGTGTGCATTTTTTTAGAGATAGACTATCATCGATTTTCCACTGCACTTCTATGCATCCTCTAGACAATCTGCCCAAAACTGCATTATTTATTCATTTTTTAAATTTATTTACGTCACATTATCTTACTTTATCATATAAGCTGTTAATCACATGTCGCTAAACTCATGCCATTTTCACAGAATTAAATTTATCCTGTTAGAACATGCTCCATTGTTCTGCTAAGGGAAAGACAGGAGCAAACTGTCAGTCATGGAAATATTGATGAACACTCGCAAATTAACTACAAAACACATCCATGTACCTATCTATCTATCTATCTATCTATCTATCTATCTATCTATCTATCTATCTATCTATCTATCTATCTATCT